>CM049871.1:6450846-6653346 GCA_027474115.1 Schizopygopsis malacanthus | reverse complement strand
AATTGTCTCAGTGAAATTTTATTGCCAAATGATTCTCACTAATGCCAAAGAATTAACTCTTCATTACTTTTGTCCTCATGCTGTCTTCTCTAGCTCTTTTTGTCTTTATATTATAGCAAAGCTTCTTACGAATGACTATAGAAATGTAACACACACACACATGCATATAAAAATTAAAGTAAAGGAAAATACAGAAGCTTTCGAAGTCAATATATTAAGATTATGTGTTTTATTGCTTTTTTTTGTTACATTTTTAAATGCACATTTTCACATAGCTAAGTCTATGTATTTAATGTATAGTATTGTACAGCCTTTTATAGTACCGCTACTAGAGTTTGATAATAGTCCAAAAGAAGTGCCAGTTTCTCGATGTTCATTCTAATGATACGTGACTCTTCAGACATCTTGGAAGATTTATTATTCTTCGACTCTACAGTTAGATACAGAAATGGCAATCAGGAATGTTGACATAACAACAGCAGATGAATACAGGTATGGCTCATGCAGAAATGAATTCTGATTGGTATGATTCACTTAATCAGGCCCAGATGGAGAGCTGAAAAGAAAAACAGCTGAAGCTCACAAAATAGAGATGAGAAATGGAGTAAGAACGAAGAGAAGACAACAGAATCTAAACCTGTAAAAGACCGATGCGGAGAGAGAACAGAAGGGCAAAACAAAACGAAAGATGTAAAGGCCAGGAATTATAAGGGGAGAGAGACTGGCTAAGAATAAGAGGGAAAGGGAAAAAACATACACCGAATTCATCAGGCTTGAATTGGATGTCAACCACACAAAAAAAAGAATTGTTTAGAATAGAAGCCTCCCAGTCAGGAGTCGCAAACTCAACAAAACTTCAGCTATAAAATGCATTTATTGAACCAATTCTTGCATTGCTGCACACAAGTACTGCACTTCAAAGCTACAGAGTAAAACAGCCGTGTTTGCACTGTATGCCTTTGAGTAAAATCTGAACAATAGTTGACAATGTGCTACTATACGTAAAACCGAATGGCACAGTGTGAAAGAACATGGAAAAAATTATATTTCAGTGTCTTTTTGTTTGTTCGTAATTTAAATAGATTTATCCGCCTGAGACTTTTGAAGAGATTTGAAGAGTCAAACAACATGTAGGTGTTATGCAGGTTTTAATCTTAAAATATTTTATCATATTTAAACCAAATTTATTTTTTTTGCCATATAAATAGCAATGGAAGCAGGCATGGTGTTAAATTGCACAAAACCAAACATGTTTGCATTGGAGGTCATTTTATTTGTATTATAAAGTTTCATGTGTGAGTCCCTCACTTCAATCTGTCTTTCGACAGTCCTTTCAATCTCCACATAAATCTGACCCCCTGAATGCACACACCACAGTACTGTTGCTGTCCCGCATCCAGCGATCCTCTTTCACACGCCAATGACCCCCCAGCATCTGCCTGAATGCCCTCGGGCTGGGCTCCCAAAGACCCCAAAGAGCCAAAGTCAACGCCCTCAACTGTTCTACAGTGACCGGAAACATGGCGTTCACCCAGGAGCCCGACCTCTTGCCCCGCAGACGCTTCCAGAAACGAGGTAACAACGGCCAACCGAAACAATGAGGACGCTCGCTGTCATCAAACAACTGGTTTGTTGATCAACCCCATACGATGAACCAGTAGGAGGCAAGAAAACTCATAGGCATTGGAACAAGTAAAAATAAAATCTTGAACTTAATGAATTGTTCACAGTGGCAGTGTTGTGTTTTGTTGTTGGGTTTTAGCGGTAAGCAGAGGACAGGAGTTAGCAGCCAGACATATGCCGTGACCCTGGGCGGATATCAGGCCAAACGCCATGGGCAGTGTGCTCCGCTGATAAGGTCACTTTGTTGTACTGGATCACCACGTCCTTTGTGAGAGTTACTTGGGGAGCGCTGGTGGTCCTAGGCTTACCTAATCACAGACGGGCCTCGGGTTAAGATTGAACTTCACCATGATTTTTACCATGAGAGCTGTATGAGATGCACCTGGTTTCAAGGTTTGTTTATTCGTCACATACTAAATTATACAGGGTATAATCAGAAGTGAAATGTCAAGACATTTCTGGTTTTCAGCGATGATTACTTTGCTGCAGTGTTGACGTCATTTTGAAGGCCATTCTGGAAGTTAGCTTTATCCTTGACAAAGACCCAATAGTCATTTTTGCCGTTTGCTTTTGGATTATTGCAGAAAATTAGTTCTGTGACCAACAAAGTTACATGTTTTGTTCATCATGAAAATCTTAACAAATAAACACAACTTTTATGAATTTTGAAGCCTATACAAACAGCAGAAGCAAAGCTACACCTCGGTTGCATGACTTCAACATCACCATTGAGCTCCAGCAACTCTTTTCAGTCTTTATATAAAAATCTTTTCCTTTTCTAGAGTGCAATTATAATAATGAGGCTGTGAAAGCATTGGTGCAGATGAGTTCAACATGACATTTAATGTCCCGACAACCTCAGTAGTCTCATTCAGCCACTTATTAGCAACTGCTTTTTTTGAGGCAAGTAAAAGCTTTAAGTATGTTATGTTGTAGAATAAAATGTGAAAGAAATACCTTGAGCTCGTGTTCCCCACAAACCTTTAAACCAAAACCCCTTTCATACCTATTGACTCTGGATGATGCAACCGGACGCTTCTAGGTTTTGGCCGACACAAATACGTCATCCCTGCTGCACTCTATAGCTTTACATCTCACCTTTTAGACACCAGATGCTCTGTTAAAGGAGTGCAAATACTGGGTGCACTACAGTGGCCGTATTATACATTTTACCAGAAAACTGCAACAATAACAATGTCCTCGTTGTTCGTAGGGCATTATTTCAGTAGTCGCTTACGTAGTTGCACTGGAACATGGACACTGTAATGGAAAGTGACACAAACTGAAACACAAATTGAAACATTACGCCCCCGTAGAGACATTTTTTTGGAAAATGTACCCTGCGGTTATAATGCAGGCTGTGTGAAGAAAAATAAGACGTGTTAAAGGAAAGAGAGATTATTAGTGCAAATTCAAGAATGTGTCAGAGGAGAAAAACGTTTAATATTTGTGTAGCTCTGCTATTAATGAAATATAAAGTGGTTTGGGTTCAAATGTTGATCATTTGCATATATTCTGGAAGAATTTTACATTTTAATTTTTGAGGTACATGGTAAAAAAAAAAACTAGTTTTTACAAAATAATTTTGCCAGCTGTGGTTGCCAGTCTAATTTTGTAAAAACTACAGAAAACTGTAAACACATACAGAACAAAACTGTAAAATTTAAACTGTAATTTACAAACAAGGACATTTGAATGTAAACAACTAAATTCAACAACACACACTGCTATTAAAATCTGTTTTGTACCTTTAACATACTGACAACCACCATAATAATGCAGGTGATAAAAGAGAAAGCCCCATGAAGAATCAAAGCTCATCACAAGTAGCTTCGCCACAAGCAGAAGTATATACTAATATATGGTGCACAGTCATTCAGACAAACACTAAACCTCATCATGGTAACACACACGATACTTAAATAATGCAATCAAATTTAATTTAACAACACAAGATGTAACATAAAGCCCAAATGTACATAACTGATAACAAAAACTATTAAAAACCTGTTATTTCAACAAAATAATTTCAAATGTGGAGTGTCAGGCAGTTTTTGATTGTTGATTGATTTGTTATTTTTACTTCTCAAAAAAAACATTAACAGCATTTTACTGTAAAATGACATGAAATGTCTGGTTATATCTTTTACAGTTTCCTCCTGTATATAGTACAGGAACTTACTGTTAACAGGTTTTTTTTCAGTAGCGTTTTTACAAAATGCTACAGTTAAAATTACATAATTTTTTACAGTGTAGAATTAGGCTAATTGTATCCAGGGAACCTTTATTTTCCTTCTTTGACATATAACACTGAAAGACTCTGTTTTTGTGAGGTCTACAGTGACGCTTGACGAAACACACTCGCGCACGTTAAGGCTGAAGTCACGTACGCGGAAAACACTCTGTTTCAGACTGCTGTAGACCAGGATTCTGCATAAAGATATGTTATCCGGACCGAAGAGCCTTCGCTGTGGTCTGTGGGCACACAAGGCCTGTGGTGGTGAACTGGAGATAAACGAACCGCTCACCACACCCCTCACTAAAATGACCACACACACACACACACACTGTCTTAACTGCTGGCTGTCATCTGAGGTGATGCTTTGAACTGTACTCCTTATTCTAAAGGTTTGTTGTAACTTAAATCTCCTTTCGCTTTCAGAATTGAACTATATAATTTTATGATTAAATGATGTTCTTTCCCGTGTCGATTCCATTTCCCACTATATTCCCACAGGATTTATTCCCATGTCCTGCAGTGAATTATAATCTCATTTGTGTTAAATCCGTTTGCACTTTGTGAAAACGTCCTCTTATAGATGAGAAAATGTTAAGAGCAGCAGTCGAAGCCAAGACTCGCATTCTTGCCACTTTGTTGCTTGGGAGTAACTGTGTTTTTCTTGGGTTTTCTGGCTCGCCCTCTCTCTCTCTCTCCAGCTTCCATTTCCCCTCAAAGTGAACAGCAGAAGACCGTTACAGAAAAGAAGCGGCGGGAAAAAAAGAGAATGTTGAGTAATTCCAAACTGCAGCCATTTGAAAACAAGAGAGGAGATGTAAGGTTACAATCAGGAGCCAGCAGCTGAAGTCATAGATTCAGTTTTTTATTTGATTTTATTTGGAGCGGAACAGATATTTTTTAGCAAATATTTGCCGTCTTATTTGTGACCATGTAGCTGATCTGGAATGCTGCATTGAAAAGTTTACTCCAAAAACGTAATCATTTGAAATATTACTTATTTTAGTTTTTATTATTACAATAAATGTAAATTTATTTGAAAACCTTTTTGTTTTCATGATCTTAATTTATCTTTGGTTTGCTTGTAAAGCTGTCAAAAAGGTCCTGCACACTGTAAAATTGATGATGATGATGATAATAGTTGTATAACAGCGTTATACTTTTTGGCATAATTAAAATGATTTGTCTTCTAGTTTGAGGAACAGCCTGCAGGCCATTTACAGGAATATCTGCATTTAGTTTGTTTGGGGCTGTTGTTTTATTTTGTGTTATCTTGGTCATATAGCATTATTTTATTGTTGTGTTACACATGTGGTATTTAGTATGTAGACACTGCTGTTTATTTTTTATTGATGATAACCTTCAGTCGTCATGTGGTCACAAAATATAATGGTTCAAGTATGAGGTAGCATTTGATTTAATGACACAGTTAGTCATTTTATCATGGAAACTGCTTGTAACATCACTGTTTTTACTGTAAAGTTCTGGCAACCGCTGCTGCCATTGTTTTTTTTGTGCAGTGTAGTTAAAACATATCTGAGCACACCAAAATGTAAGTGACCCCTCTTCCAAATAAATACAGTTGATGTGCATTCAGGCCAGAAGCACAGCACAGGTTTCTGACTGATGTCTTGTCTTCTGCCAGGTATTAAAACAGCACGACTCAGCCGACGCTGCATTGCGGTCACATTAAGAGGTCCTGTGGAGAGACTCTCATTAACTTGAGCCGTGCTTTCAGTGATGCTGAACCCGCTCCGGTCTCACTCTGTGCGAGCGCAATTAACTGCGAGCTCGGTTCGCTCCTGGAACGCATTATTCGATCATTAAAACACGCACTTTATGGTTGCTTCTAGTTGTTCCGCGTGAAACAGAGCCAACGAGGAAGGGTTCTCACAGAAGTTCTGTTTTCAGCTCCGTCGAGAGCTCGTCGGTCACTCGTAATAAACTCACATCGGGCATTTAACAGAATTCGATTAGAATGTGATAAACACACCTTCTGATGATCAAAACAGAAGCTGCATTATCTTCTCTGTAGCAGTGCATGTCTGTTTTATACTTCCACTGGATGCGGAAGGATGGCTAATAATTATTAGGCTTATTCCTCACATGATTTTGGCCTGTATACGAGAATATTTTTGAAGAGATTCACAACCATTTTATTCTATAATGTCTGATCTTACTAAATGCAGATAATTTGATGCATAAAATAACCATACATGTCTTATTAGGCCTATAGCAAGAGTATTTTTTTAACTGTTTGTTGAAACGCTTTATTAAATGTTAGTCAAAAATCACTCAATTCCCCAATTAACTGCATTACACATATTTTAATTTGGCACGACATTTAAGCCATTGTACTTTTGTCCTTTTTTTGTAAAATGCATTAACAAAATATATAAAAATGTAGGTTATTGGATTTACTCAGTTGGTTAAATCGTTCTTTCTTCAGTCAAATTAATTATCGATCAAATACGCAACAGTAATTAATTGCTATAGCATTATGTGGTATAATCAATTTCCATATCTATTATACATTTAATTTGGGAAATTCAAGCTGCACAGAATAGGAATTTATTTTAGAATATTTTGATATGTTCAATATTATTATGATTCTAAAAATCATGTGATCTATTTTGCAAAACGAATTTCTGTTTTTAGTTTTGTTGAACTTGTGGTTAATTAAAATGCATTAAAAGGTTAATCAGCTTTGAATATTCGTTAAAGCGCTTCGGAAAGGTTTTAAAGCACAGATATTATTATAGGCTATGCTTCAAACACGTACCAATGTTGGCCAGTGACGAAGAATAAAACAAATCACTTAATCAGTAATTATTAGTAAACTACATTTATACGGAAAAGCCTGATTAGTGCTAAATTAATGCAAAATGTATTTTTTATTTTTCACAAAGACTTCTTGTTTGTCGTTTCATATTGCAAAATGAGAGCAAGCTGGATAAAATATGAAATGCTAAGCCGATTTTATGTTGATAAACAGTTTAATGTAATTAAAAATATCTAGATAATGAAATACAATATCTAGTAGTGGGTAAAAAAGGAAAATTAAATATATAAACAATAAAGTATGTGAGACACCTATTCAAATATTTAAGGACTTTGTTAATATTTGTTTTTTTTATTATGCTATATGAGCATTTTAGCATTAATTAATAATATAGCCTATCGTTAATTTACCAAATATCAAGAAGTTCTTCAACATTTATTTATTATTATATATTTTTTCCTCTATGTAATCTTTCAATGTAAAGTCTTTAATATACACAACAAATAGCAAATGTAAAACCGTCACGGAAGAGGAAGAAATGCTTTTGTAAAATCAGTGTCTATCGATCATTCAGTACTTATTAATTTGATCAAACACGTTTAAAAAGACTGATCATTATAAGCTATATCAAAAATAATGATATAAATACAATGTAAAAACCCTGCTGGTTTTATTTAATTGTAAGAGAAGTGTCGTAGGCCTAATGCTACATTTTCTCTGTATGGGTGTTAGTATTTGTGGAAATAATTTAGTATAATCCACAGTAATATTTATAATTAATTTGTAAACTGAATTGGTAATGTAATGCACAATATCCCTCGTACAGCAGGGTTTTCTTTGTTATAGTTGAGGACGTAAGAGAAGATTGTTCTACTCTGTTCACATCTATCATAAAAATGTGTTCATCTAGATTCATAAATTCCTCTCAATGTTCATGTATTTCAAATCGTATATCTAATATAGGCCTCTCGAGGAGCCAGTAGAAAATAAGTATATCTGACTCCACTGCTTGAGTCCAAAGGACGTGTAGGCTATGGTCATATTATAACCATTGGGACTAAATGAAACCCTTTCTGAAAAATATATAACCAGTCCGATTTTGTTTAAAATAAGCAGTGATCTGATGCTGCATCTGCTGGACAGTGTCCTATTGGAGGATGATGATGATGCACTTTATTATATTATTGATGAGCTGTTGGTGCTTGTTTGTGGCGTTTCAGCAGTAACAGAATCTGATGGGTGGCACGAGACACCGGCACTCAACGGGACACCGGCTGAACCCGTCGACCATACAGCCTATCTATCCACTTGTAGGCTACTCGCTGTCACAAAACTACCGCGTTTTGTTTAAAACATCTTAAAGGTCGGCTGCGCAGCTAGGGGCGCCAAAAGACAATCTGGGTTGCGCTGGTCGAACCTCAGCCGATTGCGCCCAGAACATGACAGACAGAAAGTCTCTCTAAAATATCGACCCCCCTGAAACTCGCTGAATAACTCCTCTAGCTATACTTCATACAGTTTTGGTCGTGTTCTAATTGAGTTTTTTATCCCTGTGTGCACAGTCTGGCTCGGTGTTCAGTAATCCGCGCCGTCCATGATTCTCTCACAGTCCTACTAATGCCCCAAAGCCGCAGCTGCCACACGCGGCCAGTTGCTCCATTGATCAATAATTTACCAGCTCGACGCCTCAACGACCCGCTACCCCCGTGCAGCCTCGGGTCGACTGAGGCGACAACCGATATTTACTCACGCGGAGGGGACGTGTATTCTCCCGTGCTTTAAATGCAGCGTCAGTAAGCTTTAGCCAACAGGCAAGATCCCTTCGGTGCGTATACGGATTAGACTGTCGCAATGTGCGCGCCGCGTATTGATGACTGCAACGGCATTTGAGGACGCCTCTCGCGTTCATCTGTCCGGGAACAGCGGGGGTCCCGTTATGGTGCGGGAGACGCAGTCAAGACAAACAGGAACTGACTCCAGGAGATAAAGACGAAGAAATCACTCACGGTCACGCAGAACGTCTTCGCGCGAGCGGTTCTGCGTACACCGGCGCTCGCGGAGAATTTCTACCGAGCTCGCGGTCGGTGCCGCGAGCGAGGCTCCGTCGTGACAGCAGGAGAAACATATTTTAAACGGAAAGGTTCCTACGGGACGGCGATAATCCATCATTCCGTGAAGTGCAGGAGAAAGCTTTACTTTCACAGACGGGACAAACTCCGGGAAACAGCCCGACTTGTTGAGTTCTCTTTTCGCTTCCGGTATCACCGAAGAAACCGACTCGTGCACCCGCTCCCTCTCCTCTTTTTTTGGACGCGGAAGGTTTTAAAGGAAAATGGGTCTTTGAGGAGAGCTGGCAAATTCCCCTCGACTACAATGGTACGTGCTATGAGAATCAATATATGTCGCTCTGTTTGCAGAAATCGAAGCCAGAAGATCTCAAACGTCGAAGCGGAGCTCTTTAGAAATGTCAAAAAGCGCAAACTCGTCGCTCAAAGATAAAAATATGCTTTCATACAACATGCGGTTTTATAATAATGTTGTGTAGCTGTTTGGAAAGTGCTGTGAAATACCAAGAACACATAATTTAGTTTTTATATGTCTAGCAGGGAAATAATAATAATTTTCTAAAAATGTAATATTAATAATAATGGTGATAACTCGAAATACAAATACAAAATAGCATTACGCTTAGACAGTCTCATCTAAACGTAACGGGTAATTTTTTTAAATGTCGTAAGTCTTGATTGTAAAATTGTAAATTTAATATTTTTTTATTTAGTTTTTTTGGTTGTGCTTCAAAGTTAATATTTATTCAGATGGCGTTATCTATCAAAAGCAACATCTAAACTGAAGTAGTCAGGGAAGGTCTAACCCACATGCTCAGGTCCTAATTAAATTGATATTAAAGAGACGGAGATGTGTAAGACCAACTATCTGTTGCAAAATGCATTTTTTTATATTTTATCATGATGTATTTTGCAAGATCTTATAGTAGGCTAGAGGTTTTTTGAGGGTACTTTTATTAGAGTTTGTAATTTAGCATGCAGGTCAATGTTGTGATATACCTGTTTGAAATGCAAGTAATTTCATGTGTGTATATATATATATATGTGTATATATGTAATGGTGAAAACAGGTTGCACATCATGTCTGAAATGGAGATTTCCAGCACAGACAGTTTTAACTTAGCCGGATCTTAAACCGAGCTGCATTATTCACACTATAAAATATGTGTGCCAGTGTGTTCTATATAATCAAGTTATATGAAAATAATACTTGTGATTTATTTCTTTAAATCTGCTGTGTTAGACTTACTTCAGCTGCTACTCACACCTGCATGTTCAGAGGAGCAACATTATTTCCAGTTATTTGTTAGTTTAGGACCTGCATGCTCTAGTAATGTTGTCTGAATGAATATTTGCACAGCCAGCACATCAGGCTGGGTTTAGATTGGGGAATTTTAATTCAGACCTTAAATGTGAGATTGACAGGCCTTTGCAGGCTGAAGGGGCTGGATCTGAATATGAAACGCCACATTTGCCTACAGCAAGCATTTTTCTATCATGACAAATCTTTTTAAAGCATTGAACGATCTTCAGCCAAGCACACCTGTGAGATCTATGCAATAAAGACATGCAAACTAATGCTCCACGAGCGAGGGCAAGCACTCGAGTCAGATTAAAGCATCTGGATGGTGTGAAGTGATGACTAGTACACCGAACACGGTCAAATTAGCAGTTTAAATGCATTTCGCAAGCCTGCTCGAAATCCTAGTGACTTACTTATGACTGTGAATTCCAGAACCGTCTTTTCCAGATTGACTGGTTGTCACGATGCCAGGGTTGCCATGGATGCAGTGCCCTGCGGTGATTGGTGGACGGCTGCATGAACTTGTTTCTGGGTGTAAACTTTTTATGGAGAGGACGTTTTGTGTTTGTGGCATCTGTGTTGGCACATGAGATGCCGTAATGCAAAGCCACCTAGGCCTACTCTCTTTCATTCAGCCCATTAACAGTGATGAACATGTGCAGACATCACCGCAACACCACTGCACACCTGCACACACTCACACACACATGCTCATGCATATGCGCTCATGAACTCCCAGCGAATGCATGCATGTATAGCTACACCTGGAGTGCTCACAGAGGCTCTTACAAGAACGTTATGCAGAAGACAAGCCGTGAAAGTGGAGATCAGAGGTGCCGGGTGCAAACCGGGTTTGGCGTGGGCCAGGAAACACGTGTCAAAACCCCAAACAGAACTTTAATAATTAGCAGATTCTCTCTATCGGTCTGTCTCTCCATCTCTCTCTTTCTCCTTCTGCTATTGCCTCTGAGATGCTGGTGTGAAAAATCACATTTTTCCAACAGTTCTCCCCGAGGTGCTACTGGCAGACACACAGAGAAAGGACGCTTCATCCTTTTATAAAGCACTCGTTCACTCAATCCTCCTTCTTTCTCCTCTCTTTTTTTACTCTGTCTCTCTTTGATGCGGTTGCCATAGAGGACAGGTTTATATGCCGGCTGATTTGGCTCGGTATTGCCAGTTAGTAAATCATAATGATAAAAAACAATGGTGCTAATATTAATTGCTGTGTCGTTTGGAGACAAACAAAAGACAAAGAAAAAGGGGTGAAAAAAGGCAAAATCAGTGGGACCTGTGCTGATTGTTCTCGGGCCAGCTGGTTTTTTAATGTGGAGGACGGCCAGGTGTGTGTGTGTGTGCGTGCGTGCGTGCGTGCGTGCGTGCGTGTGTGTATGTGTGTGTGTGTGTGTGTGTGTGTGCGTGCGTGCATATGTGTGTGTGTGTGAGTGAGTGGGAACGTTCTATGTAAAGTTAGCAGATACGTATGTAGACTCTGTGTTGAGGGAATGAATAAGTGCATTGCTGTATATGTGAATTTATGTGGTTTTGTTATAATAACTATTGCTCATATTTTGTGGGCTTTCAAAACTGCTAAAACTCTAAATATTAAATATTGGTGCGTAATTTTGGTTTGTTGTGGAAAGAAGTGCTGTTGCTTTTCTAAGAGGTTCTAAAAGAGGTGCCCAGACTAGGCCTATATCTACACTTTAAAAACAAATTCAGAAAACCATACTTATAAATGCATGGTTGCAAGTTGAACATTATTTTATTGATTTTATTAAACCTTGGAAGTTGCAAATATTTTGATGAGTTCTGATGACACAATATTGATCATTGCATTATATTACAGCTTAATATTGTTTGTAATTTAAACTCTCTTTTTGAAATTTAAGCTTTTTTGAAATAAGTTGTATTCAATTTATTAAATAGTTTTGTATAACTTTGTAATTTTTCAGTGGAAATCAGTTTAATAAAAAAATTGAGCAATGTTTTAATTATTTTTTTTGTAATTAATAAAAAAAAAATTGAATCATAAACACACATTTGTTTATATAGCCAGTTATCAAGTCACTCTAACTCAGTGTAGTTTGTTGAATGAACATAAGTTTTTTTAAAGAAATGTTTATAACTCCAGAAAACCAAAACATTTGTTTTTAGAGTGTAGGGGCCAAGAGCCATTTGCATCAAACAACTTAAAGGTATAGTTCACCCAAAAATAACAATTCTGTCATTTAACCATTTTCACGTCATTCCAAACATGTTGGACTTTTCTTCTGCGTAACAGAAAAGAGGATATAATTGAGAAAAAAAGCCTTTTTGGTCTGTACAATGAACGTCTATGAGGTCTAATGTTGTTTACAGGTTTGGAACAACATGAGATGGAGTAAATTGATCCAATTTAAATTTTTAGGTGAACTATCCCTTTAAGTGACCAACCAGAATACCCTAGCAACTGCATAGCAATGCATTTACCAGTTTAACATGGACAGTCACCACTCAAATGTCCTCTAATCATCTAATTTAAAAGTAAAGTGTGTGATTTTTAAGTCTGTTTTTCAAACCAATGACTTGAGTTTGGGTCCGAGGCCACCAGTTTGTCTGAACAATAGTCAAAGAGGGATTGAAAGTAGTTTGAAACAGTAATTAATTTTGCAGCTCTGTTTTGCACTGAAATTACACACTTAAACCCCAGACCACAAAAGTGTGTGTGTGTGTGTGTGTGTGAGAGAGAAACTTCATATTTCAGGAATTTAACCACTTAAGCATTCCACTAAACCACAAACGTATTGCCATATGCCTCCAACCGATATACACCTCTCTCTCTCGCTCTCTCTCTCTCTCTCTCTCTCTCTCTCTCTCTCGCTCTCTCTCGCTCTTTCTCTCTCTCTCTCTCTCTCTCTCTCTCTCTCGCTCTCTCTCGCTCTCTCTCGCTCTCTCTCGCTCTCTCTCTCTCTCTCTCACTCTCACTCTCACTCTCTCTCTCTCTCTCTCTCTCTCTCTCTCTCTCTCTCTCTCTCGCTCTCTCTCTCTCTCTCTCTCTCTCTCTCTCTCTCTCTCTCTCTCTCTCTCTCTCTCTCTCTCTCTCTCTCTCTCTCTCTCTCTCTCTCTCTCTCTCTCTCTCTCTCTCTCTCTCTCTCTCTCTCTCTCTCTCTCTCTCTCTGTCTCTCTCTCTCTCTCTCTCTCTCTCTCTCTCTCTCTCTCTCTCTCTCTCTCTCTCTCTCTCTCTCTCTCTATCTCTCTCTCTCTCTCTCTCTCTCTCTCTCTCTCTCTCTCTCTCTCTCTCTCTCTCTCTCTCTCTCTCTCTCTCTCTCTCTCTCGCTCTCTCTCTCTCTTCCCCCGTAAGGACCTATGGAGGAATTGGACCTATTTGATCCCGTTATTCCCACCAATTAAACATTTTAAACAAAGAGCTCTATTTATCGGTGAGAGCGAGGAAACTTGTCGTAATTAACACATTTACATACATCTCCATTGATTCCAATTAGGTCAGAGGCTCCCGGAGCCGCTTTGAAACGTCCCTCTTTTCTCTGTGTGCTTCGCCTCTAAAATGTTAATTAAGAAGAGGCTTGAGATTCTGGCTGAGGGCTGGCCATATGGACCCTGCATATGCTCCATATGCATACAGCCCATATATAATTAAAAGCTTACTACAGAAAAATAGGAGCTTTTTGGAGGCGAAGACGAGGCTGAAGGTTCCTCCTCTTGAAATAAGGATAATAGCGAAATTCAGAGTTCCTCCAGGCGCCAACGTAGACTTCTGTTCTCCATCTGTGGACAAGACAAATGAACGGATGATCTCAGCGCGGCGAAATATGGTCGAGTTGAGTTTGTTCAGCTGGATTGTGCGGCCTGGCCTCGCTGACGGCTTTAATTTGCTGGTTTATCTTAGGGTTGAGAATCAAGTCAATTAAATTAAGAGAAATCAAATGAGTCAGTGGTACGTTTTCCATTTTCTGCTTCGGTTCAGAGCGATGGGAGCCATTGGAAAGAGCGCATGGTGAAATCTGGTTAACTGATTTCCTGGAATATGAGAGTAATCAATACCTTGAAACTAAACAAAAGTAAACACTTGAGTCAATCAATACCTAAAATCCGCATAAAGAAATCCAACCGAGAGCGTTCAGAGTCTGTCAGGGATTTTGACATTTGTGGAAGTGCTTTAAACCTTCCACTTGCTTCACTTTTCTCTAGACATTTGGCCTTTTGATTAATGCACTTTAAATGACTGTCAGATTTTATTTGTATTTTTTAAGAGCTGGAGCGCTTCACAAAACATCAGTGAAGGGCTGCTTACTGCTATTTGATGCCCCATGAAATGCTCCTTCCCACAGCGTTCACTCTCTAGCTCTTCTGTTTTCAACAACTTTCTCAGAACAGCCAGAGCTGTGAACTTGCCTCTGAGTAACGTGTGCTTTTTAATCATTCACTTTAATTATCAAAATGCATGTTTATGTTCTAATAAAGCCAATCAGCAATTGTTCCGTGCTTGAATGAGATTTTAGCGCGCTGTAGGTGAGACACTATAAAAGTGAGGGAAAATTGGGAAAGCTAACGTTTCATTGGGTGGATATGAATAGGCTTTGTTTTTCACCACTGCCCGAGCCTGTGCCAATGCCTGGGACTTATTATGAGCGAATTATGTGTGCGCGTATGCACTGGAATGGATGTTGATATGTATTTATGCACACAAACGTGTATTTGTGGTTAAAGTTTATTGTTCATATTTGAACATGATTAGTGTGTGTGTGTGTGTGTGTGTGTGTGTGTGTGTGTGTGTGTGTGTGTGTGTGTGTATAGATGGTGGATGTTTGTTGAATGAGGTCCTGGTTGGCTCTCTGTATTTTCTCTTCTTTTTAAGGGAGATGTAGGTGTGCACCACTCTAAATCTTTAACTCTAACTAGATCTAACTAAATCTAACTCTAACTAGTTTTTCTTACATTTACAGTAAATCTCCTTCCATCTAGAGCCATGCATTCATTCAGAAAATGCTCCAGACAGGCATATAACGTAGCATTATTTACACACGTATACCAGTACTCTTCCTAATAATTATAGAAGTGACCCAAAAGCAAAAAATATTAAATCTTGAAATAACCAATCTTACCTAATGCATTAAAATGCCCCGCCATTCGACATCATGAAAGTCTTGTAGAAGCCGAGCTCAAATCATCTCAGTGCAGGCTAATTTTGAGTCGACTGAGAGTGGTTGGATAGTAATATGGATATTACTTTATATATTTAAAAATGTTTTACATACTTTGAGTTTGTTTTGATGCGATGTTGTTTCTGCTTTTATTAACCGTGTATAGTAATTTCAGAAGTGAAGATGTTTTTACAATGATTTTTCAAAGTTTTAAATAAAGCAAAGATTATAGGAGTACATTTGACAAGAAAATACTATTTTTCACATTCATTCAATATGTTACTTACTTGATATGTAATTTACTACACTTTATTTCACTGTATATGCTGCAGCGTTTCCTTTAGTCACTGATCTAGAGTCAGTGCTCGCTGCTCTCTGGTAATTGGGGAAACTGATTCTAAACCAGCATTAACGAGCAGCGCTGTCCTGGAGTTTCCTAATGAAGCTTACAGTATATACAGAGCACACATGCACACATCATGCCTGTGACCAGAGCTTTACAAACGCTCCGCCTATGTGCTGTCTGTTACTGTCTGCTTGACATACAAACATGACAGACTGGTTTATTCAAGAACTGAGCACAAATGCAACACGGAGAATCAAAACTGTGGTATGCTCCACTAAAGTCTTGTGTTTCTGGCTTTGTGATGCAGCTCTTGGTCAGATTTATCTGTCAAGAAGTTATTTTTTGTTTGACCCTATGACTAAATGTTCTGTTTTGTGTTTGATTACAGGCCACAGAATCGTATCTGGTGCATGATGGTCCCCATCGAGCCCCGGGCATCTCAGAGTGTTTCCTAGTGCCTGAATCTTACAGGGTACAAGCCATTTTCCTCTTTCTTTCTGGGTTATTATTTTCATGTTATATATCTCTCTGACTGTAACGTGATGAACTGAACTTTGATTTCTTTCTCATGGCTGATGTAATTAATCCGCTTTCAGGCCAGACTGAGTTGGACTTCAGATTGAGATAAGATGAGCTGGAATCGGTTAAGCAAACTATCAAACTCAGATAGAGCGGAGATATAATCTATCATGCTTTTGATTCATTTTCTCGTTCATATCCTGTGTAGAGAGAACGGTGTGTACATGTGCATCATAAATCTCCTCGACCGTTTATAATCTCGTATGCTGCGTTTATATGGTAAGATAGTGGTCAGCGTTGAGAGGAATGCCGAGTTTATGTGGAGAAGCAGCTGCAGGAATTATCTGCATAAATATCATCAGAATTATTTAACTGCCAGCCACAAGGGAATGGTAAAAAGCAAAGTGTGCATGTTTGTGTTGGGTTAAAACCGCACACACACACTATATCGCTCGCATATGGTTCTCTTATGTGAGTTTTAATGGAAGTCTTTGCTGCTGCAACCGCAACTCGACCGTGGGTCTGCTTAACAAAGAACTGGGTGTGTGTGTGTGCGTGTGCGTGCATGCATGTATTTGTGTGTGTGTGGAAGTATGTGTGCGCTGAAAGCAGAATTGTTTTTTATGCACCTCATGCTATTTTGTAGAGTAATAGCTGTGAGATCTGTGTGTGTGTGTGAAGCACAAAGACTGTGGTTTTGGATTTGTGCCTTTCAATGTGGTAATCCCAACCTGTGTGCCCTTCTTCTGACCTCGCTCTTAACTCTTAATGTCAGTGCTGTTCTTCATGTTGTTGTTGTATATCGGCTGTTTTGCAGATGCTTTTTATGACAAGCAACATGTTGAGTTTGTCCTCCACAATAGTGATCAATCAGGATCATGGAAAATCATAGGTTCATGGGTTTTCTGCATTGCATTATTTATTGCCACCTGAGCGGGGCTTGCATTTTAATTTTAAGAAGAAAACAAAGTTATATTTTTGGAAACTGTAAAGGCCATTTCACACCAAACGTGAAATTAATAAGCCTCAGGCTGAAGGAATTACCTCAGCTTTTAAGCTGATTTCCCTGCAAATAAATGGGAAAACAAAGTAACGTGCATTACTTATTTGAAAAAGCAACTATTACATTTTCATGTCAATTTGTTACTTTACTAGTTACTTGAAAAAGTAATCTGATTATGTAACTTGCATTACCTCAACACTGGTTGTCTCTAACTATATAAACTTATAGCTCTTTACCATTACACTGTAAAACAGTTAAATCAACTAAATGAATTGAATTAATTTCACTCAAATATTACTGAAACGCTGTTGTACTTACTAGCAAAAAGTTACATGAACTCAAAATCTGGTTACATTAAGTTGAACTTAAGCTGAATGATTTGCAGCAGAGTTCTAGTTCATATAAGGAGAATAAAAACTAGTGTCACAAAAACATATAGAGATATGTGTTAGTGTACAATATTTAGTTATTTTTGTATTTATAGGGTTTTCTGTTATGTGGCAGGTTTGCATGCATAGGGAAGGTGAACGATCAGCATCTATAAAAACTGTTTATGTGCTCAATCCAACTATAAAAAGTGGTAACCTGCAATTGTAATCTTAAATATTAGGGTGTTTTTTTTTTTTTTTTGCATAGACTGATGTATAGGTTGGTTCAGCAACATGAATATTTTTGACCTGAATAAAACCAGTTAATTAAGATATTACTTTTTTCAGTGCATCAGCATTCAGCTTCTTGTAAATTATTGAAAATAAATATATTCTTTACTCATATGTCAAAAGTCAACCGATTGTACATTTTTGTAAAATTTCAAATTGCAGTGGTAATTTCTATTAGGTGGCTGGTAACCTACAACCAACCGCATGGTGTGTTTGCCCAGATGCTGATTAAGCTTTGTGCTGGATTAAGCCTGTAGTCCTGCATTAAATTGTGGCATAATTGATAAGTGTCCTTTGTGGCGTTGGCTTAAGCGGTCCATGAGAAAGCAGTCCTAATAAAAGAGCAAGCTAATCTGCCTCTTAAAGTTTGACGCAGTGGCACGGCAGAGTTTCACGGCTGGAGAAGGTGCAAGATAAGCATAGTTGAGCATGCCACTTTTGGCAACCTGGGCGCTGTGGTTTGCCACAAAACAGATGTGGATTTAAGACCACCCTGCAATGCTGTGATGCAAGACTGGGGCCTATAGATGAGTCATAGAGAGAGGTGCAGAGAGGGGTTGCTTTCCATTAACTGATTCAAATACTGATTGCAGTAGTGATGCACAGGGAAAAGTATTGCGAATCGAAAGCAGTATTTCAAAAAGCTGCTGGCACGAAGAATGCAGTCAGTCCTGCTGCCATTGATCAAGCTTTGCATATTTGTTTAGAATTGCACTGATTCAGGGCTTAATGGCTTCAGTTGATTTTTTTTAAAGTTTGTTATTTAGGCTACAATATTATAGTCAGTAATAACTGATATATAATGCACTTTTATGACAACACGAAATTGCTGAAAATGAAAATAGTCACCATATTTACTCAAAAAAAAAATACTAGAATAAATATTTTAAACATTATAACATGTATTGCATGCTTTGGAAACTAGCGTGCAGTTTTGGTAATGATAAATTTGACTATTTCCCAAAAACGGTGGCCTTAAATGACATAGGTGCATTTTATATAGGCTACCCAAGTTTTGTGTATTTAAACTGTTCTGTCACTAGATGAATGCACGTCTTCTGCAAGATTATAAAGAATGAGAAACTCAACTTTTTAATCAAACGGGAAAAGGGTGAAGGGAAGAACAAGAAGGAGAGAAAGTGTTTTTCTTCCTAAAGTTTGAGCTTTCACTTTCTGCCTTCGAGGCGGGGTTAGCGGCGAGAGCAGCATGGAGTAAGCGCAAGCGGGGACGGCGAGCAATTGCGATGCAGCAACGCGGCGAACTTCCACGCAACTTCAAAACGCGATTCATTTCCCGCCTCTGAGATAACCATGTACTCTCCGTACTGCCTGACACAGGTAAAATGCCTTCATTTGATTCATCAGTCGTGTCTGCGTGTGTGGTATGCAGCATTGTAGTACCGTTGCAGTGTCTTGTCTTCTCTATTGCTGCTTAATAAATGCATTGCAAGTTATGCGTTGCGCTTTTTCGAACGTTCGTTTCGGCCGCGCGTTTATTTCCAGCTTCCAGCTCGCGCGCGGAATCGCTTCGGAACTCCTCTCGCGCGTTTCATTGCACATGGGATCGAAGAGAAAATGGCGCTTCTCCCAAATCTATTTGATATAAAAGGAGATGGGTTTGCCGGAGAGGAAGCGCGACTGGCAGAGTAAACGGCTCACATGTTCAGTGTCAGACTATTAAACGCTGTGTCTGAGTTCTTGAAGTTATGATGTTTCTGGAGATCCAGCAGCTGCCGTGCATGAACGTCTCTGCGCTCGAGTTCAGAGACATGGAGGAACATTATCTACCTGTCCGGAGTGAGACGCGTTTCCAAAATACGGATATGTTCTGTTCTACTGTAGTAGCTTAGTAGACTTATTTTATGGTAAATTAATGGACCGAGGAGGATACAATGTTAAAACGCGTTTGCTTCTGTGAAGTCTGCATGGAAGAAATCATTTTTGACCTTATGCAATTGGCTATTTTATGCATGTACAACATAAGACATGCTATTTAAAAAATATTGTATAAGTTGTCTTGGTCACCATATTCATTCATAATTTATGAACCTTTTTTCATAATCTTATAGGCAGGTTGAGAGCTTGATTATGTGAAGCATTTTACGCACGCTGGCCTATTATGTCTATTTTTATGCATAAAGATATTGTTGTTTATACAACACATTACAAATATCAACATAGTAGTAATAAAAGTACTTTCAGGATACAATTAAATCATTCCCTGAAAAAGTTGCATGACAGTTGGCTGTAAAAGGCCGAGGTTCAATCTGAGCAATTCATGCCAAATTTAATTTATGACTTAATTTATGATCACCAATCTCTGAAAAATATTTTTTCTCTTCAACTGTCTTTATACTCAACAAGACTTCAGACCTTTGCTGTTACAACATATTTTACTAACATGTCTTATAGGCTAGATTAAAAAGTTGTTCTTTGATTATATGTTTGTCTTAGTCTAAAGCTAGTTTTAACTCTCTTTAATTATTGGCCTCAGATATAGCCTATAATGCTTAAAAATATTACGCAGTGTTTAATGTGTTAGTAGTCTTATATTTTAACACAGATGTCCGTTTTGGAAATCATAGCCTACTCTGTCTCTGACGGCCTACACTTGAAACCTTTTCTTTTTTGCATAAGCAGTGTTATTTTTTAAAGAAGCATGTGTTCATCAAAGCTGCGTGTATTTGAATGAATAATTCAAACGCAAGTTGAACCTGTATTCGCAGTCGCGTGCCCGCGGCGTGTATGCGCGCATGATGCAGGGCTTGAAGGTGGAGCTCGGACAGTGTCTAGCACAGCTCGGACAGTGTCTAGCACAGCTCGGACAGTCTCTAGCACAGCTCGGACAGTGTCTAGCACAGCTCGGACAGTCTCTAGCACAGCTCGGACAGTGTCTAGCACAGCTCGGACAGTCTCTAGCACAGCTCGGACAGTCTCTAGCACAGCTCGGACAGTCTCAGCTCGGACAGTCTCTAGCACAGCTCGGACAGTGTCTAGCACAGCTCGGACAGTCTCTAGCACAGCTCGGACAGTCTCTAGCACAGCTCGGACAGTCTCTAGCACAGCTCGGACAGTCTCTAGCACAGCTCGGACAGTCTCTAGCACAGCTCGGACAGTCTCTAGCACAGCTCGGCCCGGGTTTGTGGCCGTCGCTCTTTCTGGCTGTTAAAGATTCATGTAGCAGACACTCGACAGGTCTTTAAAATAACTTTCCTTTAGGCCAAGGCATAAGCAATTTAATTCACAAGAGCTAATGTCCGACAGGCGTACACAAACTTATTCTAGCTTGTTCTTCTAATTAATTATTTTTTTCAATTTCTCAATTTTTAAAGGATTTTGGTCTTGGCTTCAATTTCTTGGCCGCAAATAGGCCTTTCTCCTCTTCCCCACACGGCAGACTGGGTCACGCCAAACCGTGTCTCAAATAATCTCTCATTTTGCATAGTCGACTGCTCTTGTTTTTTGTGGTGAATAATTGTTTTCTTGCTAATTGAGTTTTGTTTTTAAAGCAGATACAAACTAGGTATTTTTTTCAATGTAAAATATAGGCCTGAACGGCAAGCCGTTTGTAAAGTGCCTGCAACCCGTATGCCTATTTATTTTTTAAAGAGGTACTGTGTTAATAAAAAATATGCCTATGTGTGTTTTTGATTTAATAATGCTGAAAGTGTGTTTGCAGTCTTGTGCCAGGGCTGCTCGGAGCGCGGCCTGTAGTCAGCGCACTCCTTCAGTCGTGTTATACGCGTCTATATATCAATAGGCGATATTCCTCGTGTTATGTATTTATACTAGTTTTAAGCTGTGAACTAGAGTTTTAGTTTTTTTACTTGGTACATCTGCAGCCGTCAGTTCATCAGTGTGCATGTTTCAGTATTCGCTTTACGCAGATTGGTGGAGATCCAGTTAACAGTGAAGAGTAAACAGAGTCAGTGGCAAACAATGTCCAAGATAATACATGTAGCTTAAAACACATGGCAATTTCTTGAAATTATTTTATGATTATTATTATTATTATTTATGTCGGTGTAACCATTTAGATTTTTTTTTTATTAAATATTTTAACTATAGAAAATATAAAGGAATATATCTTACAGGGCATGCTGCGAATGCAAATATTTAAAGGTAACTCAGCTTGACCTGAACTATTGCCCATTCATCAAAAGGTCAAATTATGTGATTTTTCTAGATATGTCGCCTCTGTTTTATGGCTTTGTTGTCATATGGCAAAAAAAGTATACCATTGGCTCTGATTTGGCAGACAGCAGTGTTAAATATTAATGCTTTAAAACAGACTTGCATATTGTTAAAATCCAATCGTTTTTTTATATTAAAATAAAATCTGCTTTTAGCCTCAGAAAATAAATCATATTGACTTTCTGAAACGTATTCATCATATCATGGGCTTATATTTAAGCAGGCCTCATTTTTGGGTATCATTTACATATATAACAATTATTTTCTTTTCTCAGTGAATCCGTTTGTTTGGAATATTGTTTTAATAATTAACTTTGTATTAGCCTATTATTAGATGTAAATGTTTTTCTTTTTAATTGTAACAGTGTCTCAGTGCATGTGAAGCAAAGGCCACGGCTTACGGGTAAACCCCAAACATTAAAGGCATTCTATTCTATTCTATTCTATTCTATTCTATTCAATCGCGCCACGTATGTTAAAACTAAAGCAATCCCTCCTTTGTCTCTTGTGGGTTCAGATGCGATTCAGATTGCAGGCTGGATAAATCTTGCGGCAGGCCACGTTTACGTGAAGTCAAAACTTGGGTGAGGTTTGGCGGTTTATGGGACGTTATGTGCCTTCAGAGAAGATGGAGACGAGAGGGAGAGAGAGAGAGAGAGAGAGGAGAGGGAGAGAGAGAGAGAGAGAGAGAGAGAGAGAGAGAGAGAGAGCGAGAGGGGGAGAGAGAGAGAGCGCGAGAGGGAGAGAGAGAGAGAGAGAGAGAGAGAGAGAGGGAGAGAGAGAGAGAGAGAGACGAGAGGGAGAGAGAGAGAGAGAGAGAGAGCGCGAGAGGGGGAGAGAGAGCGCGAGAGGGAGAGAGAGAGAGAGAGAGAGAGAGAGCGCGAGAGGGGGAGAGAGAGAGAGAGAGAGAGAGGAGAGAGAGAGAGAGAGAGAGAGAGAGAGAGAGAGAGAGCGAGAGGGAGAGAGAGAGAGAGAGAGAGAGCGCGAGAGAGAGAGAGAGAGAGAGAGCGCGAGAGCGAGAGAGGGAGAGAGAGAGAGAGAGGCGCGAGAGAGAGAGAGAGAGAGAGAGAGGGCGCGATGTGTCCGGATGTTCTCGAGCCCCACTAACTCTGTCCGGAGCTTTGTTTAGTCGTCTTTCTTATTTAATTACGGTTAATTATTAAAATAAACGAGGACGCATGCGGCGCGGCAACACATGTAAACAATAACTAATGAATTATTAACGTAGATAAAAGGTTTTCTGGAATGGACCGAACAGGTGGGGAATCTCAAGCTTCCTACGTAATGGAAGTTAAGCATGTGTTGCCAAATGTGCCGCGGTGCAACATGTCGTTTGGGGAGTCTGAAGGCCTTGCACGTATCTCAGGACAAGTGCATCGCATTAATAATGTATTTCGAATTTTCTACCCCCCCCCCAGCAAGGGTGTATCTCGGATTTGAGGACATTGAGGTTTTAGCCTTGGGTAATGGTATTTCCTAAAGTTTAACAAGTATTATATTATAAGTATTATAATATGTGTATTCATATTTATGTATTTGTTTTCATATGTATAAAAGGAGGCCTTGTGGCTGAAGACAGATATGGGTTATTATAGGGAACAAGGGGCGTTATCATCTCAATAAACAACAGTGATGTTTAAAATATGGTATACACTCAAATAATTATAATAATAATAATACTTTATTTGGCTTCTGTGGTTCCATGAAGAACCTTGACCAACCATGGAACCTTTCCATTGTACAAAAGATTAGTTATAGAGGCAAAAGGTTGTTCTTCATGCGAAGAAAAAAAGAAGGATCTTTTACAAAGACTTCACTGAACGGTTCTTTGAGGAACCCGAAAGATGGCATTGCTGTGAAACCTTGATGTTTAAGAGTGCCGGTTCAGGCATACGTGTATGGTCACATGAAAATATTTGTGCATATTACATTAATACATTTAGAAATAAATATTAAAAACAAATGAGTCTGAAATAGTGTAATTTCATGTTAATTTGCTCCGTCACAAACTATAGTTTTGCTTGTCTTTCCCATCACATTGTCTTTTTTTTATTATTTATTATGTTTTACAGATATCTATATTGTTGGTGTTTATTTGATTCTTTATATTGTTATATATTGCTCAAAATAACATGACTCGTTCTAACACTAATGCTGGGTTAAATTGAGCAATTTCTATTGCGCTGTTAACAGACCAGCATACGTTTATTTATCATTCTTTCTTTGTTTTCTCAATCATTTGCTCTTATTTACTGGACTCAGTCAAGCAATGCGATCTCACTGCTTGAGCGATTAGATTTGAACCAAACAGAGAATTGTTCTTACAGTTAGTTTCAGATAGGCTTTGTTTGAGTCACCTGGACTGAAGTGCTGCTTTTGGCAGGCCCCACTCTTCACTCTTGATAGATATTGCAGCTTTCCTAAACATAACAGAGCAATTTAACGATAATGACAAATGCTGTTTTCCTGCCCCGTCTACCTATTTAATTTCCCCTTCCAAAAAGGGTATTTTTGGGACATGGCTCTGAGGGAGGAAGACATTGCATCAGACATGCACATTAACTACTCTTTCCTCCAGTCGTCTTGCTCAGCCTGGCAGGGAAATGGGTGAAACGCGAGGCTTTAACTGGGATAAAGTGTGTGGGAATTGCAGAATATACTTTCGGAAAGCAGGAGAGAACAGGTTGGGACCAAGACAGCAGCCCTGGGGAATACCCTTCGATCTCCATCATAGGTCATTTCTATAAGCAAAAACATTGCTATGTTTAAAAACAACAACAACAAAGTCTAGCTATAAAATGTCATACTCAATAAAAAGCATGACTGTAAATACTCGTGTCCCTTAACAAGCTTGCCATTCACCGGAGCGTGTTTTTGATTACACTGAAGCAAATAAATCATCAGGCGTACTGCACAGCGAATCAGCAGCAGAAGAGTCACATCAAGAAACCAGAGCGTCTGTACGAACGTCAGCAGCATTAAGAGTTACCGCTCTGTTCAGGTGTCCAGGTACTCTCAGAGGACAGTGCAAATTGTTAATAGCTTCAGATTCCTCACGCATGAATCATTTTATAAAGGTGCAATGGCGTTCCTCCCCCGCAGC
The DNA here is from genome assembly GCA_027474115.1 of Schizopygopsis malacanthus. Taxonomy (NCBI): domain Eukaryota; kingdom Metazoa; phylum Chordata; class Actinopteri; order Cypriniformes; family Cyprinidae; genus Schizopygopsis; species Schizopygopsis malacanthus. The sequence goes on along the minus strand of CM049871.1, from coordinate 6,628,368 downwards.
CCAGCATGACCCTGCTGCAGTACTGCTGGCATGACCGTTCGGTGTGGTAACAACATGCAAAGTTACGTTATATTTATGTTCCTGGCAGACATCGTCTTACCAAGGCATCTTAGAAAATACATGTGCTGTGTTTTAGCTGGCAGCTCAAGTGCTACGATGAAACCTCAGGTTATAGAAAGAACAAACGTGGCCGCTCTTATAGCAGAAGTCTTGCATTCTTCAAAATAAAGGCTATTTATTGGCATCTATGGTTGCATGAAGAACCTTTAACTTCATGAAGAACCACTAAAGCTTCTTCATAGTGGAAAAGGTTCTTTAGATAATTAAACAGTTCTACATTAAGAGAAATAGTTCTTTTCAGATCTGTTCTTTGACATGTTTGATTCTACTATATCTACACTTTCATGGACACCAGGATGATAATTACCATCTTCTTTCTCTCATTTTTCCTTTCCTTTCACAGTCTGTCTGTCTATGTCTTGTTTTTCAATCTTTCTTAAATCTCGTATTAACCGTGCATTTTAGATCTGCAGTCATTGTGGAGACCGGCGTGCACATACACAAGCACATTTGACTCAATATGTACTTCTAATCACTACACTTAGCAACTGTGTAACAATGGCGTCTTTCACAGTGGTGACCGCACTCTTGAATGTGTCTCCTCTCTTTTTGCTCATTCAAAGAGAACTGGCATTCTGGCCCAATGCTGTTGTAATTCGCTAAAGTTGTGTGTCTTTCATTGGCCAGAAATAACCAACTTCCACTGAAAGACTATGGTCAAATTGAGGCCAGCACAGGCATATGTTCTTTTGCTTTTACGCTAGATCAAGCCTTTTCTTTACTGTTCATAATTGAACTTTGCCTTAAATCAGGGCTATCATTTTTTTCAACTGGCAAATTCGTACATGGAATGAATAAAGGCACTAATATTATATTTTATTTTTTTGTTTCTTTTACTTAACAATTTTTTTCTACAATTTTCATTGTAATTTATTACAATGTACTTTTAATAAAATATTTTCTTTATTATTTGTATTCCTGTTTATTTTATTCCTTTTAATACATTTTTATATTTAATATTTCATCCTTATTCTATTCTATTCTATTCTATTCTATTCTATTCTATTCTATTCTATTCTATTCTATTCTTCCAAGGCTTGCAGGCAGCTCCTTAGTAATAATTGTATCACAGTGCGTGCCTTTAGGACGGGAACTAACCACGAAATGAGAAAGAAAAGCCCAAGAGCTGCAGACGGGGTTTGTAAAGGGCTTTCAGATGACGGCGTGTGTGAGTGTGTTTGATGAGCCCGTGGTGATAAATGAAGGGTTTAGAGCGAGTGTTTATAGTAGCACAGTAGCTGAAGAGGCCTGCTGTACCGATGGGCCTAAGACACTCAAGGTCGATTATTTCTGTCCTACAGGCTGTGTGTGTGTGTGTGTGTGTGTGTGTGTGTGTGTGTGTGTGTGTGTGTGTGTGTGTGTGTGTGTGTGTGTGTGTGTGTGTGTGTGTGTGTGTGTGTGTGTGTGTGTGTGTGTGTGTGTGTGTGTGTTTGAGACGGGTGTATTCGGTTGGCATCTATAACCGCAGCTCTACCAATCTTGTTATATTTTGAGTAGCGGTCTGTGCTGTAAACTGTATTGAGTATGCTAATAAAGTAGCTTTTTGTTTTTATCATTGTGTGCTTCTACAAAACTAGCATTGATGCAAATTCCTTGCACCGTTGCCGTGGCTTTCGGTTGCTCCCCGTATTGTTGTTTGGCCTTTGGAACGGATCATGTGGAGCTGTGCACTGGTGCTGCACCACGGGCAGGAAAAACCTGACAACAAACCTTAACATTACACTACTTTAACCTGCCGAGGAAGATATACCGAGGAGAAGAGTAAGAAAAATGAATATGTTTGCTTGACGTTTTTTTCGAAACTATGCAGCATAACACTCAATGCACAGGTCTTCCCAAAGCCGTGCAGAATTTTGCAGTACTTTGCTATGAACGCTGAGCTGCGATACCCATGAGTGCTGTGATCTTGGGAAAAATAGAGCAATTAGTCTTTTCTGTCGTTTATGCAAACATTCCACTGGAGCGACCGCTGAACGTACACGTATGCTCGGGGCTCTTGCCGTTTGTGAAGGTGCAGTAGATACGTATATGTGGTATCACAGGGTTTATGAATCGATTACAGTCTGTCAATCTGTCGATTTATTTTCACACAGATATTTGCTTTATTCACATCTGGCCATTTGAAATGTTGCATAAAATGACTCGCTCTGTTCCCAAATCTAGTGAGCTCCCTTGCTGTTTGCCACACTGTAGGCAGCTTTCTTCGAAGACAGCATGCTAACTGAAATTAGATCCTCATGAGGGAGTGATTTGAGAATCAATCAATAGACAGCAACATGCTTCATACAAGCTTTGTTTGCAGTAGAATTTAGCATGAGTGTTTTTTTTATTAAAAAATTGATGGGTAAAGCATATTTAAATACATGACCTCTTTTTTTATTATTAGTATAACATATATATAATCCAGGTTTCTGTTGCTTGGATGCCGTTTAGAAACAAAGTTTTTATTTAATTAAACTTGGGCATTTGTTTTAAAGATAAGATGTAAGATGTTTTTTTATGTTTTTCTTCTGTTTACCAAAGCTGCATTTATTTGATACAAATACAGTAAAACAGTAATATTGTGAAATAGCATTACAATTTTAAATACCTGTTTTCTATGTGAATATATGTTAAACTGTAATTTAATTTCTGTGATGCGCAGCTGAATTTTCAGCATCATTACTCCATCTTCAGTGTCACATGATCCGTCAGAAATTATTCTAATATACTGATTTACTGCTCAAGAAATATCATCATTATTCAAATCCTAAAAAAAAAAAAAACTTAAAATAGAAATATTTTGTTACATTATAAATGTCTTTACTGTCCCTCTTGGTCAGTTTAATGCATCCTTGCTGTGTAAAGTATTGATTTCTCACTAGGTTTTGTAACAAAGCCTCGATCCTCTCAAGCTTTCATGCATGAACTCAGTTAACATTAACAACTGCGTTAATAGCGACTATTTCATTGTCATCTTGTCAACACAATTTTAGAGCGGTCAGCGTGTGAGAAATGTGCCGCTGCGAGCATGTGTTGTCTGACCAAGGTGCGTCCTGTAATCCTGTGTAATCTGGCTCTGGCCTATTAGCGATTAATTGATTGGGATATCTAATCTGAACGGACTATTATTTATGATGCTTATCATCGAAATTGCCCGTAATGGCAGATAAATATGGCCAGATGTGGTCAATCTGAGATTAGCTTTTAAAGTCAACACACATTACAGTAAACCATCGCAGATGTGTAATATGCACACACACCCTCCCCCTTAATCTAAGCATCATGTTTGTGGAATGCAAGAACATGCGCAACTCCACTTTCTCCTAACCTCGAATGAAAGACATTACCCCTCTGAAGACACACACACACACACAGACACACACACACACACACACACACACACACACACACACACACACATGCACACACATGCACACACACGCACACACACGCACACACACGCACACACAGACACACACACACACACAGACACACAGACACTTAGACACACAGACACACACACACACACACACACACACACACACACACACACACACACACACACACACACACACACACACACACATGTTCTCTCTATCACTACAATAATGCTCATTATCAGAATTCTATACAGTACTTGTTAAATTAATATTTCCTGTATATTATATTTACTACTTTCTTAGTTCTCTCTCTTATTTTACAGTTATTGCTTCATTATTGCTGTGCTTGCCAAGGCTAGCATCATTTTTAATTTTGCTTAAATTGGTTTATATTTCTTCTGAACTATTAGATGTTTTGATGGCAGATGATGCTGATCTGCAGTGGAAAGGTTAATGGTTCTTTATGGAACCTTAGATGCCAGTAAAGAACCATTACTTTTAAAAGAGTTTAAAGTAAAAAAAATAAAAAAATACGTATTATCCTTTCATGATAATAGGGGTGAAAATCTGGACTTGCAATGATAGAGGTGCCAGAATATCATAGTGATTTGTAGGCGAACCAAGTAGCCACCTAGCATCATCCAGAACACCTTAGCATTATGTTGGCAAATTTGGCATGGACAAACTTTTTCTAATTCTGTCATGGCAGTAAAGTGCACTAAATTGAATGCCTTGGATGGCCTTGGATCAGTTACACACAGTGTTTGGTAATGCATTACAATATTCTGTTACTCCATGCAAAAGTAACTAATTGCATTACTTTGTTACTCTTTATGAAAGTAATGCATTATGTTAATTTTGTGTTACTTTTTGTCTTCTGGGCTGGACTTGCTTATTTGTTTTTTAAAGGGGTCAGATGATGTTGCTAAATAGAACATGATTTTGTGTATTTGGTGTAATGTGAATGTGTTTATGTGGTTTAAGGTTAAAAGTTAAGGTTATGTGGTTTAAAGTAAAATTGTACATTATTGTTGCTCCTCTATTCCCCGCCTTTCTGAAACGGCTCGATTTTAACAAAGCTCATCATTCTGAGAAGCGAGGCGTGCTCTGATTGGCCAGCTATCCAGTGCGTTGTGATTGGATGAATACCTCAAGCATGTGACGGAAATGTTACACCCCTCACCGTATTGAGATGCCGTGTCCCGGCGCGACGAGCCAAAAACAATAAAACCCATTACATACGAGGCATTTGTTGCATCTAGTGGGGACATAATTACTGGTTATAAATAATGACTTATACTGTCTGCATCGTGCAAACATTACCATGTCTGCATTTGTGATCGGAGAAACAAACAAGCACTACTCTACACTGCTCAAAACTCACATTTGAATCATCAGTGGTAAATTCTTTAAATAAGAAAACGTACTTACAGGCCGTGAGTCAGACGCGCCAGACTGTCCTTGCGACGGTTGAATTAAACCACTTTATAGAAACAGTCTTTGTGCAGGCCAGCATTGTTGGCTACTCTCCCAGGTTCAGGAAACGATCCTCCGTAAAATGCACTGCACACAATCTAATATTTGTGTTGAGCTGTTCTGGAACAGTGTTGTAAATAAAATTAACCACTGATTTCTAGTTGTGTCCTCTTTTGGAAGCCCAAACAAAGTAGTTTCGCTTACACAACAAAACAGCGTCTCGGAATTTTGAAGTAGAATGATTGAATTTATTCCAATAATCTTTATTTACAACCTCTAAAAATCATTTTTTACAGTGTAGGTGATATTTGATCATGATTTAGGTTATGATGCTGGATGCAGATCAGCGTCACCGTCACTCTGTGGATTAAGGGAGGAATGTGGTGAAAAGGGAGGGATGGTGGTTTTTAAACGATTGGAGTGAGCAATGGCGGTTTTTAAATGAGTTCAGGGAGGGATGGTGGTTTTTAAAGGCATGGAGGAGGTGATGTTTATTGACTTGCGGACCACTGCAGCCATAGAGCGTTACTTAGAAGAATGAATGGCAGCGGTCCAGGGATGGAGAGAGACGCGGCACATTGTATGTGCACATGTGTGTGTGTTTAACACGTAAAACTGATCAAGCTTTGTTACTTAAACGGGAATGAGACCAGGTTGAGTGTTAAAAAAAGAGCAAGGTAGGGGGAAAAAACAGTCTCCTGTAATCCCCCTGTGTTAAACAGATGTTTATTTTGTTGTAGGGTGTTATAAATGGGTGCAGGAGAAGTGGTGCCTGTTTCCTTTATTGGGAGCATTTACATGTTTCACTCTCTCACACGCTTGCTCTCTTCCAAAACCTAATGAGCTGCCTATGTAGCCAGTGTTTTAAGGGATTATAAAAGTAAGATTCTGCAAATGCAGAGCATTCTAAATCAGTGAATGATGAGCTTCCGGATGGTGCCTTTAAAGGGAGTTCCCTATGCAGAAAGCTAGGTAGATTACTACATTTTGGAACTAGTTTTTCTCTCACTTTGTGCATATTCGTAAATCTCATTCGCTGTGAAGTTCTCAGACATACTGAGAAAACAAAAACACACTTCTTTGGAGATATTCTTCCCGAGCGAGTCCCGTGCAGTGATGCCGGATATAGCATTGATAGGCGCTCTCTTTCTCTCGCTCCCGCTCCGGTCGATGTATGCACGGGTGCGTTTTTCCAGGAGAAATGTGTATATAAGGAGTTCCCTCCTTCATTACGTCATGAAGAGCCACGATGGAAAAACACTTTCCAAAACTTGTAAGAAACCCGAAAGTGTGTATTTGGCACAGAAATACTCTGTTATGCTTCCAAATAATTTTTTGAAACTTTGGCCATGTTTAGCATGAGAATCCAATTCATTAACAGTGTAAATAACTCAACCCCCCCCCCCCCCCCCTTCCACACACACACTTTCATCTATTTAACAAAGATGCTTTAAAATACCTATGGGATAAATGAATGGGGAAAATGCTTCCAGGTCCAGTTGTGGGTGAAACTATCTGTTTGTCTGAACCAATGCTACAAAGCGGGAGTATTTGGGAAACCTGTTTGAAAACAGCCATTATTGATGCCATTCTGTTTGGTGCACTTCCGAGAAATGTTATCGAAATATCAGTCACTGCAGCCACTAAATGCCTTGGGCTTCCCACTGTTTTTTTATTCAGAAAACTAGCCTCAGTGAATCAGGTCCGTAGCGGCGGTTTGACTCGGGCCGCGTGGCGCGCTGCCAGCTTCCAGCCTCACTCCCGTGATATGTGTGTTTAGACTGGCTTTCACCGAGGTGGTAAAATCCAGACCTCAACCTAAAGGCATAGCACAATCAGTCCTCTGAGTCATGCCAGCCTTTCACCAATGCCGCCCACCACAGGAAAGAGAGAGGGGCAGTATTTAAAGGCTCGCTCGAAATGTTTTGGCAGGAATGTAATCGTGATCTTGGCATTGAATGCAGGCTCAGTCTAAGGAACTGGGTCATGTTCGGGTTAGCACTTTTGCAGCGTCTGCTCGCATACTCTCAGAGAATTACTAAATGAGCTCAATATCTGGCAGCGCCCGAAAAAGCTTATCTTTACTCTTGAGCCAGCCGTCAAGGTGCAGAGTTTTATGTGCGTTTTATAACTCGCAGAGGAGTTTATGATGAAGTCATCATCTCATTACAGCTGGCGTCGGATCAGTTGATTCATGAGCGTTTCGTAATAGAAAGAGATCACAGGATATTGGTGGAGGGATGTTCTGGGATCAGTAAAAGATGTTAGACTAATTCTACAACCGAGGTCAGATCCTGATCCTGAGCATTAGCATGAGCACGGTGCTAGTTTACCTGTACGATAAGGAACTTTTGGAAGCCAGCTTTTTTTCTTTTATTATGTTAACATGTTGTCCTTATCTCCTCCATTGGAAGCACTCGTTATTCTCTGTGTACAGACGCCATGCTCAGGTTACACAGCTCGGGGGCCACTTTTAGAAAATGGACAGCGAATAAAATGACCTGATAATTAATTTGGCTTTAAAATATGCAACTGAGACGTTGATGGATGCCTTGTTTTCTGAAGTATTTTTCTGCAAGTCCTTTAGCCATGAACCAAACCAACAAGCTCTGAGACGAATCGTGATGATTTTAATTCAAACAAAGTATTGAAATGCAGAAAGATGACCAAGACTGAGCGAATTAGAAATGTACTGATGCACTTGTTGACATGTAGTCTTTAATTCTGTGTATACAATTTGCTTATTTTATCAAATTTATTGCAAAATATTAAGAAATATACACATGAGCTGTTTGATGGTGGTCACGTCTCTGATTTTTTTTGCATTCGTTTCTTGGTGGGCAATGAGTATTGTTGTTTTTCATGGGGAATTTGGCTATAAAATATGTAATTTATTAAAAAATTCATCATCTGAATTGGTTATTTTATATGTTGTTCCTAAAAATCAATGAAAATGGATGAGATCTGTACTTGTGGAACTTTCTTTGTGCTCTGTTATAGCTATTTTTTAAAACAAATTATTGTTTCTTGTGCACGCTTGAGTTTTTTTTTTTTTGGGGGGGGATAATTGTTAATTGATAGGTTCTTTGGGAAACCAAAATAGGCTAGTTATTCTGTGGCATCTCTGTGAAACCTTTCTTTTTAAGAGTGTAGGTCCATTTTTGAAAGACGCTTTTTATTTTTTTTCAGAACAGTGTCATTGAAGTGATTTTCACATCTAAATCATATGTAAATATTTTGAATACTTAATATTTAGATAAGCAAATTTACTTTAATTGATGTGTACATTGCAAAACCGATCTGCATTGCAAACAAATGGCATGCATAGCATGCAATCAGAAAGCACGTTGCAATAAAATCCTTGTCTATTTATGTTTTGTATTGTTTTGCATGATACAAAACAACATGAACAAAACAATTCGTTTTTACAGTTGTGCTGTAGATTCAGTAGCAGTATTTCAGTACAGTGTAGAGTGCACAGACATAAATCATTCGGTTTCAGTATTTTTTTTTTCTAAATCTTGATTTCCAGCCCTAATTACATTAGCTGGCTTGTGTGAGTGTATCTGAGAGGTAAGGCCTCGGGTAGAAGCATTGATATGCACATATTGGATTTCTTAAGGGGATGCAAAGGAATGTTAACCATATTATCCCACTTAGAGGCTCTTCAGGTTGCCAAGTTCTTTCTTGGGATCTCAGGAACTTTGTGCATTGTGCTTGCCGTCCCTCACTATTCTTCTCTGTGGTCGCAGTCCTATGGAATGCATCTGAATTGTACGGTTGCCAGATATTATCGGTTTGATCAATGTCTCATGCTGCTAAAATGCACCTTGCAGGGTTTAGGTATTTTGTTCATCTTATCTTAGCGAGTCAGGAACTCAGAAATACAACACTGTGCATTTCATACAGTCAGTTAAGGGGCCGAGACAGGGCGTCGTGTAATTTTTACTCCCAAATTCTGTTCTCTGGCATACCTCCATTGCCACACCCCATCAGCATTTAAAGAAGTGGTTGTACAGTTGTTGATTTTCAGCGCTGGAACTCGAAGTGCTGTGAATGTGCTGGGTAAAATCCCACAAAGGGCTCAACGGAAGAAACCGGATCAGGCCCTTGGGTACTGCGGCGAAGAACTTCTCTGTTCTTCGACTGGACAAATTGTGCATTGAGCTTCTAGAGCAGACGTTTCATGGAAAAGTTAACCTAAAATGGACATTCTTTCATCATTTATTTACTCATCTGAGTAATTAACAAAAAATATTATATTGTTTCTTTGAAAAAATTCAAAAAGACGTACTGAAAATTCACTTAAGCATACAATGCCTTCCACTAAAGATGTGGTTTGGAATGACATAGAATTATGATTTATGACAATTCCTTTTTCTGGTGAACTATTCCTTTAAGTTTATTATAGAAGGGTTGTGTTTTGGTTAACCAAGGTCCAGTCCGTCTCACCAAGCTAGCACTTTTCTTATGTCCAGAGAGACTAAGATTTCTCCCTTTCTCTCATCTTTTCTCTCTTTTGGTATGATTCATTTTAAGTCTTGCTCTCATGCACACATTTCAAAAATAGTTTTTTTGAAGTTGTAAAGAAAACAAAGATTACTGGAGTAAGTTTTACAAGAAAATTCTATTTCATTTTTTATATTTCAAATTGTCATGTTTAATTCGGTGTGTTATTTACCATTTTGTATGTCATTAAGTAATTACATAATGTAATTAAGTATAAAATAAACGAACAATTTCTAAATAAATATTTCCTAACCAAATTTTCTTTCAGTGCAGTTCGGACCAGCTTTAATACGGCTATATTCGTGTTTGCATTATCAACGATAAACCTCCTGGCAGTATGAACTATCAAGAAGCAGCATAATTAGTCCTGAATGTGTTTGTAGAAGAGCAAGCGGGCCAACTTTTTTATTTATGTTTTTGAATGCATCTTTTGTGAGTGTACCTTCCCACAGGTGTCAGGACCATAAGACCTGAGCGCGAACGCAGGCCAGTGCAGCCAAATGAAAGTCAGGTTCTAGCGTGTGCTTTGATTTATATCTCTGCGCTCTGGAGAGAAACTCTGGCTCCAAAGACAAGATGGAGCAAGAGGCCGTGCTGTAGAATAACTCTAAACACCTTTTAACATGCTTAAAGGGGTCCTCGGATTGCCCAAGTTGATATGATTCTTTAGGGTCTTAATGAAAATCTGTATCATACTTTGGTTAAAATTTCTCAATGGTATATAAAACTAACTTTTCAGAGGAAGTTGTTTTCTTAGATGCTGCTTTAAAGGCAGATAAGCTCCACTGACCCCGCCTCTCTCTTCTGAGCCGCTCTCTATTCATCGTGAAACTTGCTAACTAGCACGTTATTAGGAAAGGTGATTTGCTACGATTCATACAAAATAAGGTATACTCACTTCTTCTGTAGGTGAAGCTGTATCACAAATGATTCGCGTGAACATAAATGCATTTAGGTAGATTGTGGACGCATTCCTTTCTCAAACAAACGTAATCCACTGCATCTTCAGCGGCTCAGATGTCGGGAGTAAATGGCGACTGCTATGTTCATTATTACATCCAACAACTAAACACCTCAATCACTTGCGAGACATTCTTGTCTACATCTGCTCCGGTGATTATTACATCCAAAATAAGTTTTTGTTTACATAATGTGAGTGTGATGTGTATATTTATTATGTATATATAAATTACAAACACAAACCCATGCATGTATATATTTAAGAAAAAAATGTATGTTTATATATTAAATATATTTTTATATAATATAAAATATAAGAATATAAATATATATGCATGTAAATATTTCCAAAATATATGCTGTATGTGAGTGGATGTGTATATATACATAATGAATATCCACAGTACACATGCATATATTCTGTAAACATTTTGTTTATTTTGGAAGCGATTAATCGCGATTCTGGGACATATATATATATATACACGCACGCACGCACGCACGCACGCACGCGCGAACACACACACATACACACACACACACACACGCACGCTCACACGCACACACACACGCACACGCACACACACACACACACACACACATTCACATTCCCTCCTCCTGGATTAAGCTTACTATAATGGGAAAGCCCTCAGTGCATGCAGTGTTACCCTCTCATTACCACTGCACCTGTCCTGAACTGACAGAACTAATGCTGGACAGCTCTTAATGAGAGAAAGCGGCTGACAGATGAGACGAATACCGACAGAGAGAGAGTTCACTGTCAGAAATGAAATGGAAACGATTTCTGAACTTGGAATTTCATGCAGCAGTCAAAGTGTCAGTTTTTATACATTACTGTGAAAAGGTCTGTTTACGTCTCTTCTGCTCACCAGGCTTCATTTATTTAGACAAAATACAGTAAAAACTGTAATATTGTGAAATATTATCACAATTTAAAATGAACCGTTTTCTATTTTTATCTAATTTAATATGTAATTTATTCATGTGATACTAAATTTCCAGCTTTACAATACAGTGATATATGGAGTCTTTAAATAATCAACTCTTTAGACATCAGCATCATTTATATATATTAACCTATCACATACTCATACACACGCTCCTCTATTTTCTCTTCAACAAAGGGTTTCCTCACAGGCATTCATTGTGTATATGTGTGAGCGTGTCATACAGCTAGTGGCCATTCACTCTCACCTTTTCCATTGTAGTGTAATTACATCCAGTCATCACAGAGTGTGACCGGTGAGGCATTTGTGTTTTGTGTTCGTGTTGTTGATCTAGGGCTTGCACGGCTACTCGTTTTCTCTAGTCATCCAGAAAAGTAGTGGACTAGTCAGCGAGCCAGTGTTTACCTTATGTAAATGTGCTGCCATGCAGCTGCAGTGTGTGTCTCTGCAGCTGAGATTTGAAAATCGAGTCTAAATGGACACCGGCCCAGCACTGACACGTTGGTACAACCCATTGTAATACAAAATCATAAGTCTGATAGAAGCTTTTTTATGCATGTGCTTTAGTCTTAAGACGAGGTCAATTCAAAGGCTATAATCGACTTGAAGTGTATAGTTTATTTGCACTGTAAGTTTCAGAGCGAACAGTGGCACCGTGTTTATTTACACACATGCAGTTTATAAGACAGGGTTTTTAGAGAAATATTTTTGTGGACATAAGTTTACAGCATTTCAACAATATTATGCCACAATAAAAGCTTGAATAATGATAGCTTGAGCGTTTGAAATGGGAAAAGAAGGGAAGAGATTAAGACATACATATTTGTATTGCAACTTTTAAGGTGCTGTTTTAGTTGTTTCTTGAACACGAGACCCTTAAAAGAACGGTTCACCCAAAAATACAATTTGACTCATCCTCAGGCCATCTAAGATTCAGATGAGTTTGTTTCTTAATGGGAACAGATTTGTAGAAATGTAGCATTACATCACTTGCTGACCAATGGATCCTCTGCAGTGAATGGGTGCCGCCAGAATGAGTCCAAACAGCTGATAAAAACATCACAACAATCCACACCACTCCAGTCCATCAATTAACATCTTGTGAAGTGAAAAGCTATGTGTTTATAAGAAATAAATCCTGATTCAGACTAGATTACATTTTTACTGGAGAAAGCAATTATAGACGACTTATATTTTAGCTGGAAACAACAGTGTTTGTTGTTAAATTGTTGAAATATTAACTTAAAATCTCAAAGTGTATGTGAAGTAAAAGTATGATATATCTAAGTGGTTCAGCTTACAAAATACAAATACGTTTGGGAATCCCTCCTTTACCATGTCGCAAGATGTATGTGCATGTATTGTATGTATGTATTGTTTACGCTTGAACTACAAGTTGAGGGTTTGTGGGTATTTAGTACATGTTTGATCTTTGCACAATTACTGTAAACACCCTAAACGCAAATGCAAATTAAGTTTGCCTATATGACATTCATTAATGAAGAAGTCTTCGGTTTGGTGTAATAGTGACATAACGATACAAGCCAGTGAGCAAAACAAGGTTTATATCATCTCTAAATACAGTAAAGCATGAAGATGTCCCATATAAAAGATGTGTAACATGAGTTTGTTTGATAGGATAATTAAAAATGAAGTGACAGAAATTCAGGGAATTAGAGTTATCACAGAAAAAAAGACAAATGACTTGACCAGTGTGTGTGGGGCACGAGAGAAGAGAGAGAGTCGGGGAGAAAGATGGAAAGAGAGATAGAGTGGCAGAAAGACAGGAGGTGGTGGGTGCCTCATTTGCATAAAGGGTAGGGCACGATGCCCAGTTTAGGAGAAGGGTTGGCACCTCGCTCGCCGAGTGGCGGAGGAAAAGAAAAGAATGAGAATAAAAGCGAGGGTGGAGGGGTGTGCATTGGGAAGCTCAGAACATCTCTAGTTTAAACCTGACACTTGGCACTGGAGCTGCTGAAATATCAACCATAATTACATGCAGTTATTTACAGTTATTTATATGCTGGAACCTGACTTCCTTATGACTGAGTGCCAGGGTGACTTTAGGATGTCAGTCTTATGTTGTGCGTGAACCAGACAAATGATAAAGCTCTTCCATGTAAATATGAGTTTCTGTCATTGGCAACTGACCGTGATAGAAGTTTTCGTTAGTCGTGGATTTATATGTGTGGCGGTTTTAATGCATAGGTTTGCGTACAGTTGCATCTTGTTTACATTGATGCATTTGACTTTGGTTGTGTTTTATGTTGTGTAGTAGTATGGAGGGCGGACGGTTTTGCTTGAGGACATTGCTCTTGCCGATGCCTTGGACTGAACAGAGAGAAGGACAATACGTTTTTTAATGAACTTTAAGGAAACACTTTGTGTATTCAGAGTAAAATGAAGCTGATTTAGCTTACAGCAGTCTTGCTAACTTCTGATAGAGCCACTGAATTAAATCTCCACATTCATGAAACAGTTTACAGGGACTTGTGTTGTTACAGAAAGAGGTGCGATTTCTCAAGACAAACATGTTTTCTATATATTTTAAGTAGTAATTGCTTTACAAGTTTTATTATTGCATTTTGTGATATTAAGCTATCACTTTTACTTGATGAATTCAATATAAACTGATGATGTCAAAGTGATGACGTTGTATGATTTTAATTGTTAGATGCAGTTGTGAAGGTCAAGGCCTTTGTGATGGCCTCAATCAACATTTTATGGGGTGGAAGGATTCGGATATTTGTCGAAAACTACATTAATTTCATGCTAGTTTTATTAAAGGTGTTATAAGTCATAAGTAAAAAACGTATGCGCTTCTAATAAAAACACGTCAGTGTAGGTCCATGTCCGCATGTCCTATCTGATACGCTTTTCCCCTGCCCCTATATCAAAAGTCTTTGTATTTGATATTAAAACATGATTTGCCCTCTTTATTAATCTTCTCCCCCCCCCTCTCTCTGAGAGGGGAGAGTGCAGTGCAATCCTCTCTCTCTCACACACACACACTCACTCGCTCACTAACTCTCACACACACACACACACACACACACACACACACACACACATGTTGGTTTTTATGGTTTAGGGGACTCTCCATAGTGCAGTAATCCTTCACACACACACTCACTTGCTCACTAACTCTCACACACAGACACACACACACACACACACACACACACACACACACTCACTCTGTACATGCATGCCCCCACACACACACACACACACACACACACACACTCACTCACTCACTCACACACACACACACACTGAGAGGGGAGAGTGCAGTGCAATCCTCTCTTTCTCTCACACACACACACACACACACACACACACACACACACACGAAACATACACACACACACACACACACTGAGGGGAGAGTGCAATCTTCACTCACTCACACACACACACACACACACACACACACACACACACACTGAGAGGGGAGAGTGCAGTGCGCTCACAGTAGGCACTAGGCAGTATCAATATTTGGTGTGGTTGGGCAGTCGCTCCGGTTGTATTTAGCCGCTGCGTAAGCGGTGGTGTCACGCCGTGCTCGTCTCGGCATTTTTTCCAGTTTACACTTCATCAGTCTGCTGACTGATCTCACCGACCCGGTCCAGTTCTCTGAGCTACCGACACATGTTCCCGCGGACGGAAACACCCTCAGTGAAATGAATGCTTCTACTTTCATAACGGTATTTAATATGCGTCTCTAAATAGAAGCCAGTGTTATTATTCTTACAGCTAGGCTCATGTAGGCTAAGAGACAGACGGACACCTGAACAAACTAGGCTAGATTAGAGAACACAACTGTCATCTAAATGTTTATAGGCCTATGATCATATCAAGTTTACTACCTTTCAGGGGGTCGTTGTCTTTTGGCATTTATTTACTTTTTTTTTTTTTTTAAGAAAAACTATTAATTTTATTTGTGAAATGTAAATCTATAATAAAGTGGAA
Source organism: Schizopygopsis malacanthus (assembly GCA_027474115.1). NCBI lineage: Eukaryota > Metazoa > Chordata > Actinopteri > Cypriniformes > Cyprinidae > Schizopygopsis > Schizopygopsis malacanthus. The sequence continues at coordinate 6,613,001 of CM049871.1, read as the reverse complement.
AACATGTAACGTTTTTTTTTGGTTATAATTCTGACGCAAAAACGTCAAACAGCATACTGTGGGAATGCCCTCAGTCGACTGAGCGATGTGAGCAACTTCGGTGATAACTGAAATTACAAAAACCTCAAATAGCTACATATTATTTGTACAATCTTGGGGGGGGGGGGGGGGGGGCACTTGTAAGACTGCCAACATTTTGACATCCTTTGGGTTGATTTGTAGTTTGATCAGAGAAACCTCAAAAAGTGCCTCAGGTGTTTTGGTTCGTTAGTTTCTTAAGAAAAATGCGTCTCAACAGCTTTTCTGTTTGCATTAAGAATATTTACCCGTGGAGCTGAACTCACAGAAATAACTCCCAGATTTAGTCATTTTGGAAACACGTCCGTTTATAAAACTGAATGAATTCCACAGAAAGCACCGCAGCTCTTAGAAAACTGTTTTATTTGAGCCGTCTCTGATTTGTTAGTAAAAATAATTTACTTAATTTTTTATATTTATAAAAAAATACATTTATTATTTCGGCTATTATAATATTTAGTATTTATTTGATCCCCAGGTTATATGCTTTGGCTAAAGGTCTTATAGACTACACAAGCTGCTTGCTTTCTTTTTGCAGCCTGACGAAAGAATATTTCCTTAGCTAAATTACTATAGGCTATTTATGAATGTTATTTAAGAGACAAATTATCACGTGATGTAGCAGACCGACCTATATTAAATATTAAAGTCATCTGTCACAGTTTCGATCGTACAAGTTAGGCTTTTTTTTTTAAATATGCTTGAACTGGTCCTTGATTTGTTGAAGATTTTAAAAGATGCTTATTTAAACATTAAATAGTTTAAAATTAATAGCCTATATTATACGAATATATTATATGACGAAGTTTTAAAAGATGACAGTTTAAAACAAAACAACAAAAATACCTTTTATTTTTTTAACGCCCCACTCTGCCTTGAATTCAACACGATTTGGCATTGGACTGAAGGTTAAAGAAATTAGTTATTAAATTAGGTATATAGATCAAATCAAGGGGCACATAAATATTATTTGTAAAATATTTTACCACCGTATTTAGATTTGTTACACACCCCAGATAGGCTATGTCGGCTGGTTACCAGTTATTGGAAATAGGCTATTTCGTAGGCCTAATTTCTATAATGATATAATCGATTTCGATTTTTCTATTATTGTACTTTAAAACTCGAAAAAAATATTGAGTTGACTATATGTGCAAATAATTTTTTGAATGTTCTTCAGTGATCTATCTAAACGAATAGGTTTGACCCTTTAATGTTGGCAGAGGAAGAGCTCTTTTTTTCCTCCTGTTGTAAAGGGATGTTCATACAAGTTTCATTATATTTTGTGGAAAATATTTCTTTCAAAAATTCCCTAGTTCATGTCAGATTTCTCGGCTCTCGCTCATCCGCCGCGCGCGCGGGTGTCTGCCTCGCTCCATCCGCAGCCTTTTTTCCTGTCTCGCGCCAGAGTGACAGAGCTCAAGCTCCCGCCAACGCGATTTAAAAAAAAACCGTTACAGGTCCCTCACATTAGGCGAGTCAAGGCGACTAAAGAATGAAAATCAGATATTGTTTCTAAAAATGAAAGAAAAGAAAGCAACGGAAAAGAATAAAACACATTCATCTTAAAAGAATAGACTGAAGGCCAGAGGTAGGCTATGGTATATTTTTTTACAAGTCTCTCTTTTTACGAGAAACAAATTTTTGTCGTTATTGCCATTGTATTTATTTTCTTTGTCAGTGTTATGTAAAATAAAAAGGCACTTTTGAGTCACAATTAAACCTGTTTTCTTATGTTAGTCAGTTACGGTCTCCGTATTATATATAATAAAGGGAAAACCAAACGTTTCAAAATGATTAATAACCTTACTGTTGGTAATATTAGACATTTAATGAGCCCCCAGAATCAAAAATCCCAAAACATCAGAGTAGAAATTTGATGAAATTCATAAATGTGGTAAGACTGAACTTTTATGTGATTTGTGTGTATGGTGTAATAACAGGCCGTTTAAGGATAATAGTGTGTGAAAGCGCGTGCTGTCGACTTTTCTTTTCACAATCTCAGCCCTTTTCTCTCTTTCTCTGGAAGAAGAAGGCCTTGTTATACAGAAACAAAAACACACGAGCAGTATATGCAGCAGAGTGAGACAGCCTTTCGTGTGAAATCACGCTTTTTTGTCTGTCTTTCTTTCTCAAACTTGTTTGTTATCTTCCTCAAGCGCTCTCCTTGCTTTCTTGCGTAAAACAAAGGTCGTTGTTTAGAAAGGAGAGTGTCATACAAAGATAAGAAAGGCTGTGGTAAAAGAGTTTGAATAAGGGCTTTCGGCAGTGAACAGATCCAGCAAGCTTGTGGGGAACATGAGCAAACGCTGTTTTATATGCCGTTTATGGCTGGCATACTAATTTAATCTCTTGATAACAATGCAGAGTTCATACTGTCATAAAGTTTGCTTTGTCCAAAATTATGTCAGATTTGCTGCATTGATTCAGCTAATAATTCAAGCAAGAACAATGAACTTGTTACTAACACTTTCCCCTCAGGTCATTTAACATAGACACTTTCAAACTCTTTGTTTGCAGGAAATTATTTAATGGAAATAAATGTGTCAGACACAAAATCCATGTAGTCTGTCAAAACCGAATCAGATACGAACTGTAACAACATTGCAGTTTTGCCTACAAAATATAGGCAAAACAAAATACCAAGACACTTTGCTTTGCATACAGTCAACTGAAATGAATTGTGTAGAACTTTACTTTAATTTGGATTGGAATTATGCAAAGTGCATTGCAAGCCAATGGAACATTCACAAACAAAATGACACCCCAACCTGACGCTCGGCTTTGTTTGTTAGGAAACGCTGCATTTACATAGCAGGCGCCTATACTGGCAACTGCAGAGAAGTCTGCAGTGAGTTGCTTTGAGAATGAGGCTGGTTCACCCGGTGGTCTCGGATAGGCCTGCTGGTCGCCCTAAGGTGTCGCGTAGCCCTGAGAGAGTGGCATATGTTGCATAAACTCATTGTAGGGATTAATCCAGATTAAATCACTTGATACGAATCTGCTCAAGCTAGTGATTTCCCTGGCTCTGTGTATGGATCATTACGGATCATTGCAAACAGGGATTGACTGAATTACTTTAATATGTTGTGTATGGTTTGGTGCAGGATTTAATCATTGCATGTTTTGTGTGCTAAGGCTCGGGGTCAGTGTGAGAGAGTTTCAGGCCATTTCATGAAACCGTGACCGATGCTGTGCTGTCATTACATCTAGTGTTCGTTAATAATGTACATGTGCCATTGCAAACTTGAGCATTTGGGTTTCAGCGATGTATTGAGTATTGGTTCTGTAAATCCTGCTGATTTAAACATTTTAACATGGTAGCTGGCTAACTTATATGATGACGTTGAAATTGCAAGATTGATTTGCACTAGTCTTGGATGCATCGGTTATAATGGATTCAAAAGGGTTAATTAATCACAGTATGTCAGTGTTTTCCTGTTAAACGATGTTTATAAACTTGAGTCATGGAGTTCCTTATAACAGTATAATTTCTAGATTTCTAGAATTTTATTGCAAATTAATCTATTATTATTATAGGTGAAGAATATTTTATATTATTTATTTATTTATATATATATATAGCTATTTTTTAGGTTGGGCTATTATTTGCAATTTAAATAATTATTTGGTGAACAATACTTAATGCAAAATATAAATATATTTATATATATTGGACTTACTGTTGAAAATACTGGCAAGACAGGTTAGTTAATAGTTGTAAGTTAATTGAGTAGTGTTGCTGTTTTGTAAAAAAAACATTGCTTTTTTTAAGGACACAACTTTTAAAACATTTTCTTATAAAAGCGTTTTAATGTGAAATACTTTTTGTTGTTCTTTAAAAAAAATCTATTTTTATTGTGTCCAAACGTTCGCATGTGACGTGGTCACGTGCTCAGATAAAGTTCAGAGAGAATGTTGTTCTGCTGTGGACTACGTCTCTCTCTTTGCTCTTTGTTTGTGCGCCGAATCTAAAGGCAGCTGCTGGTCTGTAGCGTCTGCTGGGAGTTCTGGCTCGCGCGTTCACACGCCGCTCAATGGAGGGAGGGGACGGGGCAAACGGGGACACTGCTGTGCGCTCGCTTGATGGAGGTGATGGCAAGTGCATTGGTGAAAATGGCAAAAGTGCGTGTGTGCATCTGTGCTCGGTTCTTGAAGACAAGAGGGGGAAAATGGAGGTAAATTGGGGTGGGAATGGAATACGGGCGGCGCCGCTGATTGGCGCATGTAAAATTAATGTGCTCTGGACTTTGCAGTCGCACAAGATAGGAACTTGTTAATTTGGCAAAGTAAGGAGCCAACCCACTGACCGAACCCTACACTATCTCCCCCCTCGCTCTCTCGCTCCGTCTCTTTCACCCTCCCTGCCTCCCTCCCATTCAGCCCTTCAAGCGTGCGTATTGGCTGAGCGATCGGGCACCCGGTGCCAAATAGGTGGGCTCAGCTTCGTGCTGGCACACTCTGAGGCAATGGATAGGAAAAGAGCATGGAGAGGAAGAGAGAGATAGAGTTGGAGAGGAAAAAGGGGGAAAAAAGAAGCTTCTATCGGGTTTGCCAGCGGTCGTCCAGGCTCTTCCAACATTGATTCGCTTCTCTCGTTTTTTTTGCGCTCTCCATTCTCTCCTCTCTACCCCCCTCTCTGTCTCTCTCTCTTTCTCTCTGTCTATCTCTCATTCTCTGTCTATCTCTCGCTCTCTGTGTGTCGAATGCAGAGCACGCAGATCTGAACAAACACCACTTACTGCTTTGCCAAACATTTTTTTCTCTTTGTTGCGTTATTTGTGTATTTATTTGTGTAAGTTTTATTTCTCTAACAGTGAGTACAATACTTTTTGATTATGAGAGATTTCATTGACCACTTTCTTGTGCTCATATGTTATATTTAATTTTTGATTTTGGTGGTTGGCAAAATCCCCATTTGTTTTTTTCAGAACTCCCCCCCCCCCCCCCCTCATTTCCCTGTTTTGTGTTAAATATTTCTCTCTTGCATTTTTTGTTTTTGTATCTCCAGAGCTGTCACTGTTTGGCTCCTCCAAGATTTTCCGAATTTTTCTTCGACTGGACATTTGTACAAAATGTTAACTTTTTGAATTTTGTCTTTGTTTTTTTTTTTTTTTTGCAACGACATTAAAAATTCTGATATTGTGCACTAAATAATCGGGGCTTGTAGTGTCGAGCTGAGTGCGAAGAAGACATTTCACTCGTTTTTGCACTCTTTATCGGCCAGCAGAGTTTATGATGAAAGTGCAGAATGGTAACTACAGACGCTTTATTTAGTTGTTTTGCTGCATGTCTTGTGTGTTTTGTCTGTGGCGTGCTGCTTCTGTGTCTGCCGTGTGGCGATGTAATTTGGATCGGGACGTGCGGTAGCAGGGGTTGGTTGTGCGGTTTGGCACAAGCGACAGTGAGCAGCTGTTGCGGACTCTTTACGTCTGTGCCTCAAAAACATCATTGTCTGTTTTGAACTGAGAAAAGAATCTTTTGAAACACAAAAATGTCAGTGTAAAAAAATGCTGAAGAAAAAAGTGAGGTTACTTAAAACAAAAACACAGATTTTTTTTCATAATAGCATGTCTATAGTTTTATTATATACTCTGGCTAGGAATTTTTGTTTTAAATTCTAAACTAGCATAGCATTGTCTGTTATGTGATGCTTATGACAAATGTGCGCGCGCGTGTGTGTGTGTGTGTGTGTGTGTGTGTGTGTGTGTGTGTGTGTGTTTGTCATCCTGGCAAACGCACACTCGCACGTTTCCCGTACCTTCCTTCACAAAGCGCCTCCGAATCATGCTCCGAGATTCTAACGTCTTCTCCCCTTCTCTCCTCTTCTCTCCCCTGCTTCCCGTCTCTCCCTCCCTCTCTCCATCCCTCCAGGATGAATTCCATCCCTTCATCGAGGCTCTCCTCCCGCACGTGCGGGCGTTCTCCTACACCTGGTTCAACCTGCAGGCCCGCAAGCGCAAGTACTTCAAGAAGCACGAGAAGCGCATGTCCAAGGACGAGGAGCGCGCCGTCAAAGACGAACTCCTGGGCGAGAAGCCCGAGATCAAGCAGAAGTGGGCGTCGCGGCTGCTGGCCAAATTGCGCAAAGGACATCCGGCCGGAGTTCCGCGAAGACTTCGTGCTCACCATCACGGGGAAGAAGCCGCCGTGCTGCGTGCTGTCCAACCCTGACCAGAAGGGCAAGATCCGACGCATCGACTGCCTGCGGCAAGCCGACAAGGTCTGGCGCCTGGACCTGGTGATGGTGATCCTGTTCAAGGGGAGCCCGCTGGAGAGCACCGACGGAGAGAGACTGATCAAGTCCCCGCAGTGCTCCAACCACACCCTGTGTGTGCAGCCGCACCACATGGGAGTGTCTGTCAAGGAGCTGGACCTGTACCTGGCCTACTTCATCCACATGCCAGGTCAGTGGGTTACACTCGTTTTCTCTGCCCTACGGCTACTGATACTTGAACGTGATTATTTAAGAGGGGTCAGAACTCAGGGTAAAATGACACCCACATAATCACCATCACATCCAGAACACATGAACACTTGTTTTGATCGTCTCTGTTCTGCGGCCAGAGCCGAAATTACACCTCAAACAGGGTTACCACGGTCATGGAAAAAGTCGAAGTTTGAATTTTTAGGCATGAAAACATTCAAAGTAATTTTAAAATGCATGAAAATGTATATATTTAATTTGTAACGCATTTGACTATGCTGCGTGTAGAAGAAATCCTATCGAACTGCTTGGAAGCATTTGTACAATAATAAGAGCTACTTCTTAAATTGATTTGCAGGCATAAAAAGTCATGCTTTTTAAAAATTCATGCAAATTTATGTATTTAACTTATAATCTCTTTGGCTATGCTCTGTATGGAAGAAATCCTATCCAGCTGCGTTCAACTCTCAGGATGATTCTGTGCTTTTTGGAAACATTTGTACACTCACAAGGACAGTTTTAAAGTTGTGATTTTTATGCATAAAAAGTCATACAAATCGAAAGCAATTTTTTAAAAGCATGCAAATTTATGTATTTAATTTAGAATCTGTCTGGTCATGTTTTTTATAGAAGAAATCCTATCCAACTGCATTTAAATCTGAATGATTTTGTGCCTTATGGAGACATTTATACTCTATCTATTAATTCTAGAGATTAATAAACATAAATTTTAAAAATACTAATTCAAAAGTTGGAAACCCTGCTGAAATGTGAATAACTCTGATACATTTCTGCCATTGCGCATGTGGTATTTTAATTTATTGTTGATTTATTGTTTATAATAAGATGCTTTCTTTTTGTTTTGTGATGGTGTTTAATATAAATATTATGTTGGTTGTATTCACAAGAAGACACAAGACGGCTGGCCTTTTCAGTTCTTCGGTGCCATCTTGTTCTCTCATTGGCAGTGTGTTTTAGAGTCGTATCCTTTTGGAGCGAGTGTGTGTGTGTGTGTGTGTGTGTATTTGTGGATAAGTTACTAGCACGGTCTCATACATTTACTGCCAAACAGTGTTTCTGACACGGCTAACACTCTCTCTGACGCACACAAGATCTGACTGGCCAAACACACACAGGCCAACAGATCCATAATCCTGTGATTACAAATCTGAAATGGCTTTCTTGCCTTCTTTCTTTTTTGCTTTTGTGACTAATTCATTTTCATTTTGTGTTACTGCAAATAAACCACAATTATGAGGATTTTATTTGCATATTTTCAGTTAAAAACAATAAAAAAGCCGTTAACAAAATATACACAGCTGAACTTGAAAGCAGCTGAACAGTTTCCTGCCGGTCTTTCAGTCTCTCGGTCAGCGCACGCACTGGTTCACTCCGTGCCCAGCAGGGTTGGCCGTCGCGCTGCCCGTTCAGAATGTTTGCTGCTGTGCTGCGGTCTTATCTTATCAGGCTAATTCCAGTGTGCACTGCCGCTTTTATCAGGCTCCAAATAGCCTCGCCGGAGACTGGCACCCTGCAGGGCAGCCGTGCACAATCCCGGGGCCCGTGGCATCCTGTGCCAGAGCTCAGGGGGCCTTTCTCAACCCCAGGCCCAGACGCACACAGTCCCCATGTGCTGCTCTTGTTGAGGGCATTCAATATTTTCTTTAGCTGTTTTTTTATTCTTGAATTCAATTGTGCATTCCTATCTAACACCACAATTATCCTAATTGGAAATAGCCTGACAGTCCATATCAGGTATTTGTTGTGTGTGCCAAAAAATATCTCTGCATTATTTGTCTTGAATGCTACAGCTCAGCTGTTTAATTTATTGGTTTGCTTTGTGTTTTTGTCCTTGCAATTGTTTATTTGCAGCACAAAATCTTTGTTTATCACTATTAAACGTGGCCTTCGTTGTCACACTCTCAAATCGAATAGTCCTCTTTTGTGTCCATGAGAAAGCATGAACAGGAGAAAGGACCGCTACGGGAGTCGCTACAGTAATTGCTCTAGTTGGCACTATTGTAACGCCGTTGGTGGAGGAAGATGCATGTGTGTGTGTGTGTGTGTGTGTGATTATGAGTGTGTATGTGCTCAGGGCACTCATTTTCAGTTCTCTTTCTTGGTATTTTAAAACAGAGACATAACCGTTCACATAAAAAAAAACCCTAATACAATTTTCTCTTAAACTGCAGTGATGGCTAGCTGGAGAGTTCGCCGTTTCGTATTAAATGCTTTCCATTTAATTGCCTAGGAAATGGATCGCCGGAGTTTGACCCGAGGCCCGAATCTTTAAACCACTACCCTGTGCTTGACAGGGTTTTGGGATTTGACTCGAAAATGTTCCACACTTTGCTAAATTTAGACTTATATTTCTGTCTTTGAATGAAGTGTGAAATGAATTGTTTACTTGTTAAGTCGTAACCCAGGTGTATTGGAGGTAAATGTGTGTTAAAGGTGTTTCCAGAATGGTGATTATGGGGAAAGTCGTCCTAATGGAGGGAAGTGGCTTTTGGTTAAAGAGAATATTCATTTCATATCCAGGACTTTATTGTTAGTGCTGCTAATATATCAATATTACGAGAACATAACACTTTATACTTTTCTCTACTTTAACACTCCACACAGGAAATGTAATATTTGTATCCATTGAAGGGGTGTGAAAAATGTGATTTCTGCCATTTTCTTTGCGTTTAACTGCAGCTCTTTAGAAATTAATATGACTGTTAAATAAAAAAGACATCTTAATAAAACATCCATCCAGCTAATACGTTTATTTTTCCTGCTAAATAATTTCAGTATACATGATAATTAAAAAATATAATAATAATTTATTACACAGCAAATGATTAGTAATAAATTACCATTTTGTTTTCTGTAAAAAATGCTTGATTTAGTAATTATTCTAATTGTGCTTAATTTATTGTAATGAAAAGATGGCTTTTTCTCTGACTTTAAGGCCTGTTTCTGAAACGAGCGTGCAGTAGTGATTTCTCTCTGTCTGGATGCGGCGTTGTGGGAGTGTTTTGTTTGGAAATGAAATGTTTGGAATAGCTGTTAAACAGATTATTTCTGCAGTCGTCATTCACTTCGAGCCAGTGTACATAACGCGTCTCTCTTTCTTTCATCACTCTTTCTGCTTCCAAGTGTCTCCTCTCTCCTTCTTTGTCACTCCTCCTGTCTTCCTGGCTCTTTCTGAAAGTCTGATATACTGTTGAAATGGAAGGAAAATTCACCTCCTTGGGTCATAGGTCAGATTTTTTTTGTGGAGAATCTCCTCGCATCATTTTCCGTAATCCTACATTTGTCCTATATTTAGGATAATGCTCGGCTTTGACTCACCTGGGCTTTGGGTTTATTGCTTAAATATGCCACCGCAGCGCTATTACGCTTCTGGCATTTCTTGACCATTTTTGTGATCTTTAAGCCTTTATATTTGATTAAGGATGTGAAGTCTAACCGTAGATCTGCGTGTAACTCTGGGTTTTACTTTCTCAGCTCCCTACTCACCACAGACATTTATGGGCTTTTTAAGAGCACAATGGAAGGATTGTAAAAGTGAATCATGTTCACACAAACAGCTCTACTGAATGAGCACCTGCTTTTAACTCCACACGAAGAACAGACGGAGAAGGAAACGTCAAAAAGAGAGAGTTTTCTGAGTTTTCTCTTCTCAGTAGCTTCTCTTTCTTTAGTGTTTTATTATTTTTTGTATTAGTGTCAAACATGAAATCTGTTTGTCTTTTCTACATATTTACAATTTATCTGAGATTATTTTGCGTATGATATTATTGATCAACTTTCTGAAATAGCAGTCCTTTCGTATAATGTAAATATAAGAGATCTATAAAAGAGATTGTTTTTAATTGAGTCTTAGTAAGTTCCATTCATTTCTGTGAATCAGATTAAAATGTTCAAAATCAGAATCTAATATGTATTTGCTTATGTATTTATGCAGTCATTTCATGCATTTCTCATGCATTCAAATGTTTGGTAAGACTTTATTTTAAGGTGTCCTTGATACACATTACATGTACTTACTTGCATGTACTTACTTAATAACAATAACTTATGCATAATTACATACAAGTAACCCTAAGCCAAACCCTAATCCTAAACTTAGTACTTAAATGTATAATTACACTGTAACAAGGACACCTTAAAATAAAGTGTACCCAAATGTTTTATTGCAAATATATGAAGTTTAATGCTGTTTAACGCATTGAATCATTATATTACACAATGTATATAAATACATTTTTATGTTAGTAATAATTTAATGTTATTCTACTGTTTATTTTCTTATTCTAAACAAATTTTTAAAACCTTTAGAATATTATTTTTCACAGTAAAACACACACACAAAATATTTTAAATAAAAATGTTATGTAATAAAAAATTATATTCTAAATGTTTTGAAAATGTTTATTTAAAATAAGAAAATAAATTGTAAAATTAAATGTCCTATTATTATCACAAGGCTGAAAGATTTAAAACCAAACATTAAAAAAAGTGTTTTTGTGTGCCTCGAGAGTAAAAGAGAGCGAGACAGTAATGTGGCCCACTCACAACGACTCTGGTTACGAGTCCGAGAGCACAATGCCGAGCTCAGTAACAGCACAGGCCTACTCATTACACACGCATACGCGCAAATACAACGCAACCGCAGCGGAAAGTTGAGCCACAACTCCAATCTATAGGAGTAGAAGTTCTGCATTAGTGCAGTTAGATTGAATTCTCATGGAGCTCATTAGATAAAACCTCTTTAGAAAGAGGAGAAAGGGATGATCAAGATCGCCGAGGGGCGAGAGAGAGAGACGGAGTAAAGGCGAGGGAACGGGGGCAGCCTCGTCTGCCATTTTTTGGCACCATGTACGGTGAGCTCTATGTAGAAGGTGCCAGAAGCTCATCGCTGCCAACCTCTCTCCCTCTGATCCTTTCTTCCTCTCCCTCTCCCTCTCTTTTCACCCATTCTCTGCTGCTCTCTCGGGGGGCTCAACCCCAGCGTCGCCCCCGTCGTCTTGATATGTCCTCCTATTTTCAGCTCAACATTTACGTCAATTATTTTTTTACACAATTAGATTTTTGTTTTGCATATTTGCGTGGACGTGTGCACGGGGAGGTGGCGCTTGTTTGCTTGCTTTTTTTCCCCCTTGATCGACTTTGTAGGACATCGAAGACAGTTTATTTTTAATCAGCACAGGCATTTTTCATCTGTCTCATTAATATGAATCTGGATTCTGATTCCACTTAGCAATTCTGGTTCCCGAACGATTCCTTTAACAGTTCTTTTAATAAATAGTTTATAAAATGAAGTTTAATTTGATAAAATTATTCAATAATTTATCAAAGTAAATTGTGTTTAAACACATTGTATAATTCTATTGCTGAATTTTTATATAGGCTAATTATTAATATAGTTTATGTACTAAAAGTTTCAGTATAAGACTGAAAGTGACTTTCTTGTTCAGTGAGTCAGTTAATTCATTTTGACCAATTCACTTAATTAATGAGTCATTTATTGAATCAAACGCATAACTGTAACTAGTCTTTTTGAAGTGTTTATTAAAGGTGCAATTTGTGCAGCATCATGCAAAAGCTTCCAGATGATTCATTTTTTTTTATTCTATTGAAACATATTTAATTGATTCCAAAAAGCTATATATGTTCCCATTGTAGAAGTGCACTATAATCACAGTCTTGATTTAATTAATTCAATCAGTAAAAGTGTCTCAAAACCAAACGCTTACCAATATAAAAAATATAAAAATATGATATCAAAATGTTAGCCTTAAGGAGACGACTCGCATATGTATAATAAAACATGCCCCTTAAAATATTAAATGAACATTCAGTACTGTTAATGTAAAACAATTTGTGGAAAATATTACAGAGTTGCACCTTTTGAATAAAAGTGGATTCTAAGTGTTAATAAGTTCATGCTGTATGTTCGTTAATTTATTTTGCTGGGACGCTGTACGTTCACGTTTAAAAACCAAAACAAAACACCACAGGTTTTCAGAATAACCTGAGCCGTTTCCTAAAGGTCAGTTTCTGTCGCTCTCCCATGAGCTTCACCGCTTCAATCTTTTCCTCTTCCAGCAGATGGACGAAGGGCACAAAGCTCGGTGAAAGGCCGAGCCGTCATAAATAAATTCTTTCTGGTGTTACATGCAAAAGAGAGAAGGTGTTGTGTTTTTTTGTAGCTCCTAGTGAGGGAAAACGGTGGACAAGCACAACAGAAACACAGCGAATCAATTCTGGCATGCGTTTGTGTGTAAGGGAATAGGCCTGGAAAGCAGTTTGGACACAGATCTAGGCCGCCCGTCTCAGTGAGCGGGAAAGAACACAGAGAACAAGGGATGAAACCGGAGAGAAAATGGCTAGGAACAGGGGGATGGGATAACAAGGGAAAGAAAGGCTGTGTGTGTGTGTGTTTCATAATAAGAGTGTGAAAAATAGGCCTGTAAATGAGAGTGCGTAAAGCTTCATGGCTCTCAGCTCCAGAAAGCCCCATTCATCAGACGGGAGCATCTTCTCGCTCTTAAAACAATGAAAGACAACCCCCCCCCCCCCGCTCTGTCGGAGCAGAAGAGAGTCTGTCGTTTGTTTACAGAGATAACAGGATAAACGAGAGAAAGAGAGAGTGTGAGAAATAAAGTGTGTGTGTTTTTGTGTGCCGAGACAGAGGGCCCCTGTATGCCACCGGAGGAAGTGATGCTGGGATAGCGCATGATTAGTATGTAAATAGGCAAATATAAAGTGTGTGTGTGTCTGTGTGTGTTTGCATTAGATCACTCCAGATCCGCCTTATACATATGCATCAACATACAGAAGAGTTTTTGTTTGTGCATATGGGTGTGTTGAGCTCTGTGTGTGCTTAATTATGAGTTCACGTAGAAGAATCGGTGTGTATTTGCATACGTACATGTTTTGGCATACATTTGGGAGAGTGTGTGTGTTTGTGTTTTGCACCTGTTAGATCTCAGTGGTGTTCAGATATCTGTTTTTCTCTTTTTGCATACTTTTCGGCAAAGGTTATGCTACTTTTGTTTATTAAAAACACATCAAATGGCTTGACAAGACGTTCTGTGTGCTGTTATGACACATTGTTGAAAGAGGCTTTAGTTACATCGCAGTCTTTAAATGTGATTTTGATACTTGCTGATTGGTAGCAGGGGAAGGTCATTCTCAGTCTAGAGAACGTGAACTCGTAATTTATTTATTTATTGTACTTTTTTTAACTATTAACATGCACTTTATATATATGTTCCTCAAATGTTCTGCTTAAGGATTGTTTTATTCAGAATTAGTGTGATTTACAATTTTCTGACTACCATTTATGTCTTTTTCAGATAAATTGTGTTGGAAAACCCCAAGTATTAAAGTTTTGCAGTTAATTCATCCCGGAGAGTAGATCATTTATTCAAAATCTGAAAATAAATGATTTCCTTGCATACACTGTTCAAATGTTTGGGGTTGGCAAGATTAGTTTTTATATCTCAACAAAGCTGCATTTAATCAAAATATGTTAAAATGTAATATTATACAATATTTTACAATTAAAAAATAACACTTTTATTTGAATATATGCCAAAATCGAATTTATTTCTGTGATCAAAGCTGAATTTTCAGCATCATTACTCCAGTCTTCAGTGTCACGTGATCTTCAGAAATCATGAAAATATGCTCATTTGGTGCTCGTAAACATTTATTATCATTGATGCTTCATATTTTTGTGTAAAACATTATACTTTTTTTTCAGCATTCGTTGATTAACAAAATTATTTGAGAACAGCATTTATTTTTTCTGTCACATTTGAACAATTTAATTCAAGGTTAATCTTTAGCTGCAGCCTTGCTTTTTTTTTAAAGTTAAAACAACTTTTCTGGAAATATTAGATTTTTACCATGAAGTCTGTAACAGTTTTCTAACAAAAAACTCTGGCAAAATGACAGCGGTCCCACACAAGCACATGCTCCGCCTCCACAGTCCGTTGGCAGCGACAGGATTGGTTCTGATTTAGGCTGGTGTCATGGCAACCAAATAACCCAACATACCTTGTTTAGGCTCCATTCGGGGTTCTATAAGGGCAACGACAGTTCACAAGGAGTCTGCGGCCGAGCGTTGGGATAGACATCATTTCTCTCAGATGGGTTTTTAAGGGTAATATCTTAAGTACCACATCAGTAAGAAAGAGAGGGAGAGAGAAATATACATTTACAAATATAGAGAGGATTTTCAGCGTCACGCATATTTATGTTGCATGGCTAGTTGCCCAGAGCAGCCTCCTACACGTGTGAAAGAAAGAGCGCGCGTCCATAATAAACGACTGTACAGTACTCTATTTTGAACCGCACCATTCGTCTCGCATGAATATTCAGCTGCATGCATATGATTTGCAATCTTTCTGTCACATTAAAAGCCCTGCAGCCATGAAGCAAATATCCATCTGTAGGCCGCGTTTAGTCTCGGAGCCAAACTAATACCACCTTACGCTATTCGCACAAGCTCTCTGGATTTCATCAGAGCTCAGAAACGTTTATTTATTTCAGTTCTGCAATCTTTCTTCTTTTGCAACAGGCACTGGGACATTTACACTCATGCACACACACATTGTGCAAACAAAGATAGTGGTTTTGCGTGGCACAGTTCAAGGATTTTATTTGGTTTTCTGTAACTGCAAACAAATTTGAATATCTGCTCCATCCGCTGAAAGCCAAATATTCACACTGACCAGAAACCCCTCAAATGATTTGTTTCGTCATCTGTGAATATTTCTTATTTTGTGCATAGTTGTATGTATTGTATGCGAGGAGAATGCAGTAATATTTATTCAGAGATATTTAGCATAAACACTCCTATGTGTCTGTATACATATAGGCCGTTGGGTGGTCCCAAAAATGTAGGTTATTTCAGGGTTTGCTATCCTTGGGGAGACATTTCGTGAAGGAAAACTTAACACACACCTCCACACACAAGGTCTGTATGAGTGTGTATGTGTGCAGGAGATCTGGGCAGGAAATTTTAGCATTACAGTATAAGCATTTGGCTTTAAATGATGCTGAGCAATGTTTAAGCATGCCACACACACACACACACACACTCTCTCACACACTCTCTCACTCACACACACACACACACACACACACACACACACACACACATGTTGGTTTTTATGGTTTACGGGGACTCTCCATAGGCGTAATGGTTTTTATACTGTACAAACTGTATGTGCTATTGCCCTACACCTGCCCTACACCTAAACTTAGCCCTCACAGGAGACACAAAAAAACTCACTCTGTATGATTTATAAGCGTTTTAAATTATGGGGACACTGAAAATGTCCTGATAAATCACCTTCTCCTTGTAATACACCCATGTCATTATACAAATTTGTGTCCTCATAAACACATAAACATGCACACACACACACACACACACACACACACACACACACACACACACACACACACACACACACACACACAGAGAATATTTCACATCTGGCAGGGAGCATGTGCTAGTCTTATTTGCAGAATACACACAAATAGTCTGGCTGGCTCCTTTTGCTAGCACGTCGCAGGCTTGTGTTTAGAAAGAGCATAAGATAAATATTATAATTTTATAATACATAAGCTCTTCATATATTTCTCTCTCTGGCCTGTAGCTTATAAGATGTCTGTCATATTGACTGAGCAATCTAATAAAAACCGTTGTATCTGTACTATTCAAACATTTGGGTAAAACTAGTCATGTGGAATATTAAAGTTTTCATTTCATTTTTTTCTATTCTGTTTTCTATTTGAATATATTTTAAATGTAATTTATTCCTCTGACGTGAGGCTGGATTTTCAGCATCGTTACTCCAGTCTTCATTGTCACATGATCCTTCAGAAACGTTTTTTTGTAGGCTCCATTTTTTTTCAACATTTGGTAAATAGAAATTTCAAAAGAACAGCATTTGTTTGAAAGATAAATATTTTTATCGAAAATTATATCTAATTGTAACTAATTATATTTCCTATAATTGTAACTTATTATATCTTTACTGTTACTTTTGATCAATTTAATCGGTCCTTGCTGATGAAAATAATTATTTATTTTTAAAGAGTCACCCCAAAGTTTTAAACGGTTGTGTATTATAAGCCTTCAGTGTTTGTGTGTGTGTGTGTGTGTGTGTGTGTGTGTAAAAATATGCAGTTTTGTATTTTATTTATTTGAAAAAGGGTTCGAGTTTGGATTAGGGTTAGTCTGTACAAAACATGTGCGTGTGTGTTTGTATAGTCCCAGTGAAAGTGTTAAAACACATACAGATAAACACAAGAGTGATATCTGGATCATGTGCTCACATGCTGTCTGTGTGTGTGTGTGCGCGCGCGTGTCTGTGTTTTTGACCTCTTAAGTGGTATTTGTGTCTGTGTGCTGATTAGGATTAACTGCCTTTTTTATCTACAGAACTCTTAATCTCTCTCTGTCACATTCTCTCTGGAGTTTTTTCTCTCTTTCACACACATTCAGGCAGTTGACGCATTCACACAGGTTCGTATGCAGGGTTTGATATGTGTGCAAAGAGTGCCTGAAGGTGTTCTGTGTAAGCCAACTTGGGTCATTTAAGGTTGACAGTTTATGAGGAGGGTGTGACTATTTAGCAAGCTAATAGTGAACCTTTGAGCATGTATCTAATGCTAAACAAATACAATATACAAAATCCTTTTAATGGATATCTTGATGTAATATATTGATAACTTCAATTTTAAAATATATAACAAGTTAATTCTATGTTCAGTTCTATGTTCAGCTCAGTTAAAGTAAGAGTTTTATTCTGAATTGTAGAATGATGAAAGATCTAGCACATTACTCTGAGTTGAGTTAGGGAATGTTGTTGTGAGATCTATCTTAATAGTTCTGGAATATTACTATCACGAGTGTTCTAGAACATTACTTACTCTAAGAATGAGTTCTAGAATACTGAGTGCTATAAAGTAGCACTTATCATAACTCTTAATGGTCTAGCAAAATACTTTCTGGGCTCTAGATAATTATATTTCTAGATCAATGAGTGCTGTACAGTGGCATTGCTCTTAGAGTTTAAAATGCTATTCTGAGAGTTCTAGAACAGTACTCTGTGAATCCTAGCACATTACTCTGAGAACATAATGAGATAGTTCTACATGAACCAAGGGGTTCTAGAATAAGTGAGAACATAATTCGGAGAGTTTATAGAGGTCATGTTGATTGTAGAATTCTCAGATGGGGTGAGTGTAAAGCGTTCAGTGTGTGTGTAACTGCAGCTGTCACCATAAAATACTAGTGTGCGTGCGTGCGTGCGTGCGTGTGTGTGTGTGTGTGAGAACAGACATCCGTGCCTGTAGGACTCAAGCACACGGGAACCTCAATGTTCTTTAGTAACTATCAGAGCTCAACAGGAGGTGATGGATTTTAATCCAGTGCTTGATCACACACACAGATCTGAGTGAGGAATTCTGAGAGCAGAACACACACACACACACACACACACACTCCTCTGAATATTTACAAGTCATGGCTTGACATGGAAGGAAGTCAGACTGAGAAATAGATAACTGAAAGGTTAAAGGCTACGGTTAAAGATCTGATGAGAGAAATCAGAGACCGAATTAAGAGAGGTGGAGAATGTGACGAGCACTGGTGTCAAAGGAAAGCGCTCTGTGTGTGTGTGTGTGTGTGTGTGTGTGTGGGTTTTCTAAGGTCACAGTGCAGAATATCACACTGGAATGTGGAATGCTGAAACACTGCCAACACAAGCACATCAACTACACACACACTGTACTCTCTCTCCACTCTCCCACTCTTGACTCAGTCATTTGTGTTATGAAAAGTGCTTTAGTACGTGCGTTATGTCCAGTCTGAGAGCTCTGTATACGTTATACATTAGACACAGTGTATCATAAACACACATACTGGATCAGGCCGTGTGTCAGCCACATGCGAGAGCCCAGGACTGCTCTTCATTTACAATTTTTCTCTCTGCTGTTTGTTTACTTTGCAGGTAACTCAGATGGCACACACACACACACACACACACACACACTTGTTTGATGTTCTCCAAGGGCTCCGGAGACTCGCTATATTTTTTTTTATTTCGCATTGGCACAAGCCAAAATTTTGTGGTATAAAAAACAGCAGAGAGCGCCTTTAAAAAATAAAGAGAGATGAAGGAAACGGTACAAAAGTGGTGTCTCCTGCCAAGAAAATGTTCCATGCGCCCTTAATGTTATAGCCAAGGAGGAATACAAGTCAGAAGGCACATTTGCAATCGATTTAGTATTCACAGAGCGAGCTGTGAAGCACAACGTCTCTGGACAGGTAGGAAAGGTACGAAGGATTAAAGAGAGACTGAAACTTTGGTGTTTCAAAACGTTTACTTCTACCAAATGATTTGACCATGCTTAACCTTTTTTTTAAGTGTGAGAGTAAAATCTATTACGCTACTATGAGCACTGTATATGTGCACACAACGTAATACACCAGTATCCCAGTTGAAAATATAAGAAAAGGCTTTAAAAATAGTAATTCTTCTGGTTTAGATTTGTTTAAATCTACACTGCTAGTAAAAGATTTGGACACATATACTTATTTTGTTATATATTCATTATACATTTTTTTACACGTTAAAATCATAAAATATTCAATAGCTATAGTGCTGTCAAACGATTAATCGCATCCAAAATAAAAGTTTTTGTTTACATAATATATGTATGTGTACTGTGTATATTTATTTTGTATATATAAATACACACACACATGCATATATATTTCAGAAAAAAATTGTTTATATATTAAATATATTTATTTATAATATAAATTATATGAATATAAATGTAAATATTTTCAAAATATATACTGTATGTGTGTGTATTTATATATAAATAATAAATATACACAAAACACACAGATATTATGCAAACAAAAACTTGTATTTAATCGTTTGACAGCACTAAGTTATATAGATACCATTCAAGTTCGAGAAATTAATACTTTTATTCAGCAAGGAAACATTAAATTAATCAAAAGTGACTTTTAATTTGTAATGTTACAAACGATTTCTGTTTCAAATAAGTGCTGTTATTTTGAACTTTATATTTATCAAAGAATGCAGAAAAAAATTTATCAGTTTCCAAAAAAGTGTTAATATTAAAATATTATAAATACATGCATATATTTGAAGACTGGAGTAAAAGCTGCAGAAAATGGTTTTAAAATATATTAAAATAGAAAACAGTTATTGTAAATGGTAAAAATATTTAGTAATTATATGTTTGTGCTGCATTTGTTATTAAATAAACTGAACTTTGGTGAGTAAAAGAAAGCATTACAAAATTTTACCAACCCCAAACTTTTGTATGTATGTATTTTGTCATGTAAGCAAAACTAATGTTTGCTTACAACTCTAATTATATGCATTTATGCTTTTTGAAAATCATGAGAAACATAAATTGAGTCAAATGCGTCATAACTTTTGACACATGCACATGTGTACTGTAGCTATATGTCTGTATTTGAGTGTGCGGTGGTGACGTGTTTTCTCCATAGGTTCAGCATGATGAAGATTTTCCATACAGAGCGTCAGATAGCTCCACATCTGAGAAGACTATTCTTTCCATGTGCTTTTTCACTCTTTTGCTCGCTCTCTTCCTGTTTTCTTACCTGTGTGTGTGTCTGTGGGTGTACACGCTGTAGGCGGCTCTTAACCAGCAGGAGACCGCTGGCAACACAGGGGCTCCTTGTTTGGACTATGATTGATTCTTGCAGTTCATATATATGTTTATGCATGTGTGTGTGTGTGTGTGTGTGTGTGTGTGTGTGTGTGTGTGTGTGTAAGAGAGAGAAAGAGAGAGAGAGTATGGTTGTGCTGCAGAAGATAGTGAATGTGCTTTGGCCGTCCCAGATGAGAGTAATTTATACCTGCTCACATGCTCAGAGGCTTTGCAGGCTCTAATGAAATCATTGAAGGGGGAGACATCTGAGAGGAAATATAGCAAAGTAAAACTTACAGCTGGTTTGTTTCTATATAACACGCCGCTTTCATTTTGTTCTGTTTGGACTAAAAGCTCGGAAAAAATGACGGGAAGGTCAGAAAAAAAGAGAGTTATAATGTACAGCGAAAGAAAGAAAGAAAGAAAGAAACTCTATGCTGCAACTCCATGAAGTACACAAATATATGATGCCTCTCTTGTGAAGCACATGCGAGACTCTATACTGAAACAAAAATGAGTGTAGAAAACATTTTCACTCAGAAACTGATAGTACATTTCACAAATAAATACAAAGAATCAGGAAGTAATGCACTGAAGTAAACATGACATTTTACATAGACTGAACCATATTCCAAAATCTTTTTATTTACAATCTCAGTGTTTACTGATATTTACATTTAATTTACATTTTTAGTTTTCATGTACATTTTAGTTTAAATTGTAATAATTTTACTTTAAATTTTTTTTTTAAAGTTTTACTTTAACTTGCGTTTTCGTCATTTTTGTTTTTTTTTTATACGTATATAGTTTTTTTTTAAACTAAAGTTTAAAAAAAAATCTACTTTTCCATAAAGCTGGGTTTCTCAAAATTGATAATTAATAAATATAACAAAAAAATGTAAATGCTAAAAAAAGAATAAATATTTACCTTCATATTATATAACCATTAATCAACACCAGAGAAATGTAAACATGTACATGATTGTATTGTCATATTATTGAAATATTAACTGAAAATCACAAGGGGTGCTTTAAATGAATATTTTAGGTTTAATATAATTTTAGGGCTAATATAAAAAGTTTGGGAATCCCCGCCGTAAAGCATAAAGCGTGATGCCTAAGTAAGCAGCTCCGTAGGTGCTGTAAATAAACAACAAACAGGACAAGAACAACAGGCCGAGTGTGAGTGTTGATGGTCTGTCGGCTTTAATCAGAACCAGTGTGTGTCAGTGTCACTGATGACTGGCAGTGTCATCCTTCCCAACACTATTTCTCTGGACTGTACTGTCCACCAATCACACATTTGAGTCGTTTGTTTTCATTGCAGGACATTTCTCACTGTACCGTCCTCGTCTGGAGTCTCTCACAGGAGTGACATCATACACACAGAAGCAGGAGGCTCTGCATTACTTTCACTGTTTGTCTTGCAGTTTCACTCTTTCAGGCTTATTTTAGCTTCGGTAAAGACTAGGGCTGTTCAGTTGGAGTCAGAATGTTTTTTTAAAGGATGCATTGAATTGATCAAAGTGCAGTAAAGACATTTGTGATGTTACATAAGATTTCTATTTCAAATAAATGCTGTTCTTTTGAATTTTCCGTTTGTCTAAGAATCCTAAAAAGAAATCAATCACGATTTTCACACAAATGTGAAGCAGAGCAACTGTTTTCAACCTTGATAATAATAATGAGTGTTTCTTGTTTCTTTAGCAGCATTCTAATCATCATATTAGAATGGTATAAGACTGGAGTAATAATGCTGAAAACTCAGCTTTGCATTACAGAAATAAATTACATTTTAAAATATATGTGGCCCAGGACCACAAAAACAGTTATATGTATCATTTTTTTTTTCCAAAATTGACATTTATACATCTGAAAGCTGAATAAATACGTTTTCCATTGATGTATGTATATGTTATGATAGGACAATATTTCATTGAGATGCAACTGTTTGAAAATCTGGAATCTGAGGGAGCAAAAAAATCTAAATATTGAGAAAATCATCTTTAAATTTCTCTAAATTAAGTTCTTAGCAATGCATATTACTAATCAAAAATTAAGTTTTGATATATTTACGGTAGGAAATGTACAAAATATATTCATGGAATATAATCTTTACTTAATATCCTAATAATTTTTGGCATAAAAGAAAAATCAATAATTTTGACCCATACAGTGTATTTTTGGCTTTTGCTACAAATATGCCCCGGTGACATAAGACTGGTTTTGTACTCCATTGTCACATATTCAAATAGAAAACAGATATTTAAAATTGTCATAATATTTCACAGTATTTTGGTTTTTACTGTATTGTATTGTATTGCACAGCCTTGGTGAGCATAAGAGACTTCTATCAAAAACATAAACAAACAAAAAAACATTACCGACCCCAGCTTATGAATGTTGTGTATCTGGATTTGATCAAATTAATGAGCGGCTAAGAGGGTGTTTCTCTATCATATACTTAAAAACAGAACCTGTCAAAGTAAATGAATGATTCTTTGACATTTAAAACACTTAAGCGTGTTAGAAGTAACTAATTAATTGCTTGTTAACATGTTAACTGTCACAACAAAACTATTTTGAGTTGGTATGCACATGTTTGATGCCTCTGATAGGGTATTCTGCTAACAGTTTACATAAACCACATGATAATTACCTCTAATGTTTTGAGGGGAAAGACTTCTCGCCCTCTGGAGGATGATGTAATTATACAGAGCTGTGTGCAATTAAATATTATGGATCGGTTGATTTTGTAAACAAACCCTGAAAAGTGTTGCTCTCTTCAGTCTATACTGGAGGAGTTTCTTTTAAATGATTTTACAATAATTCACCCATCCTCAGACGTTGTGATTGAAATCTGTTTCTGGGATAATCAGGGGTGATACTGACTGAACAAACGATCTAAATCGAGCTTCAGAGGGCAGTTAGATGTCAACATCCTCTCGACAATTAATATAAACAAGATGCAAATATGTCTGACGTCACACAGCTGTCCACTCACCCTCACAGCTGCTCGATTTATAGACTCGTTCCAGGTTCCTGCTCTTCTTTCCC
The DNA here is from genome assembly GCA_027474115.1 of Schizopygopsis malacanthus. Classification (NCBI taxonomy): domain Eukaryota; kingdom Metazoa; phylum Chordata; class Actinopteri; order Cypriniformes; family Cyprinidae; genus Schizopygopsis; species Schizopygopsis malacanthus. The sequence goes on along the minus strand of CM049871.1, from coordinate 6,589,702 downwards.
ATGTGTTCGTTTAACAGACTTCAGGCCACAACTGTGTACGATCATATTCATTAGGACGCAATATGACATTTCTCCCATTTAGCCACCACAATGCAGTCCCAGTACCTGTCTTAACCGGAAGTCAAGTCATTTTGGTTTCCTCTCTGGAAGCGTAATGCTCACAGCGGTTGGGTATTTTTTGGTATCTGTGTGTTATGTAATACGGTGCTGTGTTAGTATGAAACTAATCTCCCGCTCTTGTTTGAAGAGTGTTTCCCTGGAGGCTACTGAAGCATGTCGTGGGGTCAGAGGTTAATACAACAGCACGTGTGCGGGTCATGCCGATGTGTGTTAACCATAACACGCTGGAGGTCAAAGGTTAAAATAGCTGTTAGGCATGGCAGCTGTGTGAGTGTGTGTGTGTGTGCGTGATAGGATAATTACTACATGTCAGATTTTGTACAAGCTTTTAGATTTATATGTTTTCTGAAGAAAGGCTGTGCATGTCCACAAGTGTTACTGTATTGTAGTCTAGGGCTTTCTGTATTGCTGCTAGGTGTTTAGGGTCCATTTACAAGTCTCTACAATATTTTGGTACTTCGAAATGGCTTGGGTCCCTCATTTCATTGTGAGTCTTTTGATCTAAAAATTGCAGGTATTAAATTATCAAACTTTTTGATCCCACGATGTGACCAAAGGACCCCCTTTCTAAAATATATAGGCAGCGACGTATTTTGTTTGATATTAAAAATATTCAAGATATTTTATTTGTGAATGTTATTGGAAAAATTACTTTCTGTAATGTTGACGATATTGTTTCTTCCTACTCAGCATTAAGTTATAAAAGAGAAATGAAACATGAAACCATTTTTTTCAATGGAATTAAATGTGATTTTTAATTCGTTTTTGGATGTAATAACACAAATTATTTAGTTTATTAACTAATTAATTTATTGTGATAATTTAATTAATTTGTTTTATTTTAAATAAAAAAAATTGTGCTGAATATATTTATGTATTTTAATATTTTGTTTACAATTTATTTCTTTAGTTTTTTACACCTAGTCACCAAGTTCTTTAGAAAGCAGAATGAATGTAGTGATGTGAATTTATTTGTATTTATTTATTATCATCTTTGCTGACCCAGTGGCACTGACTCACGGCCTGCTCGGGTTCACAGGAGCCCTGTTTGAAAACCCCCAGGATTACATTTACATTTATGCATTTAGCAGACGCTTTTATCCAAAGCGACTTACAGTGCATTCAGGATATACATTTTGTTCCCTGGGAATTGAACCCACAACCTTTTGTGCTATTAACGCAATGCTCTACCACTGAGCCACAGGATCAGGATTAGGAAACAATTTGAGATATAATTCATATTTGTAGTACAAACTGTGAAGGATCTGCCAAAGTTTAATACACAGGGTTATTATTAATATTTCAAAATATCTCTTTCTCTCCCACAGCCTTTTTAAAGTTGTGTTCTGTCTTTGTTCATTCATCATTGTGAGGAATATTGATTTGTTTCATTTCTTCAGGGACTCGTGTGTATTTTGGCTTGATGTAGAATATCCGCATCTTTATCTAGTCCCAGCTTTCTCTCTCTTTTTATGTGTTTGTAATATGTTGCGGCTCAGATTGAAAACAGATTTCTCAAGGGCCTCCACTAGACAAGATCCCCCCCCCCACACACACACACAGAAACACACACACTCCCATAATTGCACAGCACGTCTCAGCTTAGTGCCAGCGGTTTGGCACTAGATTTAAGCTGCGTGTGTGTTTTAAAAGTGCCAACATGCCCAGTGTTATTTTTTCTGTATATCCTCTCAATCCTCCCAAATGATAGACTCCACCAGAATCACGCAAACTGTGTGTGTGTGTGTGTGTGTGTGTGTGTGTGTGTGTGTGTGTGTGTGTGTGTGTGTGTTGTGATTCGGTCTTACCTAACTGTGTTAGGATGTTATTTAGGTTGAGCTCTAATTGATTGAGATTTGAGTTATGTAGCTAAATCCTCCATTAAGGGACTTAATACCCTGTAACCTTTTGACCTCACGCGGACGTACACAATCTCACACCCATTTCAGAACCAGGACCCTGCAGACCCGGATCAGCAGATCAAATATCTCAAATAACCTCAAAAATCGCTGCTATGGCTGCAGAAGTGCTGATTTGTTGAGCTCTGCTCATGTAGTGTGTCATCGGTAAAGATGCTTAGTGAGCCGTGAGAGATCAGATCAGTGAGATCAGTCAGTTGTGTGTGTGTGTGTGTGTGTGTGTGACCAGAATTGATTGTGGCTAGTGAAAAACAAGATGATTTAGGGGTTATACAGGTGTAAAGACATGGATGGGAACACAAATTATAAAAGCTTGATTGCACATGTTCTGAAATGTCAAACTGCATTCCTAAAGTTGCCACAATAGTTGCAACTATAAGGGTATTATAAATTCATTAGCACTATCTTTTATGGCTAGTTTGCATGAAGTTATGAACATTTCAAAGATAACTCACTTGAGTTCTGAGATTTGTTACTGCCACAATCATCCAAGAACACATTAGGCACTTGCAATGTTTGTGTACTTGCGTGCAAATGTTCTATGTAACTATTCAGTACTATCCACTTTAGTACTATTTCAGTTTAATTTCTGTTTCAGAAGTGTATTATTAGCTAAAGTAGTTATTTCATGGTCACATTTTTTTATAAAAAACACACACACACACACACACACACACACACACACACACACACACACACACACACACACACACACACACACACATATATATACAAAAGCAAGAAGAAACAATTTCTTTAGACTCTGCAGTAGTCAGACTTTTTGGTCCATTTTTTGTACCAAAACATTCATATTTTCAGTGCATGTCTGAATTAACCTGCGTCACATGCTATATTGCCATCTGCAGGTGGAATCTGACCTGATGTATGTAATGATGATGATTGAAGATGACAGATTTATTGTGTATTATTTTATTAGTTTTTAGTTGTTAGTCTAATTTAGTTTTTGTTTAATTTACTTCTGAATATGTTTTTAAACTCATAGTTTTAGTATGCACTAATATGCCTAATGTGTATGAGTGAGTGATAAAGGGTGTGTTGCAGTGTGAGAAACAAGTGTGTGTGTGTGGTGGTGGTGGACCATGAGACGTCTGTGTACTGCTTTGTAAGAGTGTTCGTCAAAGATGAAACATGAAAGGAGTGTGAGATTTGGACATTTTGAGAGACTTCTGTGGTCTTGCTATTGGCAGACAAATGTTTTCATTTGTCTACTCGCACTGCAATAATATAACCATAACTAGAAAGAGAGAGAGAGAGTTGGCTGAAAAAGACATTAGATATGTGAGTGCCAGAGAACTGACTATTCTCATCCTCCTGTATTCATTTATATTCACATGTGTGGGAACCTAAACTGCTAGAACTGAAAGTAGTTAGCTACACGATTTTAAATAATAGATAACTACTTTGAAGCTATATGTTGGAAGGGTGAGTTTTTTTTTGTTGTTTTTTTTTTGTTTGCTTGGCTGTAAAGTTGTACATGCAACATAATGTGCCAAAAACAGTTATAGCACTGTTACTTATTTGGAAAAGTAACTTGTAGTATTCTGAGTAAAGAAAATATGAATTGTAAGAAAAAAGTTCGAATGTAAAGTAAAAGAAACTTCCACATTAGTATTTAAGTTAGTAGTGCCATTACTTAGCTATTTATTTACTTCTCAATACCTCATTGTTCTCAAAGAAAGACAGGCTCTGATGTTTTGATTTGCCTCTCCACTCTCGTGCCACTTTCAGTCAATGTTTCATTGAAGAGAAAGTATCATTAAGGCATGTCAGCCGCAGGACTATGAGGCAGAACCCACATTAAAGTTCTTCTCTAGCAGCGGTAAGCAAGCGTGACCGGTCTATTAAGGCAAGACACTCAAACACGGCTACAGGATCAGGGCACTGACACACAGACTGTGTAATATTTCTCTCTGTGTGTGTGTGATGGGGCATCAAAGAGTCTGGAGGAAGTGCATAATGGGGAGCTGTCAGCACAGACACATTCTCTTGCTCTCATTCTTACACACACACACACACACACACACACACACACACACACACACACACACACACACACACACACACACACACACACACACACACACACACACACACACACACACACACACCTTTCACATTCAGGTCATTGAGGATACGGTTCCTGCTTCCTCTTGTCTCGAACAATGGAAGCTCTATTGCTGCCCAGAAATATTTGGGGAGAGAGAGAGTTTATTCAAAAACTTGTGTGCTTACACTATTCACAGACAACATACAAATAAACATTTAATAAACAATTCCTTCCTTGTTTCTTACTCACTAAACACATTTACCCAGGCAACATAAACTACTGTTCAACAGCTGGGAAGATTTTTTACGTTTTTAAAAGAAGCCTTCATTTATTTGATCAGAAATACAGTAAAACAGCGATATTGCAAAATATTACAATTTAAAATAGCTGTTTTCCATTTGATTTATATTTTAAAATTAAATTAAATAAAATGTATTCCTGCAAGGCAAAGCTGATTTTTTTTGCAAAATTACTAAAGTCCAGTCTTTAGTGTCACATGATCCTTCAGAAATCATTTTATCTTTAATATCAATATGCTTAGTATTTTTTTCTTTCAGGGTTCTTTGATGAATATGTCCAAAAAAACATGTTTATTTGAAATACAAGTCTATGTCTTTGTTAATGTTATGAATGTCTTTACTGTCAACTACTTTTAATCAGTTTAATGTGTCCATGCTGAAAAGTATATATTTCTTTCAAAAAATTATCTTACTGACCCCAAACTTTTAAATAAATGTAGTGCCAATGAAAAACATTACAATGCAAGCACTATATTTAAAATAAGTGCCTCTTGATATGCAAGTTAAGTGATGCATAAACGGCCTAATATTTTCTTGTGGTCATTGATCGTACCATATTTCAGCAAAGGCGATTTGCACCCTAAAGCGATTTTCCTAAAGAGATTAGAAGGCTTGCCATGCTCTAGTGTAGATAGTTTATCTGCAAACAAAACAATTGCACTATTCGTCCTAGAATCTGATTTAATGCTATGTGCAATTACACCCCTGAACGCAACACACACATTTAGTCCTTGCTTTCTCTGACTGCTGATTTCTGTGTCTACGTGTGGGTGAGTTTGTAGTATTTAAAGCATATTTGTGTAATTGTCTCTATATATTTATCCCTTCCAGAGCTATAAGGCTCTTACACGCCGGCGGACTAGCATTTGGAGATGAGTTCAGTAATCACACGCACCTCCCTTCAAAGTGTGTTTTGTAGCAGTGTGTTTGTGACTGCAGGGTATTATGATATTTTATAGCTAAACCTACAGTAGATCAACGGCTACAAGCCATAAAGTATTAGATTGAGTGACTGACTGTCTGCAGGGATAAAGCCCGAAAACACTCACATAGATTCAGCCTGACCCCATATGCAGCGTGCCTGAGCAAAATGAAAGGGAGAATGTGTAAAAGAAGTGGAAATCTGTGAGTTTTTGTCTGTCCCAGCCTTCCCAGGGTCCCCAAGGACTCTTGAAATATTAGTGAGGTAAAGAGAAAGACGTGTAGGAGAAATTGAGTGCAATTTAGTACTAAATGTGTTAATGGGTCCCAGCTGCTCTGATCGGAGAACCAGAGAACTTAGAGTTTCCAGATTCCAGAACTCGGGGTCACTTTTGTTCTACAACTTTCTGAACTTTCTCTAATTCAGCAGAGATGTCGAATGGAGTAATTAACTTGTAGACTGTAATTACCGCAACTCAAAGCTAATGAGAAAATGATGAATCCTTGCCGGCCAGCTAAACACGTGTCAGAGCACATTTTCTAACAGTCCCGTGCCTAAATCTAAAGTGACTTCACACTCACATTAAAAAAATTTGCTTTTCCAAAAATGATAGAATCAATCATTTTAACAGGTCATTCAGTGTCTAATAGTGGTCGCATTTACATCCTCATGTGATTTCAGACCTGAATATAGTTGCTTTTTCAAAGCACAAAAGCATACACAAAAGCATACATTTTAAATGTCATGTTAAACGATGCCGAATATTTAGCTTTGCATCACAGGAATAAAGGAATACATTTTAAATTGTAAAAATATTTAACAATATTACTGTATTTGATGTGTTTGATCAAATAAATGCATCCTTGGTGAACAGAAGAGACTTCTCACAATAACATAAAGAAAGCGTACAGACGCCAAACTTTTGAATGGTGGCGTAGCAATAAATGGGCAAGGATGGATACCCAGCATTATGACAATAATAAGACGAGCCAATAAACAAGCTGGACTCTTGACATCACAACCTCTCCCGAGCCTCAGACAGACCCTGTGTTGCTCTCGGTCTCTCCATCTGATTTCACTTATCTGGCAGTTTCGGTCTGAAAGGATACTGATGGCCTAATAATCCCACTTTCCTGCAATTATCTCTTTTTCCCTCTCATTCCATCTTCAATCCCTCCCCCTGTCTCTCTGTCTACACCCCTGATGAAACGGGGGGAAGCGAGTGGGACGTTTCTCTGCAAGAGCGAGTGTGACCGAATTCCTGCGCTCTCTGTGAGAATCTGCAGATGTCGGTGTGGCCGACGGAAATACTAGTCCGTGAAAGGAACAGGGGATGGAAAAGGAGAGGAAGAAAACGAGGGAAAACACTGCGTCTCGGCCGCAGGGTATGTGCGCTCGCTGCCAGTGAAGAGAACGCCACCCAACTAAAACAGAAAACTAAATCACTAAGCAAATGTTTAGATGTCTGAGCTGCATCTGGTGTTGCGAGCCGAAAGGTTGGACTGCTGCTACTAGTAGCTGAAAAGAAATCAAATCGCATAGATCAGATCAAATTAACAAATCCAACTGAACTCTGGCAGCGTTAAAGGAATAGTTCATCCAAAACAATGAAGGTTTCGTCATGAACTACACCTTCATGTTGTTACAAATCTGTAAGCTATTAAAAGGAGATATTGTTTTATGTAGTTTATAGTGACCTCATCTGTCAAAAAGTATTCATTCATACACTGAAAACTTGAAGTCAGTATTATTTTTTTTATGTTTTTCAAAAAAGTATCTTCTGCTCACCAAGGCTGCATTAATTTTACTAAAAATAATAAATACAGTAATATTTTGAAATATTATTACAATTTAAAATAGCTAATTTATAAATTGTGTTTATTATTATTATGTATTTTTATCGTTAAAAGCGCTATACAAATAATCTTGAATTGAATTGAATTAATGTGATCAAAGCTGTATTTTCAGCATCATTACTCCAGTCTTCAGTGTCACATGATCCTTCAGAAATCACTCTAATGTGCTGATTTAATGCTCAAGAAACATTTATTAGTATTGTCAATGTTGAAAATGGTTATGCTGCTTAATTTTTTATTTTTTTTGGGGAAACTGATGCAATATTTGTTTTTCCAGTTTTATTTGATGAATAGAAAGTTCGAAAGAACAGCATTTAATTTAATACATCCTTTCTGAATTATAGTATACATTTATTTACAAAAAAGTCCATACAGTGAAAGTCACAACAGCTTTGAACCAAATTTTGGTTTATTATTTTATGTAAACAAAAACACTGAGACCTTTTTTTTTTTTTAAACAATCTTTTCTAGTGTTGCACAGACTTGACAATCCTTTTGAAACACTGTGAAAAACATACAAATCTAAGAACAAAACCTACTAAAAGTAAACTACGCGTTGCCTGCGCTCTGTTTCTGATTCATTTTTTTGAAGTCGTCGTGCTCTGGAAGGTGATGTGTAATGATATATAGCGCTGGCAGTGCATGACATCTGGGCTTGTAGGTGTTACTGAGAGGCGGTCTGTCCCGCTCAACCCCAAGGGCTGCTGAGGGCGGGAATAGAGCCGGTTCATTTGAGGTTATTATGATTCGCTTCATGCCAGATGATAGACAGCACCTGCCTCCCAGCTGTGCTCTACTGGCCCGAGAGTCACAGAGTTGATGCATCTGTGGCCTGTTTCTGGACAGAGCAGATGTCTCCTCCTCTATTCCTCACGTTAAACATGAACCTCACTTCCTACTCGCTTCTGTGGGAGAGAGGGAGAGGAAAACACAAATTATAACTAGAAAAAAAATATTCCGTTTATAATTATTTAAGAGATGTGTGTCTCTTTTCTTGTGGTGTGATGCAATTGGCTGAAATGAATGTGTTGGTCTTGACTCAATCACAAATTCTGCTTTAAATCCCACCAGGTAAAACCCCTGGCATCAGTCTTCATTGTGCGATCACTTTGTCAGCTATCGTGGGTTCATGGATCGATTATTTTTTATTTTTTGCATCCAACAGACACATACTAGTAACTTTCGGGATTCACTCCCGCTTTTAAATATGGTTATCACACCAAAACTTTGCAGTGTGTACGTGGCTTTTATTTCTAACTGCAGACTTCAGCCTCTCTCTCTATTTCTCCCTCTTCCAACGTTTCCCCTTTTTTCCACATAAAGCTGTTTTTCATAAACTAGCCTGGAATAGCAGTCCCTGAGGCCGAGGCCTGAAACACTAGCTCTCTCTGAGCTTTCTCTCTCTCTCTCTCTCTGTGTGTGTGTGTGTGTGTGTGTGTGTGTGCGTGTGTGCGTGCGTGCGTGTGTGCGTGTGTGTGTGTGTGTGTGTGTGTGTGTGTGTGTGTGTGTGTGTGTGTGTGTGTGTGTGTGGAGGCTGAAACACTAGACTTTTCTGAGCTGCTGCCAAACAGATGCAGTCACTTGCAGTTCCACTAGAGAAACCTTCGTGGCTCTTTCTCTCTCGTTCTCGTTATTTCTCCGCATCTCGAACCCCCATTCTCACATCAGCCTTGTAGTGCCTCTGTTTGTGACAGATTTACAAACAATAACAGTTTGCTGTTTTATTATCACTCTGCGGCTCGTAAATATCAGTCGCTCATGCAGAAGGATTTTTGGACGTTGTTTGTGGTGTTTGCAATCTTTGCATCTTTCATCAAACTGCAATAATTTGCTCCTATTCAGAAAATACCTAATGTTTAACCCTTTCCATCCCACCACTTTTAATGATCCAATCTGTTCTTAGGGATTTCTTTTTTTGTTGTTAAATATAGTGGTTCCATAATATTATAGTTTGATGGAGTCGATCGCTTCCGTCAACATATCCAAAGCTTGTACAGTCCTATACCACTTCCAGGGTCGACATTTCATTCGGTAACGTTTTTGTTTCATATGCAGGTTAATGCTTGATGACTACATTATTTTACATATGCATCAGCTTACATTCGTGATCGCTTGTTTCTTCTTCTTCACCATTTTTTAACCAGACGTTCAATGCTCTTTCAGAAGATGGGTAATAGCGCCTCCTACTGTACACCAGTGAAAGCACAGAAAGCCTGAAAATACTGTTAATGGCGGGTAAAGCATTAAAGAAAATTGTCTGCGATATTGGCCTGCAGGTTATTAATCCTGATATATACATTCATTACCATATGTCAAGAGTTTAAATCTTAAATCCATGAATGTTCCTCTCAGTGTTTTAATTAATCTTTCCAACGCTACTCACGAGTCACGACCAATTCATACGTATTTCACCAATTCATACGTATTTCACCAATTCATACGTATTTCTATGATTTGTCTAAACCTCAGTGAAGGGTTGGTTTAGGGGGAGGGGTTAGGTGTAGGTCATTCATATAAATTCATACGAATTGTGGAACTCGTAAAATGCGTACGATTTGGCAAAAATCTTATGAATTTGTACGAATGAGGTCATACGAATTTGTTCGAATTAGCCACCTTGTAAAATATGTGCGAATTGCCATGAGATCGGGCTGATCTTTCCAACCTGGCAACTGTGCAGTAATTCTGAATAATGCAATAAATTCTTAAATGTGAACACTCGTTTTTAATAATTGCGATTTATAGTTTTGTAGGGAAATAATTGTGATTAATAGTTTAACCATTGTTGCGCATCCCTATTGCATGCCTGTGCAATCACCCCAAATACACTCTGGCATTGTGCTACCATGTTTTGCACAGGTGAACACTACTCACATTTTCTTTAGGACTAAATTAAATTTAGCCTGTTTTATTTCGGCTTCTGTCATTTGGAAGGGCTACTATGACTCCATAGGCCTTAGCTGAAGCCTGGGACCGTCCTACTCCACGTTCCTCAGACCGGCTGCCTCGTGTTAGGCAGCATCTGAGAAAAGAAGGTCCCGGATCAGATGAACAGCGAGAATCTAGACGGGACAAGCTCCTTATCTCATGTAATAAGATAAAAGCCAAACCCCACACACACACAGACACGCTGAGCTCGGGTCAGCACAGAACAGCTGGTCTTTAGACTCTGACCTGTGTCTGCACTTCCTTGTTGAGATGTTTGTTGTGTTTTTGTACATTTATACTCAGATGTTTGCTTGTTTTTAGGACTACGGAGGATTCTGGGAAAAGCTTATTGGATCCTATAATCATGTTCTGAGGTTATTTATTGCGGTAGCACTAAAGGATCATAGCGCTAAGCACATAAACACACACAAACGCATGCATTTCGCCCCAATTTCTAGTGGATAAACTCATGCTAGGCCTGTGTATGCATGTGTAAAAATGTCTTCCCTCATCCAGCTGTCACGATTGACAGTTCGCTAACCCTCCGTGACCTCAGATGACCGTCCGACCCGCTGCACCACACACACACTCATGACATCATTGAGCATCTGTGTGCTCCAACTACACAATGCACAAAGAACAGCAAGGCAAGCAGCTCAGGGGGCGGGGTTTGGATCGGAACCCCCATATGTCATTGGCCCGTGAAGTCGGTTTCCAGCTCTGTGATTGGCTGGAAAAGAAACCCCTACCTTCCACATGCAAGCATGTTATGTTTCTGGCTCTGTGACTGGAGGTCAAAGTGTATGTGTGTTCATGTATCAGCGTGTGTCTTCTGTCTGTTATTCTGTTTGTTCTCCTCCTCTATTAGTTGTCTGTTCGCTCTGTTCTCTTTGTCTAGATGTATGTTGTGTACTCCTCTCTTCTCTTCACTTTCCTTGGCAACAGATCCTGTCTGCCTTCCCCCTCCTAATTCTCTCTCCCGGCTTTTTTGGCAGAACCTTCTGTTCCCAGACCTCCTTCAGGCTCTTTCTCTTTGTATCACTTTCTTTCTCTTTCTGTGGCACAAAGTGGCGTTTTTATATCACATGATCAGTTCGGTGGATCTCTGTGGCACTGCCCAAAAATATCTGCACATTTTTCTGAAGATCAAGAGTGCTGGCTTGTGCAAAACTCACCTCTTTATGATGATTGGGTGTTGCTAGCATTGAAATGTTTGGGGTCAGTAAGATTATTTTATTTTATTTATTAATCGTTTTATTTATCAAGGATGCATTAAATTGATCACACGTGACAGCAAAGACATTTATAAGATTTATATTTCAAATAAATGCTGTTCTTTACTTTCTATTCATCTCTATTATTGATTTTCTTTCACACCCTGAAATAAACCATAGCTTGTCAAAAATATTAAGCAGCACAACAGTTTTTAACATTTATAATAAAATAAATGTGTCTTGAGCAGCAAATCAGCATATTAGAATGAATTATCAATGATCACTGAAGAATGGAGTGATGATGCTGAAAATTCAGCATTACATCACAGGAATAAATTGCATTTTACAATATATTCAAATTGAAAAGGGTTATTTTAATTTTGTATAATATTTTACATTATTTACTGTGTTTTTGATCAAACAAATGCAGCCTTGGTGGGCAGAAGAGACTTTAAAAAAAACTAATATTACAAATTCTAGAATATTTGAATGCTAAGGATATTTTGACAATGACTCGGGTCTGTCCTTCAGTTTTGAAGTGTAATACTTAGGGTTAGGTGTTTGTTCAAATCACTAACTTTGAGTGTGCAATACTAATAGCAACGATTGACCCAGAAAGCAGCACTAAAACAGACCAAGATTTTATGTACAAACTTGGAGTTGGTTTATGATGCAGACTGTTATCATGCAATACAAACAGTTGATAAATATGCTCTAAATGTTGAAATACCGGTTGAAATGCCAATGTGTGTGTGAGTGAGTTTCATACCTGGTATCCTGTGTAGCCCTTCACACAGTGAACTATTGTGAAGCCTGTTTAACAGTCACATCCTGTCTGGGTCACCGGGTGCTCTGAGGACACACACACACACATACACACACACAAATTGATGCACATCCTGATCTATCTGGCCAGATTTAGCATTAGATAGTAAGTCTGAGGAACGTTATCAGTGCAGTTCTCTGTTTGCATTGCATAAGTGTGTGTTTATGACTATCATTTATTGGACTTGCACTTATACTGTGAGGAAAGACAACCACAGCGATTAAACCACAAGTGTCAACAAACTGTGTTTATTTTTATTGACACTGAAAATTGATGTTTGTTGATGTTAAATTACACACCTGTGACTACCCTGAAATGGCCCAAATCACATCACCTGCTGTCTGCAAAGCTCTAGGGCTTTTCGCTCTGCTGTTTACACGTCTGACTTCCCCACTGCTCCGAGGAGCCCCCTACTGGGCAGAATGAGAATAGACTTAGAAAACCTGTGATGGGTAAACCTCGCAAAATCATGTCCAGGTCATAATGAAGTGCAAAAACACAAGAAAACAGTCCAAAATTGTATTTAGCATTAGGAACATTTTCTTCTTTTTTTTTTTTGCATTATTGCAGGTTTTTACACAGAATCTTTCTAATATACTGATTTAATGCTCAAGAAACCGAAACAGTTCTTTTATGATTTTAAAGTTCAAAATAATATCATTTTATTATCATTTATTTTACTATCATAAATTAATATCATATTTATTTTGTAAAATTATATATCTGTTTTATTTTTATAAATTTAATGTATCCTTGCTTAAAAGTATTAGTGGAAGTAAAAACAAAAATACTGATCAAAACAGTTTGAACAGGAGAGTATATAATTGACTATGCAAACATTTTTCTTTCCTTGATTTTTTTTTTTCCTTGGTTTAAAAAAAAGAATGCAATAGAAAACATAAAATAGAACGGAATAGTGCAAAATATACTGGAATCTTTATTTTCTATTTTATTTTTGTAACAAATTACGATCTATCTCTTGGTGATTATTTTCACTTCTATAGTGATATGAGCTACACAGTGTAATTATCATTCCAAATTTTTCTTTCTTTCTTTCTTTCCGTCCATCCTTCTCTCATTCTGTCTTTGTGGACGAGGGTTCTCCTGGGGTTCCTTTGAGATCTGATGTGCCCATCTAATCAAAAGCCTGTAAAGAGCCCAAATCGCGTTGTCTTTAGCCAGGGTGTCGTGCGCTGGTGTGAGTGTGTGTTAAAGCTATTTATGTCAGCACACTGATGTATGTGTGAAAGATGCATCTTTGTTTTTCTGCTCTCTGGTCTCTCTGCCTGTGCATGAGTCTCTCTCCATTCTCTCTCTGTGTGTGTGTGTGTGTGTGTGTGTGTGTGTGTGTGTGTGTGTGTGTGTGTGTGTGTGTGTGTGTGTTGGCAGAGTTTGGCTGCAGACGGGCACACAGATGGGTGACAGGCTGTGCCGAAACCACTCTCACACACCTGCTCCTTCACACACAGACTTACACATGCATACATAGAAAAATGTACACACACAAATGCACATTGAAAAACAGCTTGCTTTTAATGAAATAACCGCACAAATGAGTTTACGTTCACCAAGCTGCTCCCCAAAGCTCTTCATGTGTAAGTGCAGACAGATGTTTGTCTCGACTCACTCTGTAACTCCTGAGCATCCGTAATCCACCGCACTCGCAGTCGAACAGCCCAATACTGCACGCATACGGATGTCCTCCAGCTAGGAGATATTTCTCATCGTGACACTGAGCTCAGGATGAGAAATAAATAATTAGAGCCGAAAGAAAGCCTGGAGAATGATGACTATTGGCTGATAAATGAGTGCGGAGAGCCGCGGAGTGAGAAGGCGGAGGGGATTAGGGCGCTTTGGAACACTTTAAGAGCATTATGGATTAAAAAAAGGTCAGAATGTTTAACAACATAATGCTAAACCTCTTAAGCGAAACCCAACTGCATGCTGATAAATGGGGACGGAGGGAGGGGGCGACGAAAAAGAGGCTGTATGGGGTTTAACATCTGTTTGGGTCAGAAAAAGAGAGGCACAGAGAGAGCACAAGCATACACGCACCTAAAGTCATTATACATTATATTAAAAAGGACGTGTATGGACATCTACTCACTTGTAATCATTAAACTTGATGCAACGTGCACCAAATTTAATTTGACAGCTGCAGTGGATGGAAAGACTATGAGTGAATGAAATTATGTTGAAGTTTTAGTCTGCTCCTCACACAAAGCTGTCATTATGACTTCAGAAGAGTTATGATTTATATGGCCCACGTTTATTAAATTAATAAGAAGCTCTTTTAGAAAAAATAAATACATAATAATACATAAGACGGGAAGTCAAAGAGATGACATGGATGCTTATACTGACATGAGTGAGTAAATAATGTTCACTGTAGATCACCGTTTTTGGATGACACTGAAGTCACACCTTCTAAAGATGATTTTCTGTGAAAATCTAAAATTCTCATATCGCTCTGAACTATTGTTCTATGAAACAAAATGTCTGTCAAATGAAAATGCATGAGTATAACTGCCTATAAGGTTTAGTAGCACATTTGCTTGTTTCATACTGTTTTTGAAAAATATAAGGTCTATTCTATTCTAAAAGCATATCAAGATAAAATTTTACCTAAAATAACAGAAACAGAAATAATTTTGTTTTGCTAAAATAAATTTATACACACTGTGGTGGGGTCAGTAATACTTTTTTTAAATAAATTAATATTTTAATTCAGCAAGGGCACATTAGATTGATCAAAAGTGACAGTAACGACAAAATATTTCCATTTCAAATAAATGCTGTTTTGAACTTTCTATTTATCAGAGAATCCTGAAAAACGTATCATTGTTTTCAACATCAAATCAGCATATTATAATGATTTCTGACGGATCATGTGACACTGAAGACTAGAGAAATTATGCTGAAAATGCAGCTTTGCTTCACAGGAATCAATTACCTTTGAAAATGTAGTAGTAGTAAAATCTAAAAAAATAATGAAGCTAGGTTGGGGTTTCAATGACCTAACACATTACAGAAGTAGTTAAGTATGTCCCCCCTTTTGGTTGTCTTTTCTCACCTGCTAGAGCACACTAGGAGAGTCAGGACCTTCAGAAAGCTGCTCTAGATGAACAGTACATATTCTAAGGGTTAGGAATACATTAATATGTTTTTGGTCATTTGTGTTACAGTGTTGTGTTTACAGTCTGCACCAATCTGTGTGTATATGTAACTTTTGACACTGTATCAAAAAATAACAACGTTCGCAAGTTCAGTCATTATTTGCTTACAAACATGTATGACTTTCTTCCCTACATGGAGCACAAAAGGTGAACGTTTGAAGAACATCCCAGCTGCTCTTTTTTATATTGATAATTGAAAGTGTGACAGCTTCTGCCAAGCTCCAAAATGACAAATGCGTGATGCTTTTGAAAGAGTAGCACCAGCCTGGACTTCTTTCGAATTCAATGGTAGCTGTTGCTCATCTCGCGGAAAATCTCCAACACTCATTGAGACTGAATGACTTATGTCACTCAGTGGCAGCGCTTTTACTCTCAGTCTGAGCATCGCTGAGCTCAAACAGGACTTGGGATGCTGTATGCCATGTGAAACACAACCTACTGTACACATTTTCCAGCCTTGTTCATGGGTTTGGGCCTATGTTTATCCTGTGTGTGTGTGTGTGTGTCGTCAGCTAGCAGGAATGTGTGTGCACCGCCAATACTAAGATGGCTGCCAAATACTAAAATGGCTGCCAGGACTCCAGAAAAAGAGAAAGAGAGAGCGAGAGACAGAGAGAGATGGAGACAACACACTAAATGTTGAGAAAAAAGAAACCGTCTTGCTCTTTCTCCTCCATTCAGACTGCTGTTCTTTTGTTTGTGCGAGTGCATTTGTCCTAATCTCTACACACTCTATCAAATCATGCTGGCATGAGCCAGTGTGTTCCCTTATCACCTACAGCCGCCCGATAAACACCTCCACAAACACACTTGCACACGCAGCCTGCCATAAACTGTGCTGATAACCCACACTTTCATGCATATGTACTCATTTTCACTCTCTCTCTCGTGTTCACGCGGCTCGACAATATCTGCTCGCTGTGTTGTTGTATCCAAGTGCCTAAACGTCACTGAACAATCCAGTGCGAACAGTAGTAATTGAATATGACCCATTTATACGCATCTTTTCTCTGTTTCTCAATGCAGAATCTGGGCAATCGGACAATTCCAGTCAACAAGGAGAGTCGGACATCAAACCCCCACCAAACGGTGAGATAAATACATCACACAGACTTATACACTGTTATATCATGCAAAGGTCTCCAAGATATTTTTAATGTCTTTCAAAAAAAGTCACTTACACTTACCAAGTCTGCATTTATTTAATCAAAAATACAGTAAAATAATATTACAATTTAAAATAAGTGTTTTCTGTTTGAATATATTTTAAAATGTAATTTATTGCTGAGATGCAAAGCTGCATTTTCAGCATCATTACTCCTGTCTTCAGTGTCACATGATCTTCAGAAATCAGTCTAATATGCAGATTTTCTGCTCAAGAAACATTTCTTATTAGTATCAATGTTGAAAACAGTTGTGCTGCTTAATATTTTTTCAGAAACTGTGATACAATTTTTCTTCAAAAGATTATTTAATGAATAGGACGTTCAGAAAGAACAGCATGTTGTTTTAAGTAGAAATCTTTTGTGATTAATATACATGTTTTTACTGTCATTTGTGATCAATTTAATGCATCCATGGTGAATATTAATTTCTTAAAAAATACAAATCTTACTGACCTCTTACTTGAGTACAGCAATCACACAAGCAAGAGTGTTATACTACAATTAACTGGCCAGCTTTTGTCTGAAACACAAGGCATGTGGTACTGGTCTCTTATGACAGAGCCCAGGTTTCTGTTGGGTGAGGAATGTGAATTTGTATTGTTTCTGCAGGACATCTGAGTTTTCAGGACTGCTTTGTGACTTCAGGGGTGTGGAACGTAGCCGAGCTGGTACGAGTGTCTCAGAGTAAGTTACACATGCTAGTGTTTTCTTAACTGAACAGCACACTGCAAAAAAAAATGTTTGTGCTTTGCCCAATTCATGAACAAATTGCTTAATTCTCATTAATGAATCAGTGTAACAGTTTGTTAAACAGACCAAATCAAACAGAGGACTCTCACCCACTCACTGAAGTTATGTATCTTAATCAGTCTAAAGGTCATTGCACACTGAGTCTGAAATTTCCGCATGCGTTTTTCCGTATTACTCATCCTTTCCTATCAAAATGCATGCTACGGATGCGAAAACGCAGTAAATCGAACCTGATCAGAGTTTTTTATGACGGACGAAAGTTTCGGAGGCAGTGTGTAAACTTGATTGACACAACGTGAGGTCGTATTTATTTTTTAACGTGTGAAAATTTCGGACTCCGTGTGCAGAGACCTTTTAGAGTTTCAAAATTTTGTTGTAAAGGTTATTTTACAAAAGTGATGCTGTTTTTAACGCATGTTGTAATACCCAGATTTGGCATAGATTTATTAGTAACTTCTCTCTATATGATATTTAAGTTTTAGTTTTTACATTTCAGAAGTTCAAACTTCAACACGTTTGTCTCTTCCGCAGCCCCCGTTGCAACAGCATCAGGTCCTAATTTCTCTCTTGCGGATCTGGAAAGTCCCGGTTACTACAATATCAACCATGTAGCACTCGGCAGACGTTCACTTGCCTCTCCTCCATCCACAAGGTGAACACACATACACCCATATGCCTGCTCTTTGTGCCCGTTTCAGTTTCTCTTCAGTGGAAATTTGATCTGTCTTGCTCTCCTTTTTGTCCTTCCTTCTGTTTCCTCTTTGTCTGTCATTCTTCTTGCGCTGTAGGTCTGAGGTGGAGCTGTACGCCAGTCTTCCTCGGAGGTATGAAGTCTGTCACAGTCTTCTGCGTCTCTGCACCTTTTCTGTGTTTCTCTATCAGTCTACAGGAATCTGTCACAGGGATATTGATTAACCGTCTCTGTCTCTCTCTGTAGCTCTAATAAGCGTAAGTCTATAGATGACAGTGAGATGGAGAGTCCTGTCGATGATGTCTTCTACAGTCGTTCTCCGGCTGGCACCAGCTCCCAGTCCAGCGGCTGGCCGAATGATGTCGATACAGGTGAGCATCACATATAAACACCAATACGCCTTTTACACTGAAATGATTCTGATACGCTAGAGTCTGGTCTCGCCTGTGGGATCTGCGACACTGTAGCAGTCCTCTTTAAAAAAAAAAAACTATATTTCCACTGACCTGAGAGCTGATTGAAGAGATAAATGGTACAGTATAAAATGTCTGTAAGCATACATGGTGTTCGAACAGAGCCTTAATAACTCCCTAAATAAATTGTTCACCCAAAATTGAAAATGTACTCATCTTCAGCCCATCCGAGATGTATATGAGTTGATTTATTCAGTGGAACAGATTTGGAGAAATGTAGCATTACATCACTTGCTCAGTAATGGATCCTCTGCAGTGAATGGGTGCCGTCAGAATGAGATAATCCAGTCCAGTTCATCAATTAACATCTTATGAAGCGAAAAGCTGCATGTTTGTTGGATGCTTCTTTGTGGGTCATCCTGTCACAGGAAGGACAGACTTTCACAGGTTTAAAAAGACTTACATTTGATTTTAAAAAACCATGCAAGAACTGTTATTGGAACCAAATGTCATGAAAATAAATACAACATGTAAAAAAAATATGCAGTTCTAGGATCCCACTGAATTATTCTGTAATAGGAGATATATTGGCATGAAGTCTAAAATTGAAACGGAAACCCTTTCTTCAGTGGAAATGTGTTGAAGGGGGCCAGACTCTGGGTATCAGTATCATATCAGTGCAAATAGATACATTGCACTATGTTCATGTTCTCAACACAATGTTTTCCCCTTCTTCCTCCCACCTCTCGTCTTAATAATTCCCTTCTCCAATTGCAGTGCAGCACCATTTGACGGGTGTTCAAGACAGGAAGATAAAACATGAAAACGATGGTGTGCAGTTTCCTTACCATGGTTAGAAAACATGCTACACACACTACACATGTACACAAGTACTGGGAGTAGACAGGTTAGTGTCAGGGCATCAGATGTTGACATTATATGTGTTGCTCGGTTTGTGTGTTTTTCACCCACGTTATTAATTCCTTTTTTTTGTTTAATGTCATATAAAGTTAATTTTCATGATAATTCTCAGTATTATTCATTATAATATGAAAGGTTCAGTGTCAACAATGGGTGCTTTAGCAGCTGGCAGTATGTTAGACTCTAAACTAAATGATCGTTGTGGTCACAATCAGCTAGTAGTGTTAGAGGAGCCCAGATGGGACAGCCGAAGTCAGAGCAAGATACACGCAAACAAGCACTACACAGGTGCACCTTCTGTCCACGCATTAGCCACACACACACACATATACACACATACACACACTCTCAGTCTGTGTTCTGGTCCCAGATGGCGCTTCCGTGTATCTACAGTAGTGGGAGACATCTGCTCTGCATTCGTGTGTGAATGTCATAATCAGAAAGCAATGCTTTTCATTTCAAACCTTTGAACGTTTTTAAGAAACAGGCTTTTTAAGCGATTCATTTTTTTCTTATGATGTACATTTATGCAGAGGTTTCCAGCACCAGAAGTATTATTTTGTTTTGCACGATAATTTTTTTCCCGCCTCCCTATGACGCTTACACTGTGTTAACCAGTGGGTAAACGTTTGACTGGTTAGCATGGTGCAGTTAGCTAGAACATGTCATAAACTACCGTTCAAAATTATAATTTATTTGTCTTCAGAAATGAATAGTTTTGTTCAGCAAGGATGCATTAAATTGACCAAAAAATGACAGTAAAGTACTAAATATTTCCATTACAAATAAATGCTGTTCTTTTCCATAAAAAATAGTCAAATGTATCATGGTTTCCACAAAATATTAAGCAGCACAACTGTTTTCAACATGGATGATGATAAATGTTTTCTGAGCAGCCAGTCAGCATTACGAAATGATTTCTGAAGAAACCTGTGACTCTGAAGACTGGAGTAATGACGTAATGAATAAATGACATTTTAAAATGTACATTTACATTTAGTCATTTAGCAGACACCTTTATCTAAAGCCACTTACAAATGAGGACAAAGGAAGCAATCAAATCAACAAAAGAGAATGATATGCAAGTGCTATGCTTAGCTTAATGCAAAATATATTCAAATAGACTACAGTTCGTTTAAATTGTAATAATAGTTCCCAGTATGACTGTTTTCACTGTGTTTTTGATCAAATAAATGCAGCCTTAGTAAGTGTAAGAGACTTGTTTATGGGAATTTAAGTGCACTATTAATTTCAACCATGCCAGATGTTGTCAGAGGGTCCCAAACATCTATGTACTGTAAATAAAGCTGAAACATGATCTAGCTTGCGTTCGTAGAAGTTTTCATAAATGTTTTGCACTGAGAATCTTTGAATAGATTATTTTTATAGCACATCAAATTCTTATTTCAAAAGAAGCAGGAGGCGAGAGTGTGTTGTGTGCATGTGTACACATTTTGTGATAAATATACATATACAGACTTAACACTTTCACACGCATTTGCACACTCCCACACACACGGGTGTTCTCTCTGGCACACACGCATACACACATGCGAGAACAAACGCACTCGAAAGTGAACTGAGAAAGGGGAATTAAGCTGAAATGGGATTTAATGCCTTGTAATATAGAGAGGAAAAAATAGCATCAAACTGAAGTGAAGTTTAAGTGTATGTGTGTGTGTGTGTGTGTGTGTGTGTATGAGTAACACTGAGCAATGGGTGCCAGGAGGACTCTCTATCTGTGTGTGTGTGTGTGTGTGTGTGTGTGTGTGTGTGTGTGTGTGTTTTGGTTATCTTCCAATTATGAGCCATCCCTGCTCTGTTATCACTTTCTCCTGCAATGTCTCACCTTTTCATGTTATTTTCATCTCTCTTTCATCTTTCTGGTGATGGATTGAGTCAGTTGAGGTGTTGCTAATTTAATAGTTAAGGAACACTTACAGAAGACTACGGTTGGGTGGTATGACGCTATATAATACACACGGTAGAAATGTGTCAACGTTTGTACAGCTACAGGCTATATTTTCATGGCTATTTGTGGACAGGACTGCTTTACGTTATTTACACTTTAAGGGTGGCAAAGAAGCGTGGAGGAATGTGAAAATACAAAGCAGAACTTGACCTAAACAGGTCAAGACGAGGAATAACTTGTTTTTTAAAGGAGTTGAGAAGCTGAGTTTAGCTGTTTACGCTTGGCAAGCAATGTCACAACTTGTTCACAGGTGTGTGAATATCAGATATTTTGCAATGTGGTTCATCCAAGCAGATTTTAGAGTCAGAAATATCAGTTTGATAATATTAATAACACTGTTTTCAGTCATTTCATTTGAGTGTTTTGTAATGTGAAGCTGTTTTTGCACTGATACAATATTTTTGCATGAAAAATTGTTAATTATATTATTAGGTATTACTAACTTGTAGAAATCTAGTTCCAAATAAATAGGGATATAAATGACAACCTAATGAAATATGATGAAGTATATTTTGTTTTATTTACTAGATTATTAAAAAATGTTATATTACTAAATAGAAATTTAAATATAAAAAAATGTTAAAGTTATAGCAGAAATATTAATTGTTATATTACATGTTTGTATTTTTTATTTTTAAATGCATAATTAAATTAATATAAAGAACTGGAGAACATAATTTCATATGAAGTACCTTATCCAAAAATCTAGACTATCCAAAATGTACCTTATATAAACTTTTTAAAATATGACCATTTTTGTTGTTAAAGTTCTATCAAAAATGACCAGTACATATTGTATCCCTTCAAAACCCAACAATGATCAATTAAGGAGTAGTTGAGTGAGTTAGTTGAGCTCGTCGGCGAGTGTTTGATTGGTGTGTGCTGTGCCCTCCTGCTGTTGTTGTTGTTGACATGTGGTTTCTGGCAGGGCTGTCCTCTCCTGGGTCTCTAAAGAAGCCAGCGGGGAAATTCGATTTCAGCGCCCTGTCAGCACAGACGAGGTCCCCCCGAATGGCCTTCACACACCACCCGCTGCCCATGCTGGCAGGCGTGAGACCAGGTGAGACAGACACACTCCAGCAGGGAGAGAGAGAAAGAGAGAGAGACAGAACGGAGGGGCAAGGGGGGATTTTAGTATTAGATTGCAGCGTAGGCTTCTGATTGGTCCAAAAGTCCTATTATGGCACCACACTAGTCCAAAATTGCCCTCAGTGGCATTTGATTGGCTGTAAACAGTGGTGAGTTATTGATGGAGGCATCTGATTGGCTGGGCAGAGAGACAGAGAGAATTGCCACAGTTCATGAACGACACCATCCATCCACGTTCCCTCTTGCTCTCCCTCCTTTCCTCTCTTCACTCATCATTTCATCCACAGCTTTTACCTCCATTTCTCAAGTGTGTTCTTCTGGATGCTTTCTCATGTTTCTTTACATGTGTGACCTACATGTTATTACATGTCATCATTAAAGATTTCATGTAAAATATATTCTGTGAAATCCTGTGCACATACAGTAGAGTTTGAAACTCTTGTTTGGGTTAAAGAATCGATTCTTAGCTATTTTTAATTAATTTAGTTCTCTTTAACCGTTGATGAAGTGTGCGCTGTGGACGAAAACCATGCTAAAATACCCTGACTGTGTTTCTCATCCCACTGTTTAGCTGTATTTGCTACTAAAATCTGTATAGCCTTATGAGTGACTCTTATGATTCGGATCCTTTTAGTGAATCTAAATAAAAAAAAATATTCTGAATTGCAAGTTATTAATTGCTTGTCTCTGACTCCACAATACACCTAAGAATACTGTTGTGTTATTCTTAAGGTTTTTAAGATAATTTTTTGTTTTATTTCAGTTAGCGTTAAACCATAAACTCATGAATCAGAATTGTTAAAAGAATCAAATTGGAACCAAAATTCACTGTAATGTGACATTTTCCTCCATTTCCAGGACACTCGTACTACTCTTTGTGATGAACGGTGCTCATTTAACAATTTAACAACAGGTGTGCAGAGCTCTCATCTGAATGTCAGAGATGTGATTCGCTCAATTCGTTCTCATTTCAACTTCCTTGTGAATTACCAGAGACTATTTGCGGTGGAAGAAAAGAGAAGGAGAGGGACGGAGACGCAAACGGGGGAAGCCATGAGGGAACGTTTATAAAGCTTCTCAATGCGTAACAGATGCGTGTCCAAGAGAATCGTATATAAAAACTACGTTTCGCTCTCCGTTTTTAAAATTAGCCAGCGAGCATGTTGCTTGTTATTCAGACATGCTGTCATTCATATTGGCACAGGACAAAATGTGAAGGAGAGCATGTGTATGTGGGGGTGATGATGATGGGGGGGGTCTCTTATCGGGCTGCTCTTGGCAGGCGCTTTCGAAGTGCCATGAAAATCCGTCAGTAAAACGATGATATTCAGAGGCATTAAGACCGCAGTCTCACAGGCCGCTCACAACGTCTCCATTCCCACCCAAAGGAGAGCGATTCAAAGCTCCCTCCCGTGTTCTCCCTGACGTCCCGGATGTTTAATCCCATCCGATGGCTCTGGGAAAAGCACAGAGCTGCTATCCGTTCGGGTCGGGCTGCAGCCGGCGAGCCCTAATCAAGTAAAGGTCAAGAGACAGAGAACAGCAGCTTTAAATGGATTATTCGTGCGTGTGTCTATGGAAGTTTTGCTCCGGCAGACGCTTCTGGTTAGAATGTTTATGTAGAGTCGAAACGGTGGAAAAAGCAAGGTTTGCATTATGCCGGGAGACGAGGGCAGACGGCATGCACATGAGACAGACAGTCCTGCTGCCGTTTCTAATGTGTTTGTGTGAGTTATGGATGGATGTTGGCCGCTGTTGTAAAAGAGATACTGTGGTTTGCTTTTGTGAGTGATGAATGACTCTTGTGGAGATTGAGAAGATACCGTTTTTGTTTGTGTGTGTGTGAGGGCGTTTATGAGTGCGTTTGCATGTGTGCGTGTGTGTGTGTGTGTTTGTTGGCACCCCATAGCGCCTGGCTCCTGCCCAGTACCTAATGAGATTAAGAAGCACCAAAAAAAGAAAGGCTGAAGAAAAAGGAGGATTTGGAGATAGACAAAAAAAGGACAGGATGAGATAGATAAAGAGCAAAAAGAGTATGGTGCAAATGGCATTTAAAGAAACGGTTCAGCTAAAAATAAATATTGTGTCATGTACTCATCCTCATATCGTTATGCGGATCACAAAAATAGATGTGTCATACAGTAGAAGTGAATGGGGACTAGAGCTATCAGGGTGCAGAAATGACAAAAGAAAAAGGTACTATTAATGTAGTCCATTCTTCTGAACGCATACACTACTGCTCAAAAGGTTAGGGTCAGTTTTATTCAGCAAGGATGCATTCAATTCATTGAACTTGACAGTAAAATAATTTACCAAAGATTTGATTCAAATAAAATGCAGTTTTTTTTTTACTTTCTATTCATCAAAAAATCCTGGATTTTCCTCAAAAATATGAAGCAGCACAACTGTTTTCAACCATTGATAATAATAATATACATTTCTTGAGCAAATCAGCATATTTTCATGATTTCTGAAGGAGCATGTGACACTGAAGACTGGAGTAATGATACTGAAAATTCAGCTTTGCATCTCAGGAATAAATTACAGTTTAAATATATATTCAAATAGAAAAAAGCTCATTTAAATTGTAATAATATTTCACAATATTACCGTTTTTACTGTATTTTTGAGCAAAACATTGCAGCCTTGGTGAGCAGAAGAGACGTCTTTTCAAAAACATTTTTAAAATCTTACTGACCTCAGACTATTTAATTAACCCATTTTTTTATTAAACATGAAATTGAGAGTCTTTAAGGAGGTTTCTTTTAAAAGTCAGATCAGAAGTCTTGAAATGCAGCACATGAGTCATATGAATGGCTTTTCTGGCACTTTTTCTTTCTTTTTGGAGCCCCATCCCAATTCACATTCATTATATGGAAAATACCTGTGTAAATGAGGATGACTAAATGTAAAATATATAAATAATGTCAAAATGTTACTTTTTTGGTTAGCTATTAAGGTTAGGGTATTATTTAAAGAGTTTCTTTTCAGTTTATATGAGAACACAGATTCTAATATCTCTAATAGTACAATACACTGTCTCTCACACACTTCACTCACTATCTCTCTCTCTCTTTCTCAGGGAGTCCGCGTGCCTCAGCCTCTGCCCTTCATTTTCCTGCTCCCTCCATCATCCAGCAGTCCAGTCCATACTTCACCCACCCCACCATCCGCTATCACCACCATCAGGACCCACTCAAAGAGTTCGTCCAGTTCGTCTGTGCTGACGGCTCGGGGCAGCCGGGGGCACAGGTAACACACACACACACACACACACACACACACACACACACACACACACACACACACACACACACACATCATGATTCTCACAGCACCAGTGGACACACACACACACACGCTGACACACAGCGTCCCTCTTTCTTACTCCTCTCTTCCTTTCTCTTTCTCTTCAATATCTAACACCTGACAGTCTCTGTTTATCTTGATTTGATTTCAGTTTCATCGCTTCATTTGTTATACAAAGTGTCATGAAACACTAAAACACTCTTTTGAAACAGATAGTAGTGTGTACAATGGTTGCTTGTTAGGTTTTTCTTCCTCTGGGTTTAAAATCAAAGCTTCATCGTATGGATATGATGTAGATCTGTATCTTGAAAATGATCTGAAAAGTGGTGCAGGATACATTATAAGCCATATAAATGTGTAGTTATTTGTTATATTAAATTATATTAATGTCCAAAAAATAAGGTGAAGCTTAATTCATGAAAATCACAAGACTTCACAAGAATGGAAATATAATATGTACGTCATATTAACTACTATTATGATGCTTTTATGTCCTTTTTGTAGCTCAGCAGCCCCAGTCCCCATTTACTTTTATAGTATGGATTGTTGAAAATAAATATTTAATTCAAATATGATAACATAATTAAATAATAATAATTTTATAAATGTAATTCTTATAAAAAAATATGAATTAATTAAAATAATTATAAAAAAAAGTTTTTTTTTTATTAAAAATATTTAATATTAGCATAATGTAGGTTGGTGAGAATTGCTAAGTCTGCCTTTAAAAAAAAAGAATGAAAATGCAGAGGCATGATTAACTGTGGAGACCGAAATCAGACATTTTACAGGGAGTTTAGCAACAAGTCTATTAGGCTGCGTTTACACTGGCAGAAAATATCCAATCTTTTGCCCACATCTGACACAGATCGGAATTTGATGCAAGCGTGTAAACACAAAAATCCCCACGAGATCCGATTTCGTATCCGATCTGAGCTGTTTCCAAATGTGGTTTTAAATCCGATACATATCCGATATCTGGACATTCGTCCTACGTCTAAACACACATACCGATTCCCCACAGAACTCCCATGGGGCGACACATTTGCTCATAAAGATCTTTAATGGCGTTTTAATGCCGGCGTGCTGTATGCGGTCAGATTTTATTGAAATGGAAACTTTATATAGCCTAGCTAAGAAATTGCACATTCAGGAGCTGTTTTTCAACCCCTGCCCTGTGAATTTTGAAAATACAACAGCTAAAAACTACATTATATTTCTCAGCAATGAGGTGATAACTTAGCAGTTTTTGTAATTAAACCGACACTTGTTCGCAATGCTTCACAATCACTCGGTCCCTCGCATGTGGGTGCATATGTTCGTTCGTTCTCTCTCTCTCTCTCTCTCTCTCTCTCTCTCTCTCTCTCTCTCTCTCTCTCTCTCTCTCTCTCTCTCTCTCTCTCTCTCTCTCTCTCTCTCTCTCTCTCTCTCTCTCTCTCTCTCTCTCTCTCTCTCTCTCTCTCTCTCTCTCTCTCTCTCTCTCTCTCTCTCTCTCTCTCTCTCTCTCTCTCTCTCTCTCTCTCTCTCTCTCTCTCTCTCTCTCTCTCTCTCTCTCTCTCTCTCTCTCTCTCTCTCTCTCTCTCTCTCTCTCTCTCTCTCTCTCTCTCTCTCTCTCTCTCTCTCTCGTCAATTCATTCAAATTAATTTCAATAAATATAATCTTTATTTCACTAAAGAATTCTACCTCAGCTGTAGATAAAATAGTCAAACAAATTAAAATTACCGTTATTTTCCGGTCTTTATTCGTTCAGTCAGATTTTGTGCTGCAAAACATCCATGACAGCCGTTGTCCATGCTGGCAAATAATAATATCCATTCGACGTGAATTATATGAATGATTTTAATAGCACAGCCATTTAAAACCCGATAGTCTACCATGTGCATAAGCGATCACTGCAGACAATCCTTTTGTGTGGGAATTAATGTAAACACAGATTTCGGATACCAGTCGTGTCTAAAGTGAATGTAAACAGACGGGCCAAAAAAATCAGATATGGACAAAAGAACGGATCTGTGCATTAAGACTTGCAGTGTAAACACAGCCTTAGTGAAATAGGTGTGTTTGCCGTTCCCTTTGTTTTTTGCATTTTTCGAAACTGATCTGAACTAAAATGGCCTGTTTCATGACACTTTAGCAACTCAGTGTATGTTTATTAATTTTTGAATTTCTTTGTATCTTTGTATCATTCCAATCTCACCCTTTGTGATTGCACGCCTCCACATGTATCTCTGTGTGCGCGCGCGTATGTGCCTCTTTCACCCCCTCACCATCTGTATGTGTGTGTGTGTGTGTGTGTGTATCTGCAGCCTAACGGGAGCGGTCAGAACAAACTGCCCAGCTCCTTCTTACTGCCACCTCCTCCTCCTCCGGTAGCGCGGCCGGTGCCGATGCCCCTCCCCCTGTCCGAGCACAAACCCAGCCACACACACCCCGAGAGCGGAGTCGGCTCCCCGGCCTCGCCCTGTAAGTGTCCGCTCAAGCACCAGACCCACCAGAGCCCTCGAAAACGCCCCATTACCGCTGCGCTGAAAATAACTCATCAACTCTTCGAGTGATAGAACCACAATTTTTGACCATTAGGCCTGAAACATACCCTATGCAAGTACGCAAATAGTTTTAGCTGCGTTTCAAAATGTTTCAGAGCAGTTCGCGGTTTTCTCAAAGCTATTATAGGTAGTTAAACTATTCACATGTTTATATTTAGCTGGATAATAAAACAACAGGGTTTTTAAGGTAACTCTCGTGCCTGCTTGAGTACCCAAGTTTGTTAACGTCACAATAACACACTAATAATATGTAAAAGATCATGCAATCCTGTTTGCATACTTGCGTGAAGTATATTTCTGGCTTTAGATGCCCTGCTCTTCTCCATCCGACTTTTTTCTTTGTTCATTTTTCTCATTCTATTCCCTTTTCATCCTGCTTTTTCATTTATTTATCCGATTGCACTCAGTCACTGACTTTTGCAATTGAATGGGGATGGAGACACTCCGCTGCCTCTCATTGGCTGAAACCAAGCAAGAACATCAGCCAATCATTCCCATAGATCAGCCTCCCTCCTCATCACTCTCACTTTTCATTTACCTTTCTTTCTTTTCTTCCTTCAAGAGATCAAATTCAGGGCAGCTGGCATGGACTCCAAACAAACAAACAAAAAATGACGCCCCACATGCAGCGAGAGCGCCTTTCCATTGACACTTCAAGCTAAATACAATAAGGAACTGTGTGTAGACGTGCAGGTGAAGGGATTTGTAATGTGTCTGGCAGTGTGTGAGAGCGGCGACACTGGGTTGTGGGTCTTTGCTTGGGATGTGTGTGTGTTGGGTGCTGTCAGCAGGGCGGGTGGGCAGGAGGAGGAGCCTGGTTGAGCAAACCTTTGAGAAGATCACCCCTTCCTTTTTTTCCATTCTCACTTGTGAATGTTCTTTTTCTTTCTGTGTTTTTCACATTCGTTCATTTCATGTCTGTGGAATGGTGTATCGGTCTCAACCTGTTGTATCCCTCCATTTTTTTACCTTCAATCTTTCGGTGCTTTTACACACAGCAGCAGCCTTTTTCAGTCATATTAAGAAAATCACACAAACACATTTAAAGACTTCTGCAAGCATATAAATGCTCCTCATAATCCATGGAGTCCACTCCGCAAAACTGCCCTGAATTTGAAATTTGAATTTGAAAGTGAATAAATTTATTTTTTTTATTTACATTTTGGCGTTTTCAACTAAAAGTCTTGATTTGTTTTTTACTCTCAGTTCAAATTACCCCCCAACCCCTGCACAGCTGCCCTGAATTTGACATTTGAATTTGAAAGTGAATTCAAAAATGTTTGAATTTAATTTGTATTTACTATTTTAATTATTATTTTATTTTTGTTTCAGTTTAAATTCTCCCTCCCACTCCTGCACAACTTTTACTTGAACAATTTTTATCCCTTGATCCCAAACTGCAGTTTAATCTTCATGGCATCTATAAATGGCTCCGAGTTCATACTGAGCATGCAAATGTAGTTATCAAAATACTCCAAGGAAAGTAACCAATTGTCGATAAATCAGTTGATGCTGGTGTAACTCTTACTACCGTTAAAGATTTCTGTGCAACCAGCGACAGACATAGAACTGAATTTTACAAAATGATTTCAGACATAACTATATTGCCAAAAGTATTGGGTCCCCCTTCTAATGAAAGGTTTGACTACTATAGTAATTTCCATGAGTACAAATCTTAATGTTTAAGCATATAATGATATTCTAGGGAATTGTGTGCTTCTAATTTTATAGCAACAGTTTGGATTTTCTATTCTAACATGACAGTGTCTCTGTGTATAAGACAAGATCAAAGAGAAATGATGATTCAGTCAGTGTGGAAGAACTTGACTGGTCTAATCCCAGCTGAACACCTCTGGTGTGACTTTAAATGCAGACCAAAAACTCATCACCAAACACCAATGACTTGTACATATGGATACAGTCATTTCAAAACTATTGCAACAGAGATGGAAATACAATTTTTAAGTACATTAATTATGTTTCCATCTTTGTTGCCACAGTTTTGAAATGACTGTATCCATATGTACAAGTCATTGGTGTTTGGTGATGAGTTTTTGGCTCATTTAAAGTCACACCAGAGGTGTTCAGCTGCTTTCTGCAGACCAGTCAAGTTCTTCCACACTGACTGAATCATCATTTCTCTTATACACAGAGACACTGTCATGTTAGAATAGAAAAGGGTTCGGTCCAAACTGTTGCTATAAAACTAGAAGAACACAATTCCCTAGAATATCATTATATGCTTAAACATTAAGATTTGTACTCTTTGAAAATACTAAAGTAGTCAAACCTTTCATTAGAAGGGGGTGACCCAATACTTTTGGCAATATAGTGTATTTCAGCTATTCATTCTGTCTGCAGTTGGTCCAAGGAGGACTATAATACCTAGAGAAATCTATCCGTTAGCATTCCCATTCAACTCAATGACAGTTTTTTGGCTGGTGTGCTTGCTTATGTTTGATTATGGGTTCTTGGTGCCAAGCCTTTCAATAGTAAATATACTAAGCTGTGTCATTAAAGAAAACATAAAATCCATTATATGTTTCCAAAAACAATTGGTCAGCATCAAAACATCTGCAAGAATTCAGTGTTTAATATTTAAGAATATTTTTAATTTTAAATATAATTAATATTAAATAATAATTCCAATCGGTATGTCCCATCCCTGCTGGTTACTGACGGGTAAACTGGAACTTTCGATGTAAAAAGAGACCGTTTGCTCTTGTAATTGTGTAGTGTTGTAATCGACCAGCAGGTGCTAATTGGCCGGTGCTAAACAGCCAAACCTTGACCCTTTGATTTACTCAAACTGATTGCAGTCCCATTTAGTGCCGCTACTGCGCACTTCACCTTCAAGTCACTTGTTTTTTTATATTTTAGTGGCAGTAATTAAAATACAAGCTTCTTATTGAAATCTTTACAATGCGAACACAAAGCTCCCAGCTGTGAATGCTGACAGACGTGTGTGTGTCCCAGCAGCATACCCAGCGCCAGGCTCCACAGCTTCCAACAGGTTTGTCGGCATCGGATCACGGGACAACTTTCTGAACATCCCACAGCAGACTCAGGTACATGCACACATGCAGATTTACTTCAGGGACATGTGTGGCATGCTGTTGATTAGCTTATCATGGATAATGTGTGCATAAACAAATGGGAAACATGTTTACAGTAGATACAGTTTCAATGGAAGCTTAGCAAGCAAGCTGCGGAGCATTTTGTCCATTTTGATTTCACTCAAACACAAATACGAGCTGCTGCACATTTTTGCGTTCAGACCCTCAGGTCTGTTTATCTGGTAGGCTTCCACTGAAAGTGTATTTACTGTAAACGCATGTCCTGTTTGTTTATTCACACTGAGGGATGAGTCTGTGTTAATCAACATCATGCTAAAGATGTGGTGCGTAGACATTAAGTCGAAAATACCCTAGAATATTCCTTTCAATTGAAAATAGCAGCCTCTTCAGTCCATCCATCAATCATGTGTTTTTGATAGCGAGTATCGTGGGTCTGCGCGCTGTTAAGTGCGTGTGGTTGGTAGCAGTCAGCGGCTCTCTGGAGGTTTGCTGAGGGACACGCTGATCATTTCAAATGGATTTTGTGGCCGTGTTCCCACTCGCACCAGCTACGAAAACCACAAGCACTAGCAATAAGACCGTACACATGGAAACAATTGTTTCCTCCTCCTCACTGATCCCAAAACCAAATGTCTTATGATTCATCTGATTTATTATGTAAGGAAGTAAGTATGACTTTACAGTGTCCTCTTTTTTCTGTCATAAAGTCCTGCATGCACATTTACACACTTGCAGCGTCCAAAATGTACGTTTTGCCTCATCTGCTAATGATAGTTTAATTTAGAAAATCTAGCAACACTGAAAGTCTGTTTTGCATTACTTTTAGTACAACTATATACACTGACTTTCTAAGTTAGTGCTTAGTTCTAAGTTTATTAGGTTCACCAGCGCTGCATTTATTCCCTCAAAATACTGTAAAATATTAATATTGTGAAATATTATAAAAATATTAGTAATATTTTGTAAACGTAATTATATATATGTATATGTATATTAGGGCTGTCAAATTAGCTGAAAAACTAAATTCGAATTTTTTTATTAAAATATTATCAATATTCGAATTATATTCAAATTTAAAAGGCATCATTTCAGGTAGGGGGGGGGGGGACTTTTGGCTTCTCTCCTGAGGCCACAAGAGGGAGCATCGAGCAAAATATTACTAATGCATGTTTCTTCAGAGCAATAAAATAACACGACTATCTTTGAAAATGTGCATAATGTTTAAAATAATGTTTATAAACCATATACAATTAATTTACGTATATTAAACAATTAGAAACCAAATGCATTATGTATGTATAGTTTAATATTAAGAACTGAAAACCAATCACAAAGAGTTTGGGGTCAGTACATTTTTTTTCATTTTTTTTAAATAAATTAATACTTTAATTCAGGAGGGATGTGTTAAATGAATAAAAAGTCATAGTAAAAACTTATTGTTAGAAAACATTTATATTTTGAACAAATGCTGCTCTTTTTAACTTAGTTGGTATTCATCAAAAAATCTAATAAAAAATATCACGTTCCAAAAAACAATATGAAGCAGTTTCTACACTCAATAAATCAGCGTATTAGAGTGATTTCTGAACGATCATGTGACACTGAAGACTAATGATGCTGAAAATTCAGCTTTGATCACAGAAATAAATTACATTTCAAAGTATATTAAAATATAATAATAAGATAAGATTAAGATTTCACAATTTACCGTTTTTTTCCCTGTATTTTTGATCGAATAAATACAGCCTTGAGCTCAAGAGTCTCCCTTAAAAAAAAAAAAATGTTTAAATCTTAATGATCCCAAACTTTATATATATTTATATGTATATGTGTGACACTGGAGCACAAAACTAGTCTTAAGTAGCACGATATATTTGTTGCAATAGCCAAAAATACACTGTATGGGTCAAAATAAATTTTTATTTTATGCTAAAAATCATTAGGATATTAAGTAAAGATCATGTTCCATGAAGATATTTTGTAAATGTCCTACCATAAATATATCAAAACTTAATTTATGATTAGTAATATGCATTGCTAAGAACTTGGACAACTTTAAAGATGATTTTCTCAATATTTAGCTTTCAGATGATGTATAAATCTCAATTTCGATAAATGTACCCTGGTTTTGTGGTCCAGGATCACATATAATGTGTAACACACTTCAATCTTAATCAAATTAATGCATCCTTGCTTAATAAAAGTACTAATTTATTTAAAAATTTAATTATGATATCTAACAAAAGATTACCTATAGCTTTGCAATTATTGAATGCCAGCACAGATTAATGTGCAGCTCTAATGTATGTGAGATTAGATTTGTGTTCTTGTCTCGGGGGCTTATTGCACATATGTGCCGAGGGAAAAAGGACTTTTAGATGCATCCTAGTAAACTTCTGATTAAAACAGGGAAAAAGTTGTTTTCTTTAGCACACATCATTTACATCAGTGAGGGTTATTCGTACTATCCTCTTCATTTTGAACTTACTGACTGATGAGTAAGCCATTTTGACACTTTCCAGATGGAATGAGCATTGGTCTAGTTCACATGTTAAAAGTAGTTTTAACATGCAGATCTATGCAGGAGAGAAAGTCTGACATACTGAGGAAAGAGAGAGAGAGAGTGAGAGGGTGTCACGTCCCGACTGTCTGGTTGCCCTCAGCAACCAGACATGATGTCATAGGTAGTTGATCATGAACTTCAACGGGAGGGAACTTAAGAAAATGGATGGACACCACTACTGAGGACTACAGCCAGAAGATAATATAAGTCCTGCAGGAATCCACAGATTTTAGAACTCAGTCAAACATCAGCAAACGTCTCAAGTCAAGTATTTCTCTCTAGATACCATACTAAAACCAGCAGGGGACAATGTCAGCTTTGTTTAACCATTCATTTTGCCGTTGGAGGCAGTGATTTCTGAGCTGGTCTGTAGTATAGTGTGAGTGTTTATATTGTGTCCACTGTACTCTAGTGGTTATTCTGAGAACTGTCTCAGTGCACTGATGAAAATGTCAAAGTGTTTTCATTTACTGTCCCTGCCTTCATGTTATTCCAAAATCACAAGACACACACAAAAAAACTCATGGTAAAAATGACCAAGGCTGCATTTATTTGATCAAAACGATTAAAAATTATTACAATTTCAAAGACCTGGTTTCTATTTGAATATATTTTAAAATGTAGTTTATTTATTCCTGTGATCAAAGCTGTATTTCCAGCATCATTACTCCAGTCTTCAGTGTCACATGATCTTCAGAAATCACGCTAATATATTGATTTGCTGCTCATGAAACATTCTTAGCAATGTTGAAAACAGTTGTGCTGCTTAATATTTTAGTGAAAACCTTGCTTACCAACATTATAAAAGTCTCATCCTTGCTGAATCAAAGATTAATTTATACTCAAAACTGTCCAAACTTTTGAACACAGTTATTATTTGCTGAAAACTCGCCCCTCAAATCCATCCGCTGTATATTTAAAATCTTATGCAAGTCTGTATTCACATGTTGCATGCTTGTAACATCAAATAAATTCTGCTATGTGTTTTTTTTTCAATGCAAGAGAGAAAGTTTTGGGACATGAGTATGAGTAAATGAACAGAATTTCCATTTTTTAAAATGGAATTGTATAGAAAACTAATTTACTCAGACATTTTAAATGTGGTTATGAAACATATTAACCAAGGTTATTTTTTTAAATGACTTGCTTTCCTTTTTTTTACAGTCATGGTTCCTTTGACGAGACTTTTCATGAACCACACAGACACAAATCCACAATGAAAACTGGAAACGGAGTCACAAAGCTAAGTATGGAACTTTCCCACATGCCCCCTGTAAAGTCTCTCACACACACACACACACACACACACACACACACACATGCACAAATACACACACGATTCCCCAAGCCGCTGACACCTTCTTTGGGATGAGGGATCTGGAAGACATCAGCATTACCCTGCCAGTCTGGACAGCTCGGAGAACAACAAACCGCCGTCTTCGTCGTGTTCCCGAGACATCCAGCACATTGACCAA
This sequence comes from Schizopygopsis malacanthus, assembly GCA_027474115.1. Taxonomy (NCBI): domain Eukaryota; kingdom Metazoa; phylum Chordata; class Actinopteri; order Cypriniformes; family Cyprinidae; genus Schizopygopsis; species Schizopygopsis malacanthus. The sequence goes on along the minus strand of CM049871.1, from coordinate 6,554,401 downwards.
TCCCGTCTACCTTCCTCTAATTGTTCATCCGCCAGTCATATGCCATGCTGAGGAAATCCATCTCTTCCTAGTCAGAACTCTATTCAGAAATTGAAATCATCGAAAAGGGACATTTGAAACGGACATGTAACCTGGATGAATTCGGACACGTGTGATTGGATGGAGAGCCTTGTCTGGAGCCTTCTGATTGGCTCAGGCTTACACTTCCTAATCTGGATTTGCTGATTTTGGTGACATCCTCCAGTGCAGTGAACTCGGCATCCTCTCACTGCTGACAAGCAATAGACTGAGCGAAACAACAGATAACACTAACCGAGTGCAATCCACCTAAACGTATGCACTATGTGATTAATGCTAAGGGATGACAGAAGCTTTGGCCTTAGGTTTGCGATGTGGAGTCAGGCTACATGTTAATAAGATAACACACACACACAGATGAGCACCAGCAGAGCAATACACACACGTCACATATTTTTACAGATCACAGGAATGGGAAGGGTCAAGCACGAGTGACTTTAATGTCAAGCTTGTGACTCAACGAATATTTTCATTTTGTAGTGTTTATGAATTAAAAGGCCAGTGATTTGAGTCATAAAAGCTCTATCGCTGACCTCTTCGCTATCATCGATCAATTGGAGTGCTTGTGCATCACATTATATCCTACAGTCAGCCCTGCACACAAGGGCTTCTTCTGCTTTACTTTGCGTTTGGTTTTGCAGTACTTTTTTTTTTTTTTGGTGAATGTCAAAAAAAACTAATTCAGGTCATATCACCCCGAAACCAAAATTCAAACATTTTATTTTGAAAATAAGACAGAAATATGATTTAAAAAAAGCTTATTTAATTAATTATTATTTATTGAGAAATTGTCAAAATAGCAAAGCAATTTTTTTCTGACATTCTCATGCAAAAACCATTATTAAAAAACCATTATTAAAAAAATATATCAATAAAAACATATTCATATTAAATTATAAAAATAAAAAAAAATCCATAATTTACTGTTGAAAATGTCCTTAACTGTCATAAAAATATTGTCACATGCAATCAATCTCAAAAATAGTTTTCAATTGAATTGAGTAAAATATAATTGTATTTATTTATTTTGATTCTGGGATGTGACCTGGATGTGTTTTTCACATTCACCCTTTCACTTGTGTTTGTTTTCTGGTTTTGTGCGATATTAGTTTGCATAACAAAGGCGCTTCTGCTCCGGCAGATCGACTGCATGTGGAGGTGTGCTTTTTGTTTTTAGAGTAGCGGGTTAAGATCGGCTCTCCTTCAACTAGAATGTGGAAGTTTTCCTCTTGGAGCTTCATTAATTAGATGTTTTGGATGTCTACAGTGCTCTGCCCTTCCTACCAACCACTTTACAGTTCAGTTCATTCATAACTTTACCACCGCTTTTTCTTTCCTCCACTGCTCAGTTTATTGTTTCAGTTCACCCTGACTCGCACGACAATCTACTCACGGCTGCCATTTCATTTAGCCCATCAGCACAGTGCTCAACTAAAGTACATTCATGCACACAAACATTGCACTATGACACACACCCACTTCCTTAAAGGACAAAGGGAAGCCTTTAAACCCAAATCCCTCTATCAAACACGATTTTACAACATGCATCCTATTTAAAGTACAGCATGTTTCCATTTTAGATGAACTCGAACAAGAAAATGCTCGAAACCACTGACCTCACTAAATAACTGGACTGCCTGGCTGTCAATCACATTGTCAGGGACTCTGATTGGCTGAGAGCTGACGATGTCATCATCCACTTCAAACACATCAAAGTGCCTCGGTGTCCCCTTTACATGCAATTCAGGGTCTTCACTTCATGTATAAGCTACAGAAAATATGTACAATATGGGCTTGGCAAACAAAATATGTGCAACTGCATACATCATATTTATAGCTAAATGTTATCCAGAACATATCGTACTCATACTGTGTGTGTGTATATATATATATATACATATAGACATATGTATAGTTCTTCCGCTGTGAAATTAGCTGTATGGCAGTCTAGTTATTTTTTGACCTTTGACCCAAGTCAGTGATGTCATCGGAAAACGTCCAAACATATGAAACCCAAAAACATCAGATCATCTCCGTCGTATCAGGTCAGTGCAGATCAAAAACAGGACACAAATACATCTTCAGAATCAGAACAGAAACCAATTTTTCAGAGAAAACACAAATTCTCTTTGTGAAAGTGTTGTTATTATTGAGAGAAAAATGTTTTATGTGGACTGAGCCGTGTGCAATGTGTTGGATAGATATCTGTGTTTGTCTTCAGATTTTTAAGAAAGCGAAGCAAGTGAAAAAAGACGAGAAAAAAAAAAAGTTGAAGTCCGCAAGCTCCTGGACTCTAAACACGAGGGCCACAAAACGAATCCCAGTCTTTGTAAATTAAAGCGGGGGAGTTAATTTGTACTTTTCATTTATCTTTTTTTAATGTTTTATTTGTAAGCTTTTGTTTTTAAACTATTTCAGGGGTGGGGGGGGCCGAAGGAACGATTTTACAAATGAACATTACGACAAAACAAACAATTGAAATAAATACTGGTGCTTCTGTTACTCAATCGCTAATGAATACCACACCAGAACGACTGTTTCTGACGAGAAGTTTTACAAGCCTCTCTTTCTCTTTTGTATTTACTAAGGGGGTTCGGATTTATATATATATATATATTTTGGTTCTGACAAAAGGCATTTTACTACAACCTTTAAGAAAGCAGCGCCCCTTCTTCAAATGTCTAGATGTGGTGCATTCAAGTTTGTCAGAAAGATTGTATTTGACATGAATTCAGCATCTGTAATTAGCGGTAAGGTTGTTAAATGTATGAAATTGTTTTTAATTTACAATGAAGTTGCATAATAAACTCCACAGTTGTGATATAATGCATAATAATTGCACCTTCATAAATTTAAGCACAAACACAACTGATGCACATTATTTGACATTTTACTGTTAAAAAAGGGATTTGAACACCTTCGCAACTCATAAATACAAGCTTGAATGCACCAGGATACCAGATGAATATGCAGAAAAGCGTGTTTTGATTGGAGGAATGGCCAAAATGAAGCATCACAAGTAGATGGTTCATCACAAGCAATCAGATCACATTTGCTCCAAATCTCTGCTTCGTTTAGATGAGATCGTGTCGATGTTAATGTGAGTAGGGTTTCGTTAGCTGTAGTTTAGAGCACACGAGGTTCGAGTCGAGGCAAAAACGCGTCTGGGAAAAAAATCAGTGCCCCGTATCGTCCTGGAAACACTTCCTGTATGTAAATGAGCTCCCATAGTGTTCGTGCTGTAGTGTATAGGTGAGCATTTAAAGGTTGTCCCATTCAAAGTGCCTTTTGTTCACAGACACCATCTTGTAAATGATGAACACCCGTCTCTCCTGAGCTTTCTCAAGCCGTATACACAGTATATAGTATTACAAGAAAATGGATGTGATTTCGTTCTTTTATTGTACAATGATGAAAAAAAAAGTTTAAAAGGCAAAAAAAAAAATTGGGTCTTTTTCTCTGTACCTGTGTCTTTATCAGTCTCTCGCTCTCGGCACCGTAGATGTCTATCCTTATCTTTCCTCCCTCTCCCTACTTTTGATGAAAGAGTTGGGACAAAAAAAATTGAACCTTTTTCTCTTGAGCAAGATGTTGTAAACTCTAATGTTATATCCCTGTCTGTATGCTTCACATGTTTATATCATTCACACCTCTCGCTCGGAGTACAAACTGACCCGGGTCCGACCCGCTCTGAGACCAGCAGTACCCGTGTGTCTCGGGCAGCGGTGCGGTCCTGGTGCCAGATCTGTTTGGCTGTCGATGGAGAGCGCTGGACCAGACGATGCACAGTAGCTGATCATGTATTGTTTGTGTTGTATTTATTTCCGTTAGTCATGATTCAGAGCCTCGCTGTTGACTCTGCAATTAAAGCACCTTTTTAGGGGTTGTCTGAGACCAGCTGTTTAAAGAATTTGACTGATGATTTGCTAATTGCACCTTAAGCAACGATTAAAAGTGCACTACGAATATGCCCTGCATTATTTAGAAGTACTGATCCAGCTTTGTTGTCGATGGTTGGACTAGTAATAGACAGGCTACATGTTCAATCCCAGCTGCTCCATTTAAAATAATCAAGCCATGCATTTTTATAAGCACCATATTAATCATTAAAGTAGATGTTTCAGCAGTGAACAATTTTTAGTGGATATAGAAATAAACGTGCATAAAGGATAATGATAACTACAAAGTTTTAATAATCTTCTTCTATAAGAATAGAGAAGTTTGCACGTAATTATGTTAAGACCAAGAACTTTTGCTAATGAACAATAAAAACATTGACAGCCAATCAGAATCCATCCTTGATCATTTAAAGATGTCAAAACTGGCCTACAGCATGCACTTTCTTGGTGTGGATGCTGATATAGGTTTTGTTCTTGGTGTGCCAGTCAAGACACTGCCATTGAGATGCTATGCATGACACTTTGGTCATCTTAATTAAAACATCCATTGATTTAGGGGGAAATATTTTTTTCATGCACACTATGCTGAAGTGCCTCAAGAGTCAGTAGCACTAAAATCAGATTTATTAATCATCCCTCTGGCTTGTGTAAGGCTCCTGAAACTTTAATTGCACTTAATTATTCAGACTCTCCCCTGATTTACTCATGCTTATGTAGCCGTATGCAATTGGTCTCTCTGCTGTCGATGTGCTTGTGTGTCGGTACAGAAGCATCTCTGGTCCAGCGCTCTCCGTCCACGCAGCCTTTGGCAATCTGCATGTGTTATTTACAGATTCTTTTCCATTATAAAAAAACTCAAATGTTTGTAAAGAGCAGCACCTGATTGAATAAATGATGTTCTTGACTGTACAAAGATTGTGATATGGGGTTGTTTTATGGAAAAACCGACACCACTCAGAAACGTATCTTTGCAATAAGATTTTATTGATCCCAGGGGAGTTCAAGCTATAGTCAAATCAAATGATTAATTACTAACAAACAGGCCTACGTGGAATCTGCATCCACAAAGCTCTGCTGATTTCCAACACATGATAATACATATAAGAATTGAATACATGATTCAGCTATGCATTTAACAAAAATGACCATTTCTTTTAAAGTCATTCCACTAGACTTCATGTAGGCCTGCTGAGAAGTAAACAAACGTCTGGCAGTTTGGCTACTAACGTTACATTACAAAGGAGCGTTTCTTTGCTATGCGTTAAAACAATGTAAAGCTGAGTCGCAGCCGAAGACGCTTTCCATCTCCTAAACCTGCTTTAAGAGGTGAGTGTTACATGACTTTACTCTCAATACATGAGCAGAGGAACCCATTGTCAGCTTTACACCTCTCTCTAATCTGGTGAAGTATCATCATGCTGTAACAGGTCTCTGCTTTTAGCTCTAGTGTGCCAAAAACCTCGTGCTAACATACAGGTTGGTCCTCTCGTATTAATAGAAGCAAAGCTAATGTCATGAAAAATGAGCCTTATTTATTTGTGACCTTTGCTGTGTTACAACGGTTAACGGAAATCAGTTTAAATAAGCTTTTAAAGTCAACATGAAATGGGCTTTATTTACGTTCTTAAAGCATGTCTCCATGAAATTATGCAGAAATTATATTCTACATTTAAAAAGTGCAATCTTTCATCAATTAAAAATGCCTACATCTTGGTACATTAGATTTCCTGTTAAACTTCTGCCGTTTCATGTTGACTTTAAAAAGGACAAATTATCAAGTACATTCATCATCACTCGGATTATGATATTCCACACGATATGGATTCATATATAGACCAGCAAGCATTTTGTTTCGCTGAGAATGGTATAATTTGCACTAATTGTTTCATTTTTGAATGCTGTTATCATTCATCAGAGGTGTTTGCTGGGAGAAATATATAAAATCCTCCATTAGTCATATATTATTAATCCTTTTCCCAACTAAAAACAACCAAGTAAATGCGTGTGCCCACATCTAACCTCCTCACAACCCATAATACTACCATAAGAGCGTTAGCTTTCAATTGATGCTGATTTAGTCAAATATTCCCTAAAGGAACACGCATACACACGTGCAAGCACACTTCAACATGCTAGAGTGCATTCAACCCAAATGCCCTCGTTTCCATTGGACTTTGTTCACCGAGTGATTGCATCCGCCCCGTCCCCGACCAGTCTGCGAGTCTCCCCTTGACTTGTAAACTCAAAGAAATAATGGGGGGGGAGCCGGTGTCCCGAATAGATGCAGAGCTTGTGTGGTGGCGGGGGAAGGGGCACGTGGGCTCTCCGCGACTCATTCATCCTCGAAGTTCTGATTGAGCAGGAAGTTTGCGGCCAGGTTCTCGTTCTTCTCACAGGCGAAGTACGCCTGGATCACCAGAGTTTCTGAAAACCCCAGAGCTCTTAACTGAGAGAGAAAGACAGACCGGTTAGATTCGGTGTTTCCATTTGTGCGGCACTGGACTATTATAGTTAACAAAAACTAGATGCATAAAAAAAAAAAAATTTGTAATGGCAACTTTTTCAATTTCATCAGGTTGGTAAGGTAACATTTCTCATTTTCATTTAGTTAGACTTACTGAAATAAAAATAAATAACACAAAACCGGCCAAATGTTTGGAATCATTTAAGGCTTTTTAAATATTGTTGAAAGAATTCTCACCTAAGCTGCATATATTTGATCAAAAATACTGTAACATTCTGAAATATGATTACAATTTAAAATAACTGCTGTTTGAATATATGTTAAAATGTAATTTATTCCTGTGATGCAGCGCTGCGTTTTCAGCATCATTACTCCAGTCTTCAGTGTCACATGATCTTCAGAAATCATTATAATATACTCATTTGCTGCTCAAGGAACATTTTATTAATGTTAAAAACTGTCGTAGTAGTGCTTCATATTTTTGCAGAAATTGATACGCTACCATTCAAAAGTATGGAGTAAGATTTAAAAGAAAGAATTTAGCAAGGATGCATGAAATTGATCAAAAGTGACAGTGAAGATATTTAAAATTGTACAAAATATTTCTGGTTTCTGATTTCTGTAAATAAATGCTGTTCTTTGGAATTTTCTATTCAAATTTAAAAAACAATATTAGTTTCCACAAAAAGATTAAGCAGCAAAAGCAGGGGGCGGTTTCATAAAACTAGTTTACCGAATCAGCCAGGCTTATTTCAGTAATTCTGACTCATTTTCACTTGATTTGGTTTCTGAAAGCAGAATGACCATAACTCAAGCTCAGTCACTGAGGAAACTTATGCTGAGAAACTAACCGTCAGGCTAAGCTGAGCTCCTCAACACATCGCTCACATACAATTAGTTGAATATTATTTTTGTACAAAAACAGAAAATACACCTTAAATAATCAAACAAAATATATAGGCAATAACCAACTGTACTTAATGTACTGTACTCCAAATGAAGGCTAATGACATCTGAGCATAGTTGCTGCTCGTGCATTCAGTTGATCAGCAGTTTCTAGCCGTGCAGCCTTCTCTGCATTTATGACTGCTGTGCCTTTTATGGTTATTAGAACATTACAATCTAAAATGGCTCTTTAAAGCATTAAAAGCACTAAATCAAGAGTTAAAATCACCGAATTAAAAATGTAAATAAATAATGGTGTCCTTTAAACAGCACAAATATTCGCTGCTTGCCGTGGCGGATCGATTTTGCTTGAAGATATACACCACCGTTCAAAGATTTGGGATTAGAAAGATTTTTATAAATATATTAATATTTTAGTCAGCAAAGATGAAATAAAATGATCAAAAGTGACAGTGCCGGCATCTATAATGTTGAAAAAAATATCTAGTTTAAATCAATAATTTTTTCCTTTTCATTTCATCAAAGAATTATAAAGAAATATGTATTATAGTTTTTTAACAAAAATTCTAAGCAGCAGAAGTGTGTTCAATATTGATAAGAAATATTTAAAGTGCATTAAATCGACATTAAGAGCTGCTTAAGAATAAGTGTGCGCGTCACATTATCCTGGCTCGCTGAACCTGGATCGAATTAGTGAGATTGTGTGAACTCAAATTGCCGTTAATGAAACCGCTTTAGTCCCGATTAAATGGTTCGGTTATTTCAAGTCAGGTTTTAGACTTTAATCCCCGCTTTTCATAGCGTCTTTTATGAAACAGCCCCCTATTTTCAACATTTTAAAACAGATCTACAGATAAAAGCGCATTCAAACTAACAATAACACTGGTGTGAGGTATTATAAAGTAAGCTGCAGAAATGGATGGTTTTAATCCATTAAGGTTATTTCAGGGAGTAAACACACAGCTGGTTGAATATGGTTTAAGGAACTCTGTCTGGCGTTCACTCACCCTATCGATGGCTTCTTTCTCCTGTGGTGTCACTTGGATGTAACCTTCATGTGCCGCCTCGTCACCGAGAGCACCCAAATCAGCAAACTCTCCAGCCTCGACTTCAGCCTCGACTTCACCCTCGCCCACCGGTGCGTTCAGCATCTGGATGAAGAGCTCCCGATGCTGGCTGATTTGCTGAAACATGGTCACACTGTGAGTAAGAGACTTCAGAGCGTGCACAAACAGACTGGTGCTGGAGCGGTGTGGTCACCTGCAGGAGTTCGGGGTTCTCCTGTCCCAGCTGCTGCATTAGGGCCTGCAGTAAGGACGGGTTCTGCTGGATCACCTGCCTCATGCTCTGGAACTGCGGCTGAGAGCGCAGGAACTCCAGCGGATTCTCACCTAACAACATCAAGCAAGCGCTCGCTCAACTCACTGTACGGTCAGGACGGGCGGTGTACGGAGTACTGACAATATATTTGATTTAAATCTGCATTTTGTTTTAATAAAATCTTTAAATGGCTATTAAAAGTTGATCAGCCGTAAACAAACATGATTCAATTACAGTAGTAAAAATGATTTTAAAGTTTGTCAGTTGGATTTGTTTCCATCAATTAATCATTTTCAACTCAGATTCAAATTTATGATTCACTTGCATCAAATATATTCCAAGATTTTTCTGATATATATAAGAATATTTTAGTGAAAAAATCATCTCATTGCATACAAATTCTAATTAAATACTCGTGTATTCTTTTTGTGAGAATTTTTTTTAAACAGTATGAAAAATAATTTTTACATTGTTTTTGCTTGAAGATATACACCACCGTTCAAAAGTTTGGGATTAGAAAGATTTTTTTAAATAAACTAATATTTTTAGTCAGCAAAGATGACATAAAATGATCAAAAGTGACAGTGCCGGCATCTATAATGTTGAAAAAAATATCTAGTTTAAATCAATTATTTTGTACTTTCCATTTCATCAAAGAATCATAAATATGTATTATAATTTTTTAACAAAAATTCTAAGCAGCAGAAGTGTGCTTCAATATTGATAAGAAATATTTAAAGTGCATTAAATCAGTATATTTTCATGATTTCTGAAGGATCATGTGACACTGAAGCCTGGAGTAATGATGCTGAAAATCATCTTCGATCACAGGAATAAATTACATTTTAAAATATATTCACACTGAAAACAGTTATTTTAAATTGTAATAATATTTTGCAATATTTCTGAGCAGAGGAGAGTTCTTACAAACTCCAAACGTTTGAACAGAGGTGTAGATTGCTTTTAAAAAGATGGTTCCTCTTGAACAGCGCCTATGTTTCCAGCGTCACCTCACCTTCTGCGGGCTGCGTGTCTGTGGAGAGCTGAGCTGGAGCAGGACCGGTTTCCTGCACTGGGACAGTAGGGATCCCCTGAGACAGGACACAACACATGCATTGAGCTCTCGTAAAAACACAAGTGTGACTGCTGTTATAAGTGCATGTGGAAAGCAAGAGCACGAGGAGCATGTGTTTGTGTAGCCAGACACACTCACATTGAGCAGATACTCCACAGCGCGGTGAGGGTTGTTATAACTGGCTTTGAGTGCCGCCACCACTTTATCTTTCTCATAGCCCATAGACATGATATTTGAGAGCATGGCGTCATACTCCTTCCCTTTGACTGCAAATCACACGTGAGAGACGAAAAACAACTGTTTGTTAACGAATGCTTCTTTACACATTTACTGCAACTCTCTCAGCATGATTTTCTGAGTACCTAATGTTGAAGACGCATCTTCCCCATCAGCCTGGAGACCTGAGCCACTGCAAAACAAACACAGATACGAGTAATGATTCATTCATTCAGCGGTACCAACTACCAACTAAAGAGCAATAATATGCAAATGCTATGACAAGTCTCCGTTAGTCCAATGCAACAAGTTTTTTTTTTTGTTTGCTTTCTTTATTTGCACCCTCAGATTCCAGATTTTCAAATAGTCGGCCAAATATTGTCCTATAATAACAAACCATACATCAACAGAAATCTGATTTATTCAGCTCAATTTCAAATACAAATCTCATTTTCATAAAATGGACCCTTATGACCGGTTTTGTGGTCTAGGCTTACACACATAATTGGTAGAAGCAAAGTAACTTATATGATTATTTATAACTAATGAATTCCTTTTCACTCCTGCATGACAATAATCTACAGCAGTCAGTTTAGACGTCTGCACGGGCTTTAAACTGAAGCCCGAACCCGGCCCGTACCCAAGATCGTCCGACCCGACCCGAGCGGCACAGTTACATTTAGAGCCCGAACCGACCCAAAAAATGTTTTCCCCCACAACGAATAGCCAACAAAAAAATTAAAATAGGGTGCATTTCACGATTGCATGCAACGGTCAGTAAACAAATACACAAAGAAACGGATTCATCAAGGCTCGGCCAGTTCACAAGGCAAAATAAAAAACACTTACCAGTTATGAGAGTTTGTGAACATCAGGTGCAGCGGTCGCATACATTCTGCCGAGTTTATGAATGGTTGTATGGACAAGAAGATAATTCTTCCACCGTGCTAATTATGGTCATTTTTGTCAGTTAAGGCTCGTTAGCATTCGGCCTACTTTAAATCAGACTTAAGATCTATAAAAATCGTATTTATTTGAATTAATGAATCATTTCTTTGAATTAGCGAGAGAGAGAGAGAGAGAGAGAGAGAGACAGACAGAGAGAGAGAGAGAGAGAAGAGAGAGAGAGAGAGAGACAGAGAGAGAGAGAGAGAGAGAGAGAGAGAGAGAGAGAGAGACAGACAGACAGAGAGACAGACAGAGAGAGAGAGAGAGAGACAGACAGACAGACAGAGAGAGAGAGACAGACAGAGAGAGAGAAAGAGAGACAGACAAACAGAGAGAGAGAGAGAGGGAATAAAGTTTCTTCACATGCAAAAAAGTGCATGTGAACCTGCGTCTGCGTGTCTTTCTCTACAAGCAATGAGGCTTAGTTACTTCAAAAACAGCGATGTTACCCCTCATTGCAGATAAATATAATGTTGTGACTTGCGAGTCAGTAGCCTGTCGAAGCTATTTTACTAATAAAAGTTTCTGTGCTGTTTGTGCGCGATCTCTGATATCTGTGTGCAATAACGTGTGTGCGTGCGTCTATGAAAGCAGCGAAACCTCTGCATATAGTTTTGGTTTAGCTACAAACCCGAGTCCGACCCGAGCCCGAAGCCATCCATTAAACATTAACCAGAACCCGACCTGAAACCCGAAAGTATTTCTGGACCCGCGGGCTCGGGTCGGATAGCAGACCTCCAAGTCAGTCCAATCATGCAAATATATCTAGAGTGATATAAACAATGTAGAAAAACAGAGCGTTTCTGCCAGGACTGCTGGTTGAGTCTCACCGCTCAGGGCTCGGTGCGGGCGAGACGGTTGCAGGAGGGTCGTCTGAACACTCGTCTCTGGGGATGGGGATGGCTGCGGGGGCTGGAACGGGAGGAGGAGAGGAGGAAGAGGAAGGTACAGCGACAGATTTGGGTAGTTCTGAGGGTGGAGCGGGTGGGCCTGGTGCTTTTGTCTGGACAGAGAAAAAAACAATGAAAATAATTGGTCTTAAGATCTTATTATTTTAATTCAGACCATCAGTGGTTACATCTCTGAACTCTGACCTTTGACACCATCACCACCACAAAGTTCTTCTCGTCGATTTTGTACTCCTTGATGGGCGTATCATCCTGCAGGATTTTCCCAGCGTAGATCAGCTTCTGTCCCACTACTGGAAAACTGTCTCGGCCCTTCTCAGCCTCAATCTTCTCTTTCAATGCCTTCACCTGAGTCAAAACCACAGCCATGATTATTCAAATCATACATTTACATCAAAGGAAAATAATACATGGACAGCAAGCCTGTCGTTTAATATTACTGTTATAACAACGGTGTAATCTTTAAATATGTCAACCCTGGACCACAAAACCAGTCATAAGGGTCAATTATTTGAAAATTGAGATTTATACATCATCTGAAATCTGAATAAATCAGCTTTCCATTGATGTATGGTTTGTTAGGATAGGACAATATTTGGCCGAGATACAACAATGTGAAAATCTGTTTTTATGTAAAATCATCATCGGGTAAAACCTGTGAAGCCCTCCTCGTGAGAAGACCGAAGAGTGTAAAGACCATCGACTCCACCGGGCAGGACACTGGCAAGGATATAAGTATCGCTTTGATTGATCTTACTTTCATTACGGCTTGTTTCATACTTCTGTTTTAGTTTTTATAACCTAAGTTTTAACTTACTATGTGTAAGTTGTTGTTTGTTACTGCATGTGTGTTTGATAGTGTTCTTTTTTTTTAGGATTACTGATAAATCTATGACGTTTGATTTATCTATTTTAATATAATAGATATAATTATGTATGAATATTATTATAGTCTTTATAGGTATTTTCTTATAGTTTTAGTTTTACAATTCATTTTAGATTTATATATTTAAATATATAAACAAGTATATATATGTGTGTGTATGTGGGTATGTATGATATATGTGTTTGATGTTGTATGTATGTGCTATATATATATTTATATATATGTATGTATGTTTATTATGTGTGTGTATATATGTGTGTGTGTGAGTTATGTATGTGTGTGTATATATATATATATATGGAAATGAAATATTATATATATATATATATATATATATATATATGTGTATGTATATATATATATATGGGTGTTTGGCTTAGTGTTATGTTAGAATCGTTTTATACTAATACCTTTTGTTGTTTTAATATTTTGAATAGGTTTTAGCTTTATTTTTTTTATTTCATTTAAATGTTTAGTTTTGAAATGTTGTTATATGCATTTGTCGTTTTATTTAATTTCTCCATTTTCTTAAATGTACATATAGTATTTATTGAGTTTTAACTTATAGTTTTAGTTACTTTTCCATATTTGTAAGTCGCTTTGGATAAAAGCGTCTGCTAAATGACTAAAAAGTTAAGTAAAAAAAAATAGTTTTTCATATATTATTTTCAGACATGAGCAGACCTATGTACTCACGTAATTAATGTTACGCATTTAACGAACACTTACAAGCACACTTTGGCTGAATTAAATTCAAATAGTCATCAGCAGCCATTAGTTCTGTAGAATTGAGCATCAGAATGGACACATTTGTTAAGGGAGAAAACGAAATGTGGAGAATGCCAGCGAAGAAACGCATTCAAACAAGAATAGTGTCAGCATCAGCAGTGAAGACAGTGATGGTTTTACTTTCGGTTTGCCCCCCCACCCCACTCACTTTAAGATGGTCAGGCAAATAGAAACACCCATAGGCTACTATGCAGCAATCATCCTTATTACAGAAATGTGGCAAAACATCTCTGGAGAGAACCTCAGATTATTACATTTGAAAATTCTTTCCATATTTGGATCAACATAGGCTACATTTATGAACACACACGTTCTGCAATGTTGCGTGTAACACTCCCATGGCGTGTCTTACAGACTGCAATTTACAATCTCAACTTCATTGTGCTGTTACTCATTTACAGCAGAATTTCTCTAAATTACTTCCCGACAGCATCAGGTGTTTTATTATTGGTGAGTATAATTATTTAGATAAATGTAATCGTTTATATATCATAATATTTAGGCTATAAATAATATTATATATCTGGTTGGTTTGTATTGATGACGTAATATTTAAATGACATGCGTGCGGCCCGTGAGACTTACCATAGTGCGGCCCGGTGGAAAAAACGGTTGAGAACCACTGGTTTATACTCTATCTATCTATCTATCTATCTATCTATCTATCTATCTATCTATCTATCTATCTATCTATCTATCTATCTATCGCCTTACACGCCCAGCTGATCCCCAATGACTCATAAAGGACTCAAAAAAGCCACTTTAATCGCTCTAAATATGCTCCTGTCGTGAATAGTTATTCTGAGTACTTCTACTTGTCGTAACGTATTTAGATGAGCGAAAGAAAGCGCGTAACGTAAATAAATACCGTCTGCTCATCGTCGATGTCGATTTGAATGGTCTGCTGCTGCAAAGTCTTCAGTGTGATCTGCATGACTGCTCTGTCTTTGTCTTCTCCTTTCTTCTTGATTCGGGACCCTTGAGCACGTCTGTATCCAGAGGAAATGTTCGACTTTGAAAGCGAGGGACCGGTTTTAAGCGTGTAGAGATGTAGCTCTCTAGCTAACAGGCTAAAAACACGCCTGTCAGGAGCGCTGCGTCATTTTCTTCTGCGGTGGCGGAGCTCTGACACAGAGAAATCCCCCGGAAGTGAGGGGAACGACAGGAACCCCAAAATACAAATTATGACATTTTTCATATTATAAAAAATGATCTAAGAGATAACATGGACATGGATAGAGGGACAAAGCTAATTTTTTCTTTAATTTACCGTTATGATAGTGTTTTGTCTCACCCTTTTTTGTCTTATAGTTATTTTATTAAACCGAAAAGGCCTTGCAAAAACCCGTTTGATCTTCTTTTTATGTTTTTTATTTATTTATTTAATTATTTTCCAGTAAACCAGAGCCAGCTCTGCAATAAACAGAACACAGAATAAATATTTTACATGATAAATAATTATATTTAAAATGTAAATAAAAATATTTGTAAAACATCAAATAGCGAATAACCATAATAAGGAGGGTTTACAGAATAAATAAATAGAAGCATCTGCTAAATGACTAAATGTAAATAGAAAAAGATAATATAAAGTTCTACGTTTTATTTTTCAATTATATTTATTCAGTTAACTCTTTTGCATTTACGGTTGAATATCTTTTTTATATAAATACACTTAAGAAAGTCAATAAACATACAATTCAACTATAATTTGCCTAAAACATGGTTTAATATTATTCCTTTTGGTTTCGCGAATGTGAAATTTACCAAATAAAATCATATGATTCACCATTAAAATTTGTCATATTCAACATATTACCTATATTTTTGTATATACAAAGTATACACACATTTTTGCACGATATATACAAATTTATATTTTAATTACAACATGTAATGTCAATAACATACATACAAATCATCCTTTAAAATATATATATATATTTGCAGCAGTCAAAAACGAGGTAATATTTTCCCCCTGGCTGTTCTGAACAAAACAAACAACTTTTATTCATGTCCAATCATGTTTATAAAGTATAAATGAAAACATATATGTTGTGAAGAGTTTTCGATTATTTCTAGAATCATGTTATATATACATATGTTAGATATACAAAAGAGAAATGAGTTTCTTTGTGTTCAAAAATGTGTTGTTTTAGTATTTGCGTCAGCGTTCAGTACAAAAACTACAATAACCACAATCCCCAGATCAACCAACTTCCGGTCCAAGAGTTTGTAAACAATGAAAGGAGATATGGAGTCGTCAAGAGGTCTTACCTAAAAATATTGCCCTGTACAGACCATAATAAATTCATATTATATGTCATGCACGCTGTGCTCACCCGTAAGGATTAAACCAACCGGGACGTATCGGGTTTCAAGGATTCCCGCTCGTTTAAACGTCTTTTGTGTGTGTGTGTGAATCGAAGCACTGGCTGGCGACGCGTTTGTTTTTCTACATACTAGCGTTAGACTGACATCAGACACAACGGGCTGCCGAAACGACGGTCACTAAACACAGCCGAAGACTGGCGAGTCTTTCAAAAGCCACCTAGGCGTGATTTTGGAGGGTTTGTCGTGTGGTGCAGGGTCAGCTCAATGGGGAACTGTCTGTCTTCTCAAGGCGCCGATGATCTGTCCCTGCTCAACGAGTCCGAGGGGGCGAGTCTGCCTGGAGAGCCTCCGCCACCCTACCAGGTAAAGCATACTAGACCAGGTACAACATACTAGACCAGGTAAAACATACTAGACCAGGTACAACATACTAGACCAGGTAAAACATACTAGACCAGGGACAACATACTAGACCAGGTAAAGCATACTAGGCCAGGTAAAGCATACTAGACCAGGTACAACATACTAGGCCAGGGTAAAACATACTAGGCCAGGTACAACATACTAGACCAGGTAAAGCATACTAGGCCAGGTACAACATACTAGACCAGGTAAAGCATACTAGGCCAGGTACAACATACTAGACCAGGGACAACATACTAGACCAGGTAAAGCATACTAGGCCAGGTACAACATACTAGACCAGGTAAAGCATACTAGACCAGGGACAACATACTAGACCAGGTAAAGCATACTAGGCCAGGTACAAGCATACTAGACCAGGTACAACATACTAGGCCAGGTACAACATACTAGACCAGGTACAACATACTAGACCAGGTAAAACATACTAGACCAGGTACAACATACTAGGCCAGGTAAAACATACTAGGCCAGGTACAAGCATACTAGACCAGGTACAACATACTAGACCAGGGACAACATACTAGACCAGGTACAACATACTAGACCAGGGACAACATACTAGACCAGGTACAACATACTAGACCACAACACTGTCATTCTGCTGTGTACAACGCAAGCTAGACTGCAGACAAGCTCGGACTGTGTGCCAAATGTTTTGAGTAGTAATAGCAATGGCTATGCAACTGTCTGATCTCGATCTAAAAAATAAAAATAAAAGTTTTCTGTAACGTTTGGCACTATAGGCAGGTTTTGAGAAATGCAGTTTGTCATCATAGATATGCATCTTTGGTATGGACTGTGATCTCTGACTGGAAAAATGTACCCTGACTGTAAAATGATGCTTAGGTACTACAATGGCATTCTAGGTTATAAAATCATATTAAGGTATGGAAACAGGTAAATAAATATAAAAAAGAGCTGTGCCAGATCATATTTGAAAGCCTGCTATACATAAAAAAATGCTTCCTTAAATTACAACACATCTGTACTCTGTGCTTGCAAATACAAAATTGCAAGCTACATAAATAGTTTATTTTATGTTTTTTTTAAATCAATCAAGGACAGTGCATTATTTAATAGTTCAGAGAATGTGATGTAAAGAACAAAAAAACAACCGTAATACTGAAGAACATATTAAACAAATAATTATTTGTGTTGCATTCAAAAGTTTCCTGCTTTGTGTTCTCGTGTTTGAAATCATTTTAGAAGTGCTTCTATAAGTTCAGTCTTGCATATATTAATTGTTCTGGACCTGTGAATGCAAAATATTTCTAAAAGAATAATGATGTAATTTTTATTTTTATGAAAAGTTTGGATTTGTAAATAAAGTAAAAATGGTTATTATGTTCTAAATTTAAATTAATTAAATAATTACCCCCCCCCCCCAGTCTAAAATGAGAGAGAGAAAGGGCAAATAAATAAACAAAATATATTTTATCTTTTAAAAATATAATCAATAAAAAATTATTAATCTTCGTATTCCTCACATACAGTATGGCAATATCTTCTAATGGCTGCATTTACAGGATTGTGTCAATTCATAGTTTTTTGTTATTTCTTTTATTTAGTTAAACTACTCACTTTTAAAAATAAAGGTTTCAAATAGAAATGCTATAGAAGAACCATTTTTGTTTGCCAAAAGAACCTTTGAGTGACCAATTCTTAAAAGAACCATTTTATCTTAGTGTGAATTTAATAATCTAAAAAGCCTTTTTCCACTATAAAGAACTATTTTGTCCCTTTTTTCCCTATTTTGAAAAGATTGCATGGTTGTCGATGCCAATAAAGAACCTGTATTTTTAAGAGTGTGAAGTTTAATTAGCCCTTCTGTGTGCTCTAACCACATGTGGATTGCATTAATTATGTGTGATCAAACGTTCTCGTGACCCCAGGAGCGGGCGCAGGTGCCAGTGTACCATCCCACACCCAGTCAGACGCGGCTGGCCACTCAGCTGACGGAGGAGGAGCAGGTCCGTATCGCTCAGCGCATCGGCCTCATCCAACACCTGCCCCGAGGGATCTTCAACCCGGGCTCAGAGCCGTCCGACAAGAAGATCAAAGAGTGCGTGACGTCCAATCAAACCATTAATCACACCCAAAATAAAAATGTTTGTTTACATAATATGTGTGTGTGTGGTGTATGCTGTTTATGTTTATTACGTATATATATATATAAACACACACACACACATGCATGTATATAGTTCATAAAAATATGTTATGTTTATATATTAAATAGATTTATATATAATATAAATATATACTAGTGCTGTCAAACGATTAATCACATCCAAAATAATGTGTTTTGTTTACATAATGTATGCGTGTGTGCTGTGTTTATTTATTATGCATATAAAAAATACACACACATACAGAAGATATTTTATAAAAAAAATGACATGTATATATATTTATATGATATATAAATATATCTAACATGTTTTTCTGAAATATGTACATGCATGTGATTGTATTTATATACACGTAATAAATATACACAGTACACACACATATATTATGTAAACAAAACACTTTATTTTGGATGCGATTAATCGTTTGAACAGCACTAGTTAAAACCACTTTCTAATTTAGCCGGCTGCATGTAAAAATGTTTGCCGTCTGCCCACAGGTGTGTGATCTGCATGATGGACTTTGAGTACGGCGACCCGATCCGGTTCCTGCCCTGCATGCACATCTATCACGTGGACTGCATTGACACCTGGCTCATGCGCTCCTTCACTTGCCCTTCCTGTTTGGAGCCTGTCGACGCTGCGCTGCTGTCTTCCTACGAGACGAACTGAGAGTGCCTGCGGAAAACCCGAGAGACGTGCCAATGAGTCTGCCAAGAGCCGCCAAACGCTTGGGACAGTAGATAGAACAAATGAAGGTGGCGTGACTGTGTGTGTGTGTGTGTGTGTGTGTGTGTGTGTTCAGCGACTGTAAAAATGTCCAGTGTTAAACTTAAAAGGCCCTGGAAGGATGTTTAAAACCTCTCGCTTGCATGTCAAAGCGCTTTTCGAATACATACACTACATGTAATTCATGTAAAAGTGAAGTTTAGCCAGGCGGAGAAAGCATAGAAGCCTCTCTAATGAAGATAGAGTGTTGTTTCAAAAGCCAATTCATATTAGTAAATTAGGGTGAAATTAATTTAATGATATACTTTTCGTTTTAACCAAATTCATGAAATGTGCAATATACACGAGAGGGATTCGTGTCCTTCTGATTGGATGTGGAACCCGCCCATCGCCAATATTCCGCCAATGAGATCGTCCCTTTCTGAATTTGACAAGTCTAGAGGGCGGAGTTTCATTTCTGCAGGCTGTGAATGGGATTTTACGGCTCACAATTAGAACGCTGCAAAACCGAATTTACAAGAAAACACGTGCCATGAAAATGTTTACGCTCGTGATGCACTAACTGGTGTTTGAGGTGATAGTTTTACCTTTTCTATCATTTTCTCTCCGATCTCTTTCCTCGATCACTACGGAGCTTAATAAATGCATGGTGATATGTCATTTCGTGTTTAATCGTCATGGGGTTGGTGATG
This sequence comes from Schizopygopsis malacanthus, assembly GCA_027474115.1. Taxonomy (NCBI): domain Eukaryota; kingdom Metazoa; phylum Chordata; class Actinopteri; order Cypriniformes; family Cyprinidae; genus Schizopygopsis; species Schizopygopsis malacanthus. Next base: position 6,534,602 of record CM049871.1, on the reverse strand, counting down.
AGGTTGTTTAGTGGTAGTTTTGCCTCGTCAGCTGCTGTTTTCGTTTCTGGGATGTAAGTTGCCTTTTTACACTGGTTTTGCATCATCTTTCCCCTAAATGTTTGTTGTTGGATCCTGTTTGTCCCCACTTAGCTTTGTCTTGTCATTTGGATAGATTCGTGGTGACCATCTTTAGTAGTTTTCTTTCTTTATTTTGGAAGAGAATAATAATTATACAATCGCCAAACTTTGTGCACCTTTCAAATGTTGGCGACGTAAAGTCAGCCTTTACAGTGGAAGCTTTAAAGTTAATCCTTGTTCTTTTCCTGATTAATGCAAACTTTTTTTTCTTTTTGAACATGGAAAAAAGCAGTACAAGCTTCGGTCAGTTTTGATACTGTTTGTAATGTCTTTTTTTTTGTCTTTTCTGTATGTTAGCTGAATATATGACATTATACCTGTCACAGTTTCAACTGCTTGTGCAAAAAGGAAGATTGTCAGCTTTGTTGTTTTTGTTTGCTCAGTTATTGTGCTGGATTAATCATGTTAAGAGCCCCATGTTTAGCCTGAAACTATATTCATAAAATATTTCATCCTGCTCAAGCTTCCCTCTGTATCTCTGTACTGAACCGTCGAGGCTTAAAATGTGATTGAATACCAAGAACAGTGTCTGAAAATCTTGAAATCAACCTCTTATTGCTCTTAGATATCTATTCAATGAATTACTTAATTTTCTGTTAATGATTCAGAATTGAAATGTAGCTCTAGCATAACACAAATGTAAAAATAAATGTAATAATTCTGTGAAGTACAATCATCGCGACATTATATTTTATTTCAAAATAAAATAAATTTCAAAAAAAAAAAAATAGTTTGGTTTATGTGCAAGAATGACAAGAATAGTATTATAATACAATAAAGGTTGCCAAATTCTTCCATATCTACAAGTTTTGTGTGATTATGTCTTACCAAATGAACAACGCATGAGAAATACTTAACTATCTGCTTCTCACCCAACATGTGATATTATTATGAGAAGTGTATTTACACTTACAACTATTGGGAAGTCAAAATCTAAATAATCACTTCTGGAATATTCTTGTTCAATGAAAGTAGTTAGTACAGTCCGGCTGAGTCATCTGCGTAATCAACACACTTCCGTTCGCAACTGGCCACCCTGCACGGGCCATTTTGGATCTAAGTTCTGTCCAATCTAGCGCGGTGTTTATGCTGTTGCGGAGCCAAAATGGCGGAGTTTGCAGTTGCCGCTTTGGTGTATTCCGACTGACCTGAGCGCAAGATGGCAGCTTCAGTGGAAGACGAGTTTGAGGATGCGCCTGATGTAGAGCCTTTAGAGCCGACATTAAAGAATATTATAGAGCAGAAATCACTCAAATGGATATTTGTTGGTGGTAAAGGTGGCGTGGGCAAGACGACATGCAGGTGGGTGAATAAACGTCGGGGTGTTACAGCTGAGAGGCTGTTAGCTGTCACTGCTGCTTTAGCAACAACATAGATTCAGTAGTTATTAGTACATATTTGCTATATTACTGTATGAAAACACGAGTGAAAAACACCGACACTCATCAATGTGTCTTTTAAAATGTATGTTCAAAAACTAGCAAATGACTAAACATTTCTATAAATATAATCGGTCATACATGAGTCGAGATGGTTAATTATGATATAACACCAAAGTGTAATGTTAGGTCGTTTTTAAAATCCATTTCAATAAGAATACAAACAATTAATTCATTATTTGTTCAAATATTACAATAAGACGAATGAAAGCGGGTGATATTAATCATCTAAGCAGCTCATGTTTACATTTTATCTCTGCCATCTATAATACAGCAACTTTGTTCAATTCAACAATAATAATGTGATTTTTACTGCAAATATTTTCTTACAGTTAAGATTTTTCTTCCATGAACTTGTTGACCAGTTGTGATTAAGTTCATTTGTCATTTTTGGTCCGCTTAATAAAGAAAACATACTGTTTTATCCGAGAAAAAACAAGATAAGAAACTTTATTGTCATTATAACAATACAATACAAATTAGTTTGGTAGCTCTCACAGACCAGGCAATATTCAAAGTTTTTTCGATCATAATATAATGTCATTGAAAATGCTATTTAAATGCTTGATTTCTGCTCTGGATGTGAATGATTGTAAGTGTTTTTATCAGTGTTTTTGGCTTGCTGTGTTGCAGCTGCAGTCTGGCGGTTCAGTTAGCGGCGGTGCGAGAGAGCGTCCTCATCATATCCACAGATCCAGCACACAACATCTCCGATGCCTTCGACCAGAAGTTCTCCAAGGTGCCCACCAAAGTCAAGGGCTACGACAACCTTTTTGCCATGGTGCGTTATCAACGGCTCACACTGTTTGCACTGAATGCTGTGTGTGTACACTAAAAACAGTTCACCAACATGACCTGCTTCCGTCTATACACACACCCATGAGAAAGAGCTGCTCTATTAAAGGGATAGTTCACACAAAAATGAAAATTCTGTCATCATTTACTCACCCTTGAGTATTTCCAAACCTGTATGAATGTCTTTGTTCTGCCGAACACAAAGAAGATATTATGAAGAAAGTTTGTAACAGGCTGTTTTGAGGCACCATTGACTTCCATAGTAGAAAAAAAATACTATTGAAGTCAATGATGCCCCAGAACTGCTCTGTTCCCCACATCCTTCATAATATCTTCCTTTGTGTTCAACAGTACAAATAAATTCATACAGGTTTGGAAATACTCGAGGGTGAGTAAATGATGACAGAATTTACATTTTTGTGTGAACTATCTCTTTAAACTGCATATTTTAGCTTATCTATACTGAATCAATAAATATCTAGTCAACAAACTCATTGTAAATATATTGTCAATTTAAATGATTAAAATGTGGCACATGCATACACTCATGGGAGAATTACTTCAGGAACATGTGCTGTTCTTGCCAGAAACACATCCTTTTCCGTTATGATTGTGAAGATTTTGCAAGAAAAATGAAGGAGACTTGGAGAAACAATATATTGTTATCTGGTTTAATGGTTTCTATTCTTTGAGATATAGTAGCTTTATTTAATCATGTTTAGGTGATGATACACATGATATCGTTGTGTCTGTCTGTAGGAGATCGACCCCAGTCTGGGTGTAGCGGAGCTCCCCGATGAGTTCTTCGAGGAGGACAACATGCTCAGTATGGGGAAGAAGATGATGCAGGAAGCCATGAGCGCTTTTCCCGGCATCGACGAGGCCATGAGCTACGCAGAGGTCATGAGGTCAGACTCTGGTGTTGCACTGTAATCGTCTCATGATGCAATAGATCTTTCTAAACGGCATCGCTTTGAAAAGCTCAGTCATCGGGGTGTTTAGACCAGATGAGGTTTCAGCCTTCATTAGCACTTCAAACACTTCTGCAATAAAGAATCAAGAATTAAACAAAAGGGCTCCAAAATGAATCGCAGCATTACAAGCTTTCCTTCAAAACCTCTAAAAGATAAAAGAGTGCAATGAAGTACCGTGAATTACATAATTCAGTAATAAACAATAGTAATTAAAACCGAGCATCTATCTTTAATGCAGTAACACTCTTCCACATCTAGATGACAGACCACCCACAGTCACTGTTTACATCCACATTCAAACATTTATGTTTATTTAAAAATATGTGTGGTGTATATAATCTTTAGATAATTATTATTGATGTATTCATATAATTATTATAAATACTATTATCAAAATTCATAAATTATAGAAATGCATTTGTTTATTTCGGTCCGTCAGAAATCATTCGAATATGCTGATTCAACATTTTTTAATTTGTATTTTTCTCAATTATTAAATTATTGATAATAATAATAATAAATATTATTTTCATTTAAAAAAATAAATTAAAAAAATATATATATATATATATATATATATTCATTTTTTATTTTTTTTATTTTATATTATAATTTTGTATATTTTAATTAGATTTTTTAAATAATTGATTTATTTTGAGTCAATTTTGAGTCAATTGAGCCTTGGTGAGCATAAGAGATTTATTTAAAAAATATTACTAATCCTAATTATTTCAAACTTTTGAGTGCTAGTGTGTGTGTGTGTGTGTGTGTGTGTGTGTGTGTGTGTGTATATATATTATATTAGTAATACAATTATTTATGAATTTATCCCATTCTCTCTTTTTTCTTCTTTTGTAGGTTAGTGAAAGGCATGAATTTTTCGGTGGTGGTGTTTGACACGGCTCCTACGGGACACACTCTGCGTCTGCTCAACTTCCCCACCATCGTGGAGAGAGGACTGGGCCGCCTCATGCAGATCAAGAACCAGATCAGCCCCTTCATCTCGCAGGTGACAGCGCTGGAGAATAGTGGAATATACATCAAGTGTACTGTAGAGAAATGTATAAAAGTGAATTTAAACACACTCCTGTCAAACCACTGCAGATGTGTAACATGTTGGGCCTGGGAGACATGAATGCAGATCAGCTGGCGTCTAAACTGGAAGAGACGCTCCCCGTCATCCGCTCGGTCAGCGAGCAGTTTAAGGACCCGGTGAGTGTCAGTCCCTGTCGGTGCCTGATCAGAAGGATGGGAAATGTTGATTCCTAAATGTTGATGTCTGTTTGGCATACAGGAGCAGACGACGTTTATCTGCGTGTGCATCGCAGAGTTCCTGTCTCTGTATGAGACGGAGCGTTTGATTCAGGAGCTGGCCAAGTGTCGCATCGACACACACAACATTATCGTCAACCAGCTGGTTTTCCCCGACGGCGAGCGGCCCTGCAAGATGTGTGAAGCCCGACACAAGATTCAGTCCAAGTATCTGGACCAGGTGTGTGTTTGTGACGAGTTAAGACTAATAACGTTTTATGACTGTGCATGTATACGGTACAGAAACCTCTGACAAGACTCCTAGTCTTAGTAGAACGAAGGAGAGTGTGCTGCTTTGGTCTCCGTGTCTTTATAGTAAAACATGATCTGAAGATTGAATGTTGTTCAGATCTTCGGTGGCGTTGTGCTACGGGCGTCCCGAGTTCGAATGCCAGCTCCAGGATCTTTCCTGCTCTCTCACTTCATTCCTTTCAAACGAAAGCAGAAAATAATGTCATTCAGATCTAACCAGTGCAGAATTTACTTTAGTTACAGTTTACTTCAGTGATCTAAACATCTAATCTCATTCCTTCAACCTTTTCCTCATTTCTTTCTCCTCTTCCTTTACTTCACCTTTTCTTTTTTCTCTTCCTTTTGCTGTTTACACCCTTCCTTTTCCTTTGTTTTCCCACTGTACCTTTTCCTTTCCATCTTCTTTTCTTTCTCTTTTTCCTCTTCCTCTATTTTTCATTTATAATTTCCTTTTTTCTCTTTTTATTTCCTTTCCTTTTTCTACCTTACCATACTTTTCCTGTTCCCTTTACATTTTCTTTTCTTCACACTTCTTAACTCATCTTCTTCTTTCTCCTTTCTACTTTTCCTTTTTTCTTTATCCTCTTTTTTTACTTTTTCGTTCCTTCCCCACTTCTTTTCCCTATTTCCTTTTTCCCTGATAATTAATGTTTTATTCTTCCCTTTTTCCTCCTCTTTTCTTTTGCTTTCTCTGTTTACTGTCTCTTTACATTTTCTTTCTTCTTTTTCTTTCCCCTTGCTTTTCTTTATATTTTTTCCCCTCAATTCTTAATCCTTCCCATTGTTCATTATTCCTTTTCCTTTCTTCATCCATTTTTTGTCTTTTTTCTTGTCTGTTCTCTTCCTTGTCTTTCTTTCTGCTCTCTTTTCATTTCTCTCTCGCTCCCTCCCTCCCTCTCTCTCGCTCCCTCCCTCCCTCTCTCTCTCTCCCTCCCTCTCTCTCGCTCCCTCCCTCCCGCTCCCTCCCTCCCTCTCTCTCGCTCCCTCCCTCCCTCTCTCTCGCTATCTCTCGCTCCCTCCCTCCCTCTCTCTCGCTATCTCTCGCTCCCTCCCTCCCTCTCTCTCGCTATCTCTCGCTCCCTCCCTCCCTCTCTCTCTATCTCTCGCTCCCTCCCTCTCTCTCTCGCTCCCTCCCTCCCTCTCTCTCGCTATCTCTCCCTCCCTCTCTCTCTCTCGCTCCCTCCCTCCCTCTCTCTCGCTATCTCTCGCTCCCTCCCTCCCTCTCTCTCGCTATCTCTCGCTCCCTCCCTCCCTCTCTCTCGCTATCTCTCCCTCCCTCCCTCTCTCTCGCTATCTCTCGCTCCCTCCCTCCCTCTCTCTCGCTATCTCTCCCTCCCTCTCTCTCTCTCTCGCTCTCTCCCTCTCTCTCTCTCTCTCGCTCTGTCCCTCCCTCCCTCTCTCTCTCTCTCTCTCTCTCTCTCTCTCTCTCTCTCCCTCTCTCTCTCGCTCTGTCCCTCCCTCCCTCTCTCTCTCTCTCTCTCGCTCTGTCCCTCCCTCCCTCTCTCTCTCTCTCTCACGCTCTGTCCCTCCCTCTCTCTCTCTCTCTCTCTCTCTCGCTCTGTCCCTCCCTCCCTCTCTCTCTCTCTCTCTCGCTCTGTCCCTCCCTCCCTCTCCCTCTCTCTCTCTCGCTCTGTCCCTCCCTCTCTCCCTCTCTCTCTCTCTCTCTCGCTCTGTCCCTCCCTCCCTCCCTCCCTCTCTCTCCCTCTCTCCCGCTCCTCTCTCGCTCTCCCTCCCTCCCTCTCTCTCGCTATCTCTCCCTCCCTCCCTCTCTCGCTCTCTCTCTCTCTCTCTCTCTCTCTCTCTCTCTCTCTCTCTCGCTCTGTCCCTCCCTCCCTCTCTCTCTCTCTCTCTCGCTCTGTCCCTCCCTCCCTCTCCCTCTCTCTCTCTCACGCTCTGTCCCTCCCTCTCTCTCTCTCTCTCTCTCTCTCTCGCTCTCTCGCTCTGTCCCTCTCTCTCTCCCTCTCTCTCTCTCTCTCTCTCTCGCTCCATCTCTCTCTCTCTCTCTCTCTCTCTCTCTCTCTCAGATGGAGGATTTATATGAAGATTTCCACATAGTAAAGTTGCCTCTGCTGCCTCACGAGGTTCGAGGATCAGACAGGGTCAATACTTTCTCCAAGCAGCTGCTGGAGCCCTTCAGCCCGCCCAAGCAGTGACTGAAATGATTTCCACGGATCAAACACAGACCATCGCATCCCTCGTCCCTGATACATGCATCCCTCTGGTGTTCACATCTCCACGCACACCTTTATTCCCCCTCTCGCTGTCTCTCTTCTCTCTCTGGTTTTCTGCTCATGTCATGTTGCTCCAGTGATCCGTTATGAATGTCGGCCGAGAGTTAAACAGAGTCTTGATGGTTTATGTTGCTTTGTGATGATGTATATAAGCTTAAGAAGCACTCATTCCTGATGCGTGTTCAAGAAAGTAGATTCATATTGATATCACCGCAGGAATGTACATCTGGACTCTGAGTCGGTGGTTGAACATGAGTAGTATCGGAGTTAATGTCTGTCACTAGTACAGTTTTACCCGGCACATCTGATTTAGATGATACCGTAAACTTTACTTTCAGATTCTGGTCAATATTATTAGACTTTATTTTGGTTCCTGATCTGGGCTGCGTTTCCTGAAAGCATCGCAAGCCTAAGTACATTATTGACCCGTTGCCACCGATGAAGCTACGATCAACGATGCTTTGGGGAAACGCAGTCCTGGTCAGTATAGATGTTCAATGAGAGGGTCCAAACATGGAGGGTGATGCCTATTTAGAGAGTTAAAGGGATAGTTCACCCCCCAAAAATATAATTTTGTCCTTTTTTACTCGCTCTCATGTTGTTCCAAACCCTAGACTTCTCTTTTTGTGTTGCATGCAAAAATTATAAACTGCATATAAGCTTGTAAAAACAAGGTTGAGTAACTACTGACTACATTTTCATTTCTGGGTGAACTATGCCTTTAAACTTATACTTAATCGACTAATATTTGCAGTGAACCAAACTGTAATTACTGTGTACAAACATTGTGATTTAAATTGACCTAATTAAGTTTTGCAGTTAAAGTGAAGTATTTATATAGACTTGTAATGATTAAGATAATTTCCGTTCACATATAGTCTATAACATTTATTTGAGAGATGTCTGTTTCTGGTTCTGGGTTGTGAAGCATATGTAGATGCGTTGTTCTTCCTCTCACTTCTGTTCTTATCATTTGGCAGTAATAGTAATGTCTGCATGCATCAAAACACACACACACACACACACACACACACACCTACAAGGAGATCAGGGGTTAAATCCGAGGCGACTATTACACAATACTATACCGCGCTGGTTAAGTGTGTTTTCCTGCTTTTATCATCCTGTGATTTCACGGCGTGAAGCAGTGGGCTTCATAGTTCATGAGAACCAGGGACAAGAATTCACAAACCCGACAGTATATCAGACCAAAAGATTTGGATCTTTTATCCGTTATTAGTCAGTTTTTGCTAAAGTTTCTTTGTTCTCTTATAACTTGTTACTGCTTTTGCAAAGTTATCTCCTTTTTCTAGAAGCAGACCAAGTTTCAAAGCAAATAAAGCCCTGTCCTCCATCTACTGCAGCAGGTGTTTCTGTTCAGTTATTTACGTGAAGGTGAATATTACCACGGCTAAATCATGTTACATGGCATCTATACATCTTGTGTGCAAAATGCTGAACTTTGAGTTAACGGCTCAAACACTGAAAGATATCATAAGTCCTGCAGAGCCGTGAGTTTAGGACGTTAAAGGTTAAGAGTGGATTTTTTTGTACTGAATGCAATTATTGGAGTCGTTAAGATTTTGAATTCTTTTGAAAGAAGTCAACCAGGCTGAATTTAATTAAAACTGATCGCTTGTGACCCCAGATTAAATGCAGTAAATCCGTAAGGTTATTATATGATTTAAAATGAATCTTATGTTTTACAATTTAGTCCTTCAGAAATCATTCTCATATGCTGATTTGCTGTTTTGAGAAGTTGTTTTGCTTCATATTTTTGTGGAAACAAATTGAATGGAAACAGCGATTATTTGAAATAGAATAGTTTTTTTGATTAATTTAATGCATCCTTGCTGAATAAAGTGTTAATTCCTTTCAAAGTAAAAATCTTCCTGACCCCAAACTTTCGATAGTCTTCTAACAATAAAGAGGAAAGGTTTTCAGAGTATTGTTTTTCAGTACAGTAAAAAGAAAAGCACCTTAAAAATTGTTCATAAACTTATGCACTATATTCAATGTCTTCAAAAGCCATACAGCTATTTATTATTTTTATGTAAAGGTTTTTTTTTTCTCCAATGTCAAATAGAAATAACATGCATTTCATTCTGTTCCTCAAATCCATTGCACAGCTTCAAAAGACATGACATGCACATTTACAGTACTGTGTGGAGACTGACAGCCTGGTCTTCCAGCCGCTTGGACTCTACAGAATAACTTCATTTGACTTCCACGTATAAGACTGACTATCTCTCACACTCCTAGAAATACAAGTTATTTATTGATTGTTCCATAAAGAACTGTTTAATATCCATGGAACATTTCCAATGCACAACATGTGCCTTAAAGTTCAAAAAGGTTCTTTTAAGAACTGTTCCATGAATTCTTCTTGAAATGGTTCTATTGCATCGCTACAGAATCGCTCTTTTGGAATCTTATTTCAATAGTTTAATCAGGATGATGTTTTCCAGTAAGTCAGTATTGTATTCTGGAGTGAAGGGTTTGCCCCTTAAGCCCTGAAGAGTTCAGTCCCGAGGCACGTGCTGGCACATTTTCTGTGTTGTACAGAGATCCAGGGGTCACCTTTCATCCGTGACCCTAACCGGGACAAACAGGACCCCCACAGCGCCGGAACAATGCCTTTATGTCCCAGGTATTCAGAAGATTACAAGAGAGAACAGACGGACTGTCTATGTTTGTGATGTTACAGCTAACGTGTTACTGTGTTATGGTAAGATGAATGTATATCCTGCACTAACGCATTCTCGTGTAGTTGTTGTCAGTGCGGTTTGGCTGAGGCAGTGTGAAATGCCTGCTGTCGCTCTCCATCCGTCAGGTCGCTGAGGCGCAGCGGGAGTCTGCACTAACGAGCCCGGCTCTCGCGCGCAGCGGAGCGGACGCTCACCACACCGGAAGACCGCGGGGTTAGTTGTCACACGTTCAGAGGGGTCAGTGTCGAGTAGATATATTTTGAAAGTTCGTTTTGCTCATAGATAAATAGTTTAAAGTCTTTGCTACAACATGTTCTTGGTTGTTTCCTATTGATAAAAGTTAATTTGGCATACATTGACCTTTTTTTGATAGCATGTCAAAAAGTAACGTAAGTAACGCGCGGCTTATCATCGGTTTTTGATAAAAATATGCTGCTTGTGTTTGAAATAGCCTAAAGAAATAAAGTTTTAAAAAGTTAGCTTCTACGTATTTAAATGTTTTAGAAGCTGTCATTTAAAAATTAAATAGGCCTAGTCAAACAACTATAAAAATGTATAAAACAAAAAATAAATAAATGGTGTGCTGTAATAAACTATAGCCCATAAAAATAACACGAGACAACTTTTGCAAAAAAATTATTTCAGTTATATATTTTTTCCTATTACCCCAAAGGTATCAATTAAAAAATAAACGAATAAAAATTGACATATTTTTGAATCAACTAAAAAAACGATTAAATAATAATCAACATTTAATTTTGCAAAAAAACACAGTTTGAAACATTAAATAATTAAAACGTTAAATGTTATCTTCCTATATTTAATTTATTGTATAGACTGTTTAGAGGCTTTTTAATTAACTAGTAAAATTACTACAACAATTAATAAAGCAGCAAACACTGTTAAGATGTACAATTTCAAACATTAGTTTGGTCTGTTGTAATAAATTGACAAAAAAAAATTACATCATAAAAATATGAGACAACATTTGACATGGAAAATAACCTTTGATTTGTTACCCAAGAGAGGCCGATAATAATAGCTATAATGTACAAAAATGCCAAGGACATAATTCAAGAAGAAATGTCCTTCTTTTCAACACTATCTTAAAAAACATTTGTGCCATTGAGCATCATTGTTACAAAGTCAAAGCCCCGTGACACTCTGTCCCGCCTCCTCGGCACATTCACACATACAGTTACATTTGTGCAGAGAAGAGATAATGTGTTTGTAAAGTGTCCTTTGCTTCGGGTGCAGAGATGATGTGAAGAACAGAAGGAACGACAGAAACACACAACATGCAGCTCCTCTGAACATGAATATTATACTGGGAACATGGTGATTCCTCTGAGGCTGAGGAGGAAAGGTAAGGACACTTATAGTTACTTTTAGTCATTATTTTTACTCAAAGTTTATTGAATAAAGTAATTGATTGTAAAAACAACACTAAAGGAAGAGTATCGTGATAATGTAACTGAATAAGAGTTTATGGCAGAAAAGATTCTGAAGTAGTTTCTTTGCGTGTGAAATCTGGTGGAAAAATAAACACCTGTGGCAGTTCGGCATGTTTTTCTGGAAGTATATAATTATGCCCATATTTACCTGCTTTTGTGTTTTAGATGACAAAGCGCTTGTCCCACGAGATCTTCACATATGCACTAAACATAAAGTTTCCTCAGCCAAACACATACAAACTCAAAAAGACACCAAACTTGAAATTATAGTTATATATATATATGTTGATATTTATAATATATATTTAACAATATAATGGGATATTTAGTGAGCAATCTAAATATAAAGATGTATTTAATACAGCTTTAAATGTACTTTTTCATACATTCGAGTGTGTCATCTTTAATTTCATTTTTATGAGCAAAAAAGTGAGTATGATAGATTTTTACCATGATCTACAGAAACAAATGTTTTCAGTGCAACAATAGTTTGTATAACACAAATCTTGCCAGGCATATTTAGATCAATAATTTATTTATTATTAAAAGACTCCAAATGATTAATTAATTGTCTAATTAATTTACATTTTTAACACATTAATTTGAAATCTTTGCCACATTCTTTAAACCACAAGGTTTAACCCATTTGTCAGCAAGAGGTTATTAATCATTTAAAATATAATCATATTTATTATGATCACTTATTCTTTTATATATTTTAACGTGTACATGTCAGAATGAGTATGTTTAACTTTTACATAAATCTATTTCACTCTGAATGACAATGGAATATTATTTTACCCATATTTTGACTTTTTATTTTCTCAAACGTTATTTGAAACATTAAAGTAGACACTAAACTTGCATTTAATAAGTTTTCTGTGTTTATGAATTCACTTTTGTCAATTTAATTTGATGCAGTTACCTACATGTAAATGGACATATTAGCAAAAATGTGTTTGTATATGAAGAAAAAAAAAACAATATGTAGATAATTAAAATAATTAGAATAATTAAAAATAAATAAAATGAAAAAGTGTACGATGATCATGTATTTACATGGATTATTAGAAACCAGTTTTGTAAAATAATTATAAGAAGCCTTCACTCAAATGACAAACTTTTATTTCAAATGTGTTTTATATTCACATATCAATGAGAATGAACTACTCATATGATCCGCATTATATTATTTGTGTTCGCCCCCCCCCCTGCTTTCTTTGTTTTTGTATATGAAGAATTACTGTAAATGCTGTTTTTTTGTCAAGCATGTGTTATTGTGATGTTTTTATAAAATGTGAATGTTTGTGAGGTCTGAAGCTGCATAAATTGACATGTAAAGGGACAAATAAACATATTACTACTACTATTTTGTAATTTATTAAATAAATCCTATCAGAAATGACTCTTGACTGTGTAGTGTTCCTGAATCTTCTCCTGGGGCGTCAGTGATGACCGTCACGTACACCGCCAGAGTGGCCAACGCACGCTTCTGCGGCTTCTCCAAACTGCTGCTGGCCTGGAAGGGAAGCATCTATAAGGTCCTGTACAAAGAGTTCCTGGCTTTCTTCGCCATGTACACGGCAATCAGCATCACATACAGGTGTGTGGCTGTGATAATGCACTCATCTGATGCTTCGATTGGGAGTCATACTTTACTTTTGTCATTTTCTTCACCAGATTCTTTCTTGTGGACGATCAGAAGAGTTACTTTGAAAAGCTTTCCATTTACTGCGACAACTACGCCAGTCTCATCCCAATGTCCTTCGTATTAGGTAAACGCATATAGCATAACCACTAAAATCAGTCATGCTGAACATGTTTTAATGTTTTCAAATCATCAGATACATACAGCACCTTTTTATTTTTAATGAACATGGTTTTGTTTTAGTTTACACTACCATTTGTCTCTCTTCTGCTCACCAAGGCTGCTTTTATCTGATCAAATATACAGTAAAAACAGTAATATTGTCAAATATTATTACAATTCAAAATAACTATTTTCTGTATGAATATATTGTAAAATATAATTTATTCTTGAGATGCAATGCTGAATTTTCAGAAACCAAACTCCAGTCTTCTGTGTTAAACGTGATGTTTTTTCAGATTTATTTGATGAATAGAAAGTTCGAAAGAACAATATTTATTTTAAACAAAATTGTTTTGTAACAATTTAAAAGCCTTTACTGTCCCATTTAATCAATTTAATGCATCATTGCTCAATAAAAGCATTCATTTTAAAATAATATTACAAACTATTAAATGGTATAAAATTGAATATTAAGTGAGACAAAAAGGCTAATATGTGACCCTGGAGCACAAAACCAGTCATAAGTAGCACGGGTATATTTGTAGCAATAGCCAAAATACATTGCATGGGTCAAAATGATCCATTTTTCTTTTATGCTAAAAATCATTAGGATATTAAATATCATGTTCCATGAAGATATTTTGTAAATTTCCTACCATAAATCTATCAAAACTTTATTTTTGATTAGTAATATGCATTGCTTAGAACTTCATTTGGACAAGTTTAAAGGCGATTTTCTCAATATTTAGTTTTTTTTGCTCCCTCAGATCAGTTGAATATTATAGAATAGTTGTATCTCAGCCAAATATTGTCATATCCTAACTAACCATACATCAATGAAAATATGATTTGTTCAGTTTTCAGATGATGAATACATCTCAATATAAAAAAAAGACCCTTCTGACTGGTTTTGTGGTCCAGGGTCACATAACAAAACAACCCATAATTCATCAATGCTGTTTGTTCATGTTGTTTTCAAACTAAAAATTGTGTAATTTCTTGGAGGATGATGTCAATACATTTTTTACAAATCTTTTTTCTGTATTTGTTTGATGTCACTGCAGGTTTTTACGTGACATTAATAGTGAACCGCTGGTGGAATCAGTACACCTCTTTCCCGCTGCCGGACAGGATCATGTGCACGCTCTCGGGGGGCGTTCAGGGCGGGGACGAGCACGGCAGGCTGCTGCGCCGCACGCTGATGCGTTACGCCAGTCTGTCCGCGCTCCTGATCCTGCGCTCCGTCAGCACGGCCGTCTTCAAGAGATTCCCCACCATGGATCACGTCGTCGAAGCAGGTAAAGTGTGTTTACAACACACCAGTAACTGCAGCAATCTAGCAACACCATAGCAGCAAACCAGAACACCCAAACAATGCCTTGGCAACCACCTAAAACTATGGCAAGCCCTGACTCAGGTAATGTTTAGTAACAGTAACAGAAGTAGCTATTTTTTTTGACTGTTGTTAATATATATTTAATTGTTTATTTCAAAATTATTTCTCGCAAATTTGATTTCTAAATTCTGAGTCAACATCTTTCAATTCAATTTTTTTCCTAAGAATTTTGAGTTAACATCTTTTACAGTTTGATTTTTTTTCTCAGAATTTGGAGTTAACATATTTTACATTTCGAATTTCTTTTCAGAATTTTGAGTTAACATATTTTAAATTTAGAATTTGTTTTCTCAGATTTTTGAGTTAACATCTTTTAAATTTCGAATTTCTTTTCTCAGAATTTTAGTTAACATCTTTTACATTTATATTTTTTTCTCATCATTTTGAGTTAACATCTTTTAAATTTGGATTTTTTTTCTCAGAATTTTGAGTTAACATCTTTTAAATTTCGAATTTCTTTTCTCTGAATTTTGAGTTAACTTCTTTTACATTTGTTATTTTTTCTCAGAATTTTGAGTTAACATATTTTACATTTGGAATTTTTATCCTAATTTTGAGTTACATTTGGAATTTTTCCTCAGAATTTTGAGTTAACATTTTAAATTTCGAATTTATTTTCAGAAATTTTAGTTATCTTTTATTTATTTTTCTCAGAATTTTGAGTTAACATCCTTTAAATTTAGATTTTTTTTTCTCAGAATTTTGAGTTAACATATTTTACATTTTGAATTCATTTTCTCAGAATTTTGAGTTAATATCTTTTAAATTTTTTATTTGCATCAGAATTTTGAGTTAACATCTCTTAAATTTGGAATTTTTCTCAGAATTTTGAGTCAACATATTTTACATTTTGAATTTATTTTCTCAGAATTTTGAGTTAACTTCTTTTACATTTGTTATTTTTTCTTAGAATTTTGAGTTAACATATTTTACATTTGGAATTTTTATCCTAATTTTGAGTTACATTTTTTATTTTTCCTCAGAATTTTGAGTTAACATTTTAAATTTCGAATTTATTTTCAGAAATTTGAGTTATCTTTTATTTATTTTTCTCAGAATTTTGAGTTAACATCCTTTAAATTTAGAATTTATTTTCTCAGAATTTTGAGTTATCTTTTATATTTTTTATTTGTATCAGAATTTTGAGTTAACATCTCTTAAATTTGAAATTTTTCTCAGAATTTTGAGTTAACATATTTTACATTTTGAATTTATTTTCTCAGAATTTTGAGTGAACTTCTTTCACATTTTCTTCAGAATTTTGAGTTAACATATTTTAAATTTCGAATTTATTTTCAGAAATTTGAGTTAACATCTTTTAAATTTAGATTTTTTTTGTCAGAATTTTGAGTTAACATATTTTAAATTTCGAATTTATTTTCAGAAATTTGAGTTAACATCTTTTAAATTTAGATTTTTTTTCTCAGAATTTTGAGTTAACATCTTTTAAATTTAGATTTTTTTTCTCAGAATTTTAAGTTAACATTTTACAATCAGAATTGTTCTCAGAGTTTTGTTAACATCTTTTACATTTAGAATTTATTTTCAGAATTTTGAGTTAACATCTTTTACATTTTCCTTTAGAATTTTGAGTTAACATATTTAAAATTTCGAATTTATTTTCTGAAATTTGAGTTAACATCTTTTAAATTTAGAATTTATTTTCTGAATTTTGAGTTAACATATTTTACATTTAGAATGTATTTTCTCAGAATTTTGAGTTAATATATTTTAAATTTGGAATTTTTCTCAGAATTTTGAGTTAACATTTTACATTTGGAATTAATTTTCTCAGAATTTTGAGTTAACATCTTTTACATTTTCCAGAATTTTGAGTTAACATAGGTGCCCCTTAAATGTCAGAAATTTGAGTTAACATCTTTTAACTTAGAATTTTGAGGGGGAACATCTTTTAAATCAATTTTGAGATAAATACTCAGAATTTTGAGTTAACAAATTTCTAATTTATTTTATCAGAATTTTTAGTTTTTAGAAAAGGGGAATTGTGAGATGGCAACTCAAAGATGTGAAATGTGAACTCAGTTCAAATCAATTAAATCAGAACTGTGCATGATAAACTCACAATTCTGAAAAATACCCATCAAAATTATGAGACATAAAAATGCAAGGAATAAAGCAAAATTGTGATACGAAAAGTCAGTTACTTTTTTGGCTTCCATATAAAACACTGAGTAATGTCTCTCTCTCTTTTTTAGGGTTTATGACAAGAGAAGAGCGTAAGAAGTTTGAGAGTTTACAGTCTCCCTATAATAAGTACTGGATCCCATGTGTGTGGTTCACTAACCTGGCCGCAGTCGCCCGCTGTGAGGGCAGAATCAAAGATGACAACACTTATAAACTTCTGTTGGAGGTAACTACATTCAAAAGGCCTTTGGAGATTTTACATGACAGTATAGTGTATAGTGTGTCTTCTGTGTTGTTTTTCAAGGAGCTGAATGATTTCAGAGGGAAGTGCAGCATGCTTTTTCACTATGACATGATCAGCATACCGCTGGTCTACACACAGGTCAGATACACGCTTGACAAGGCACACTGAATGTGATTTATGGTGAAAATGAACGATGTTCTTGTCAACCTCAGGTTGTGTCTCTGGCGGTGTACAGTTTCTTCTTGGTGTGTCTGATTGGTCGTCAGTTTCTGGACCCGGGTCAGGGTTATCCGGGTCATGACCTTGACCTTTACGTCCCCATCTTTACTCTTCTGCAGTTCTTTTTCTATGCTGGCTGGTTGAAGGTCAGGAATCAGGAATGCTTTAATTTAAATATTAATTAGATTCCTCTCCCTCTTCATATATGATCCTGCACAATAATGTATCATTCCCTCACAAATTTGACCAGTATTAGCTGTTTTCTCAGTCATTAATGTTTGTTTGTGTCATTGTGTAATTATTTATCAGGTGGCAGAGCAGCTTATAAATCCATTTGGTGAAGATGATGATGACTTTGAGACCAACTTCTTGATTGATAGAAACTTCCAGGTTAAATTGACTATTTACCATATTTCAAATCAATTCTAATTGTCTTTTACTGTCAAAAAAACACACACTGGTTTGTACGTTCACACTGAGTCGTTTCCTATGTATGTGTGTTTGAAAGGTGTCTATGATGGCGGTGGATGAGATGTATGGAGATTTGCCCATGATGGAGAGAGATCGTTACTGGAACGATTCGAATCCTCGTCCGCCGTACACAGCCGCTACGCTCTTCGTGCGGCGCAAGCCCTCTTTCCAAGGCTCCACCTTCGACATGGCGTCAGTGCTCACAAAACACAAATACAGTTTACCGTACACTTCATCTGTACTGCAAACAATCTGTAAAAAATCTAAACAGATTCAAATCTCTGTCGCACACACACACACACACACACACACACACACACACGCACACACTCACGCACACACACACACTCAAAAGTTTCTGAACAGTAAGATTTCGATTTTTTTTTTTTACAAATTCTCTTCTCCAATAATAATAATATGTTTTTGGAGCAGCAAATCAGCATATTTTCATGATTTCTGAAGGATCAGGTGACACTGAAGACTGGAGTAATGATGCTGAAAATTCAGCTTTGAAATCACAGGAATAAATTACAGTTTAAATTTATATTCAAATAGAAAGCAGTTATTTTAAATAGTATAAATATTTCACAATATTACTTATTTTGTTGTATTTTGGATCAAATAAATGCAGGCTTGGTGAGGAGGACAGAATTTGTTAAAAAAATAGAATCTTAATCATAAATCTTACTGTTCAAAATCTTTTGACTGGTAGAGTATACATAGAAATAAAGCAATAATTTCAATCGCAATTGACAGTAAAGACTTATACATGGTTACAAAAATATTATTTTTTTTAAATAAATGCTGTTCTTTTGAACTGTACAGTCATCTAGGAATACTGGAAAATATCAAATATGATATAAAATAGTATATCAAATATATATGTAAATATTCAGCAGCACATCTGGTTTATGTCAATGTTATGAAATGATTGCTGAAGTGGAAAATAAATAAATAACGTCCTTTCTTTTATTTGGACATTTCAAAATCCCAGAATTCCCAAAGAGGACATGCATTTCCAGCCTCTGGAGGAGATTGCTGAAAACCTGGAGGAAACTGTGACACGCAATCACAACCTCGCCCTCTTTAACCGGCTCCTGGGCTCCGCCCCCTCTCCCACAGGCTTTATGGGCGGAGCCTTACGGCGCACCTCCGCCCAGCTGCAGCGTCTGACGCGCTCCATCAGCCCGGACCCGTCCTTCTCCGACGCAGAGCACGAGGAAGAGAAGAGCGTGGGGAGGAGCACGGGAACGGCCGGATCCATGCCGTCTGGACTCGGGCTGGACACCACCCAGAGCACCATCTGCAGCTGCGGAGGACTCATCAATACCTGTCCTCCACTGTCCGGGGTGGACATCCACACGCAAGCTGAAGAGAAAGACGAGAAGATGATGGAAAAAGAGCCACACGTGCCAAAAATCCCACCACCCACCACAGCGCAGAGGTCCGTAGGCAGGAGGAGTCCTCTTGATCAGGGACGAGTCAAGTCTCATTTCTGTACCTCAAACGCCACCAACCGCTCTGTACCGGACTTCTTCTCTTTTCAGCCTATCAGTGACCCGGCAAAGGTCATGACCCCAAAACCGCAACCGACCAACAGCAAAGCAGAAGCGATGTCTTTACTGACTGTCCCATCGCTCGAAGTCTCCACATTTCCACAGAATTCAGAAAGAAAGCAGATTCTGGCAGATTCCCAGCTGCTGCCCTCTAAAGGTCAAACTCAATGTCAGAGTGTAGGGTTAGGGTCAGAGGTCACAGGGTCAGGAAGTCAGGTCAAACTGTGACCAAATACACCTGGATTATTTTTTTCCCACATTGAGAAACATGATCATGTTTATATTATTTGATATTAATACATTCGATCAGAAAGTGTGGAAGATTATTTGACGTATTTAAACTGTATTATTAGACAAAGTAATCATGACAGAACAATGATAATCAGCACTGAAATCGATCTAGTTTTTCTAATTTCTTGAAAATAAATCAAGTGCATGTCTAGATAAAATAGCAACGTGACAAAAAAAATCTAATTTGAATATATATAACAATCATTTATAGAATTAATATGTCAGGCAATGCTCTTATGAATATGAATAATAGCGTTCAGATAATTATTAGGTTTAATAGTGATCCAGACTCTAATGACGGAGATGATCCTCATGTGGGCAGCATTGCGTCACTGTAAGGCTTCTGGTGCTTTTTGATCCATAAGTGCAATATTAAAAAAGAACAACATATTAATACACAAATACAGCTATGCAGTTATATATAATTGACAACAGAGTGAACAGAAAGAACTCTGATTAATATGATTTATTAAACTTTTAATTCAGTTTTCCAGCTTTTAATTATTCAGGATTTTCTCAGAAATGTTTTATGACCACATTATCAAGGTTATTAGTTCTTGTTATTAAATCAACACATTTTGTCAATAAGTCATTAAGAAAGAAGCATCAGTTTTATTAAATGAAACGAGGAGCCACTATGCACATATTTGTTATATTTGTTAGACACTGAAAAATGAAAGTGTTACATTTCTCTAGATAATTGAAAATGATATTTTTAATAATAAAAAAAACAACATTATTTTTCTTGGTATTTATTTGTATGTTTCATTGAAAAAAGGATGATATTTTCTGAAGGCAAATGCAATAATAAAGCATGAAGAACTTCCACCGACTCATAAAAAACAAATCAATAGTGGTTTATCACAGATTATAATCAAAAGGGTTTGGGAGATTAGGTAAGCGTCTCAAGCATCCGTAGACTTTCAGCGAAACAACCAAGGCAACAATCTGGAAAACAGGGTTGAAAATGCATTACAAATACTCATCATCATGAAGTGATTGTTATTTCGAGTATGATGCCTTCAGAAAAACTATACTGCACTGAATCAATAATGCTCTCTCAAAACACTGGATATGGATTACTAAACTATACATGATGCATGATTAAAACAACATTCCTGTCTTTCTAATTGTTAAAGGTTTGGGTGTTTGAAGGGACACAATATTACCTCTAGAATGCCGATCAGAAATGACAAAGCTCCAGATATGGGTATATTTTGATCAAACAGCACATGAACGCAGCCTTGAATCTTCTATAACAGGAATGAAAGAGCTTCATGAAATATGTACTCATCATTTTTTGCTGTATTTTTGGCGCAATGAGGCAGTACCTTTTTCACAGCGTCTTCTTTTTTACATCCTGATTTAGCCTCTGTACCGCAGCATTGTTTAGGATATTCTCGGTTATTCTTTAGAAAAGTTGAATTTGTGAAGTCCCCATAGCC
The DNA here is from genome assembly GCA_027474115.1 of Schizopygopsis malacanthus. Classification (NCBI taxonomy): domain Eukaryota; kingdom Metazoa; phylum Chordata; class Actinopteri; order Cypriniformes; family Cyprinidae; genus Schizopygopsis; species Schizopygopsis malacanthus. Next base: position 6,513,741 of record CM049871.1, on the reverse strand, counting down.
TTTGTATCCACAGCACTTCAGCTAAAATTCATAAAAATGAAAACTGTAATATTTATTAGATGGAACTCAGCTGACACACACACGAGGGCTAGTCTTACGCTGGTCATAGTTTGATTCCACAGGCTAGTGACTGATGGGTCTTCGCCATATTTCTTCTGAAGACTTTCAACGAATTTGACCTCTAAGCTGCTCAATGCATTTTCTTTCTGTTGAGCAGAAAAGGCAGGTTGGTTGGCCAAAGGTACATTTCTGGTTCATAACTGAAATCTTTCATAAACAATTTGAAATTTTTATGTTTGTCATCTTGATTTGGAATCACTTTCTGATTCTAAAAGATCAAAATGAGTCAAAGTAAACAAAAAAGAACAACATAACTAAAAATATTACGTAAGTAACTTGACATTTTAAATTCATTTTAATTAATAAAGATTGAAACTTGTAATATTTAGATAAAAAATTTGAATATGTAATAAACAATACCTCATGTGTAATGTCCTTGATTAAAAAATGTATACTTTTTTAATTAAATTATATATACATCAGCTGAATATATCAGCTTTTCATTGATTAATGGTTTATGATATGAAAATATTTGGCTGAGATACAACTATTCGAAAATCTGGAATCTGAAGGTGCCAAAAAAAAATCTAAATATTGCGAAAATATTCTTTAAAGTTGTCTAAATAAAGTTTTTACCAAAGCATTTTACTATTAAAAATGTTTTTGGTATATTTACGGTAGGAAATACACAAAATATCTTCATGGAACATGATCTTTACTTAATATCCTAACAATTTTTGGCATAAAATAAAAACCAATCATTTTGACCCATATTTTCGGCCTTTTTTTCAATATAACTGTGCTACTTATGACTGGTTTTGTGCTCCAGGGTCATATATATATATATATATATATAAAAAATTAGATTACCACAGAATTTGGGAGGAGGATAAACACTGCCGCGATGAGCTGGAGGATGAAGACGATCAGCACAACGATGAAGAACTGAAATAAAAGTGAAAAAGATCAGACAAATTAAAACAGGGCAGTACATTTGGCTTATACTTATGTCAAGATATTAGAGAACATTTTGATATTTGACACTCACGACCAAGAGCATCCAGCTTTTTTTCTTCAAAATGCCACAAAAGCCAATCAAGCCCATCAGAGCGAAGATGCAGCCCAGAGCAATCAGCATCGGCGTCCCCATGGACAGGATCGTGGTGTATGTAGAGCCATCGACAGTTTTTAACACCGCAGATGCTTTCTGGGTTATTTGTGCCCATATACCATACCCTGCAGTCATGCCCCCACACAACTACAGTGTGTGAAAGAGAAAAAGTTCACTTGTTTGTGGGTTACTCACTCATTATATACCAAATTACATGTACTTACAGCGAGGAGGCTGAAGAAGGAGGAAACCAGCTTTAAACATCTTGTCACCGTCATGTCGGTGTTGTTTGTCTGTGGTAAAGATGTCAACCAGAAAAGTGTGTCAAGACAAACTCCTGTCATCATTTACTAACCATCAAATTGTTCCAAACCTATATGAATGTCTTTCTTTTGTCCAACACAAGTGGATTTTTTTTCTTACTATAGAATTGAATGGCTACCATCAACTTTTTGGTTCAAGATTTTTCCAAATAAAATGTAATTTTTAATGTAATGTTTTTGAGTGAATTATCCCTTTAAAAATTCTCGCTACTAAACATAAGGAGAAAAAATATAATGTTAGACAGTTTCTTAGTAAAGTCTTGACTAAATAAATGAACTAGCTGATGCTCATTTTATCAACACTATCTTTATAACGACTATCAACATCATGCTAATGATGCCTCGATCTCATTTATTTCAGAATCGCTTTCTGTACGGGTCTGTCATCACATTCTGGCCTAGTCAACGCATCTGATGCAGCAACAATAGCAGTTGTCAAATGCCCTTCGACTAACTAACTAGCTAACCCACCGCCTTCCTGTGTTCTGTCTGTGATTATACTTTACTAGAGTACTTCCTCCTTCTTCTACCCCTCTCTTCAGGTCTGTTAGTACAATGAGAAATCCCCTCTCTGTTCATCACAAACTCTAATCAGTGGTTTCTTTTTCCTTGACACTTAAGAAAAAAAACAACTTCAACAACCTGTGTGTGAGAGTAGGTTAGTTTTGTATGTTTTTTGTTACAGAATATACCCGATTCAATTCATCTCCGCTTTCCTCAAGTCAGATATAGCTCTTGTATATATTACCAGATTGAAGGCTGGAGTAGTTTTTTTTCGTAGTGGATTTCTTATGATCATTATCATAGTGGACAGAAGTCAATCAGTTCCCTTCAGTGTAATTCTACATCCACAATTAATTTTTAAACAATTTAAACAACATTTGTGCATTTTAATTTTTCGAATTTTGAATTAATTATTATATACATGATCACTGCAAAAAAAAAAAAAAAAAAAAAAAAGTCACACTGCACGAACACATTTCTAACATTCACTTGAGTTACTGCAGGAACATGAAGGCAGACAGCTAAGTTTGAGAAGAAGAAAATACATATGTAGAACATTTACTAAATAAATAATTTACAGTAAGTAAACTTTAAACCAAAAACTTGATATAAAAAATAAGACGATGTAGAGCGCATTTCAGAGTAATATTTTTGTCTTAAACCTAGAATTGACTAATTAAACCTGTCTAAAAGTATTGTTTGCACCTGTCAATTTCACAAAACAAAATAAAAACTATTTGTGTCAAACAGACAGAAAGACATACTCACATCAGTGTGATGCAGCCTGGCAGATCAGCAGCAGTATCAAACAATCCCTGACCGGAGAATGATTCTGGCGTAGAAGTGTTGTTTTTGCACCTCTTAAATCTTCTCAGCACATTCACCTTATAGAATGTGGTCACGTCTCGCACTCTTATTTCATGCTGTGCATTTCCTACCTAGGCAAGGTTCTTCTAGAGGTGCGACATGCTCACATCCTCACTAGTGTATAAGGTTCATGCAAAAGGAAATGATGTACCATGCACAATGACCACAAACATATGTCCAACAACAAGAGCAGGCAAGTCAACCGCAAATGCAGATAAACTGATTTAAAAATTGATCCTCAAAAAATGCATCTCTCACACACACACACACACACACACACACACACACACACACACACACACACACACACACACACACACACACACACACACACACACACACACACACACACACACACACACACACACACAGTACAATATACAAATACTCCTTTAGTGTCCACAGGGAAGCAAATTTATTGCATTTAAAGCAAATGGCAAAGACAAATATATTATGACTTACTTTGAAACAAGTAACACAAATGATGAAGATTGACAATCATATGGACCGGACATTTCCAGAGCAGTCCTAAAATGTTTATCACCTATATCGAAGTAAAGCATGACCTTGCATCCATTAAAACGATCTGTCTACATTTCAAAGCTACTTCACAATGACAATTTCATCTGAGCATGTTGTAAACCGACACTGCAGTAGTTTGAAACTCTCCTAAAACGTTGAGCATTCAGTTGAGACTTTGGCATGTGATTTTCTGATTCCTGCAGTTTCATGCAGTATTTTCTCATCATGATATCACAGTTCAGTGTATTAGCAGCCACACATCACGCTGAGGGAACCCATCTCATTTCATTCAATCCCTGAGGGGCCTGTTTAAGTGACTCAAAGATTCATTTTAAGGGCCGTATTCTTACTGTTAGGTTGGCATTTCATACTATATATTGGCTGTACGTTTGTGAAAGAGTCTCTCTCTTCCGGTGTACATGTGTTAAGAGCGAGAGACGGAGTGTGTGCATGTTTGCCTTCAAGTATGAGTGTTTGCTGAGAGACGATCATTAGCATCCACAGCTGCTCTGTCCATCAGGGGGCGTGTCTTGCAGACTCAGGCCTTTGTGATTGGTTAGCATGCTCGGGTCTCCGTCCAAGCTCTCGTTCATTTTGTCACAGATGATATCGACCAGCCGCTCAAACACCTGCTTGACGTTAATGTTATCCTTCGCACTAGCCTCGAAAAACTGGAAGCCTGCAAAAAGACGGCAGAGAAAGAGAGAAAAAGAGATTTAGAGTCATACAATCAGAATGAAATGTGACAAATATTGTGTTTAAATAAAACTGTCTCATTTACTAACCCCAAAGTATTATTTTTACACTCCGAATAAACACATTATTCACATATAATTAACAGTCAGCTGATGTGGAGAATTTAAAAAACAGCAAATATTAGCTGACCAATAATCTGCTAGTAATAATGGCATTTTGATGATTTTTTCCGAAATCATTATTTCAACATAAAGTGTAATTTGGTTCAAATAAGTATCGAATTTGACAAATTGTATATCTTATCTTTCCAAATGTTTAAGCTTTTTTTTTCATTAAAAAAATTATTATTATTTTTCTAATTTATTTATTTCATTTTTTTGTAAATACAATGTAAAATAACTATACATTTACTTCCATAAATGGACATGCATGCGTTATTTGCTATCTTTAAATTGAATAGTGTGATGTCATAAATATAAATTTTATATCAGCCATAAAAAAATCCATACTGTTCGATCACTACCTACATTAAAATACTAAACTATATCTAAAATCTATTGGGCAATAAAAGTAGATTCACACCCTTTGAGCAACACACTTGCTCTCAGTACTGTGAAACGCCTGTATCATTCCTTCCTGTCTTTTTCTGTCCAAATAAGGCTCTGAAGCTCAGAGGAAATTCAGTGGGCCATGAACAGGGTATTAATACGCCAAGCACCGCATGAGAGTACTTTCGGCAAGCACCGCATTTAGGCTTTAAATTAAACTGCATGTCAGGTGGCCCTTAACTTTATTAGGAACTTCAACATTTCAGAGTTTAAAGAAATAGTTTGCCTCCCAAAATAAAATAGTTCATTTTTCCCATCATGTCCTTCCAAATCTGTATGAGTTTCTAATGTGGAACACATCAATGTTATTTAATGGAGTCTGTAAAATCCCAAAATGACAAGAAAGGACCATAAATGTATTATAAATATGGCACATATGACTATATAACAAAATGCAGAATAAAATATAATTCCAGGGATTGTAAAAATAGTTCATTTTGTAACCTCCATTTACAGGCTTGTGTGTGTGAATGTTGCTTTTATTGTCCTGTAACATGCCTAGATCATTAGCCAGTCTCTGTCCGTCCTCTCTGGACACCAGTCTGTCGTCCTCCAGATCACACTTGCTTCCCACCAGAATCACCTGAGTGTTGTCCCACGAGTACGTTTTAATCTGAGTTGCCCTGGAACACACACACACGCACACACACACGCACACACACACACACACACACGAGACACACACACACACAGACACACACACACACACACAGAGACAGAGACGCACACACGCACACACACACAGACACAGACACACAGAGACAGAGACAGAGACACACACACACACACACACACACACACACACACACACACACACACACAGAGACACACACACACACACACACACACACACAGTCAGTTTCATGCTCATGAGCGCCCCCTTTGAGGCTGTTATGAAATGCGCGGCACTATAAAAATGAACACTACCTGTGATCACAGCAGGACGTCTGACTCTAGGACTGTAAATGAAGAAAGTAAACTCACCAGTCTTGCACAGCGTAGAAGGAATCTTTGTTAGTAATGTCATACATTAGCAGGAAGCCCATGGCCCCTCTGTAGTACGCTGTGGTAATAGTGCGGTACCTCTCCTGCCCTGCTGTGTCCTGAGGAACAACATATAAGAAATACAGCCATCAACATCTCTATTTGCTATTCCTTTAGCTCAATAAAGACACACACTCATAACTTATATAGATATAAATGTTTTTTCTTAAAACACTGTACAGCAGAAACCTGCTGAAAACATTCATAGCTTTGTTTTTTGAGCCAACCTCAAGTTATTTTTTATAATGAATTTATTGCTGTTATTGTGTGTATTTCTTGTTAGTAGAGCCTAATATTCAAGTAGAGCACTGACTTTGAAAAAGTGGGATATTTCAGCATTAATTATAAGTGCAAAAAACAACAACTATATAATAGTGTATCAAACAATTATAATTGTGCAACATAAAATGACATATACACACACACACACACAGACACAGACGCAGACGCAGACACACAGACGCAGACACACAGACGCAGACGCAGACACACAGACGCAGACGCAGACACAGACACACAGACACGCAGACACAGACACAGAGACACACAGACACAGACACACAGACGCAGACACACAGACACAGACGCAGACACAGACGCAGACACACAGACGCAGACGCAGACGCAGACACACAGACACAGACACAGAGACACACAGACACAGACACACAGACGCAGACACACAGACACAGACGCAGACACACAGACGCAGACACACAGACGCAGACACAGACACACAGACACAGACGCAGACACACAGACGCAGACACAGACACACAGACGCAGACACACAGACACGCAGACACAGACACAGAGACACACAGACACAGACACACAGACGCAGACACAGACACACAGACGCAGACACACAGACGCAGACACACAGACGCAGACACAGACACACACAGAGACACACAGACACGCAGACACAGACACAGAGACACACACACACACACACGCTTAATGCAAGTAAAATACATACATTAATATAGTTAAATATATTTTCCACACTGCTATTTACTATATTAATTTAGCTAATTAATATTTAAATTGTATATATATTTGTATGTGTTTATATATTAATTAAACTTAGTAAAACATGTAAAGTGCCACAAGAGAACTTTGAATAATTTTGAATGAGCTAAATTGGTCTGATACAGAGATCACACAACTCTTAATGAAACCGGATGACTAAACAGAAAGATTGTTTAAAAATCAATATATATTAAATATTTGACAATTCAACTAATTTCTGTCAATCTAAAATTTGTAAATAAAAAGAAACTAATGATTCAAGTAAATGCAGTGCAAAGGAAACAGAGTCCGGGGTTTAGAGTTTAACAGCCAGGATAATGTGGTAACTAGGTAACGTTTGATTAGTTTCCATGATACTGAGAAGCCTTGACGTGATTTAGAACGCTGTGACCTCACATATGTAGATAACCATGGTGACCATTGGTTTGGGCAGCTGGTCGAGGCTTGTATATATGCATGTATTGTATTTTAGAGGAAGAGCCAAATTCAGACTAATGGGAGCTTGACAAAAGCCTCAGCCCCCTCTTTCAACAGAGATAAGATGTGCCACCTGCCCTGCACACACACACACACACACACACACATGCACAAGCACGCACGCACAGTCTGGCATATGTGGTTTACGGAGACTCTCCATAGGCGTAATGGTTTTTATACTATACAAACTGTATGTGCTATTGCCCTACACCAACCCTACACCTAAACTTAGCCCTCACAGGAAACTTTGTGCAATTTTAGCTTAAAAAACAAACAAACACAATTTAGTATGTTTTTAAGCCTTTTGGTTTACGGGGACATAGGCAGTGTCCTCATAAACCACATTCATGTTGTAATACCCATGTTATTATACAGATTTGTGTCATATATATATACCATATATACTAGTTCACTCACACACACACACACACACGTTGTTTTTTATGGTTTACGGGGACTCTCCATAGGCGCAATGGTTTTTATACTGTACAAACTGTATGTGCTATTGCCCTACACCTACCCTACACCTAAACTTAGCCCTCACAGAAGACGGTGCATTTCTATTTTCCCTCAAAAAAACGCACACTGTATGATTTATAAGCGTTTTAAATTATGGGGACACTGAAAATGTCCTCATAAATCACCTTCTCCTTGTAATACCTATGTCATACCCATGTTATTATACAAATTTGTGTCCTCATAAACCACATAAACATGCCCACACACACACACACACACACACACACACACACACACACGACTGACTTCACAACAAGGACAAGTCAATCATATCATATCTATAAACATTCTTCCTACTGTGAAAGATCTGTGTACATGACTGTATCAATAATAGAGCAGTTAAATGTACAGAGCTCTGTTGACTAATCTAATATTTGCTCTTCCTTCATAGCAAAGTGACTCAAATTACTTCCGTCACTGTTTTTAAATCAAGAACTCCTCGTTTAAGTAAACAGAGAAATGTAAAAAGTGAACACGCACATATAAAGGACTTTCCACAAATAAGGTATCTGGTGTCCAAAGAGTTTATAAAAAGCACTGGATGCATACATCTCCATGGTTTTTGTGTTAAGGGAACTAAAACATATTAGATCAACTATTATACTCCTTAAACTCTTTTCATGAGGATTTTCACCTTTTGAAATGAACTTATAGATTAAAAACCATACAAGAATTGTGTTATTTTGATCATTTTAAATGGGTAATTCAATGTAGTAAAAATAATAATAATAATAAATAAAACATTCTTTTTTTATTAAAAACATTTATTAACTGTAATTATTAATTCATTACACATTATATTTACATTCACTGACCATTTATTCAAAAAGAACCAATTAATAAATTATAATAAATAACAATAATATATGCAGACATTTGAACATTTAAAAATAAACTTGCATGTATGGAGACAAACATTATTGGCTTATTCATACTGTATATTCTCATTGCTATAGCAATATAGTCAATAAAACATGACTGATTATTAACTAAACATCTCCAAACACTTAGTCAAGAGTCTCTGTGTCCTCCCCACCCTCTAAATACACCACACACACGCACACACTCACACACGCACACACACTCACGCACACCACACACACACACACACACACCACACACGCACACACACACACACACACTCACACACACACACACACCACACACACACACACACACACCACACACGCACACACGCACACACACTCACACACACACACACACACACACACACACACACACACACACACACACACACACAAAAACATGTTGGTTTTTATGGTTTACGGGGACTTTCCATAGGCGTAATGGTTTTTATACTGTACAAGCTGTATGTGCTATTGCCCTACACCTACCCTACACCTAAACTTAGCCCTCACAGGAGACGGTGCATTTCTATTTTCCCTCAAAAAAACTCACTCTGTATGATTTATAAGTGTTTTAAATTATGGGGACACTGAAAATGTCCTCATAAATCACCTTCTCCTTGTAATACCTATGTCATACCCATGTTATTATACAAATTTGTGTCCTCATAAACCACATAAACATGCCCACACATACGCACGCACACGCACACACACACACACACACACACACACGCACGCACACGCGCACACGCACACACACACACGCGCACCACATGCAACCAACCACACAACCTTGCAAGAGAGCAAAATAAATAAAACAATAATTTTTAAAAGAAAGGAGAAAACTGCATTTAGACTACATTAAGTATGGATTCACAGGGAAATTGCAGGCAAATGCATTTAAGTTTTTGTCTAATAAACTTGTATGGTAAACATTCTTGATATTGTAAACAAATAAATAAACAAATACACCCATGCATTGGGTCATTGCTTGGTATGCAATGTAAAATGTGCATCCTAAAGTGAAACCTCTGATCTAATGTCTGATAAAGCAACAGTGTAATATCATACATCAATTGGGACTGTGCCATCAGTGGTGCATCAGCCTATCAGACTTGACATAATGCCATTTTTACATTCAATTTTCATTCAGCTATTGATAAAACTGGTGATTATATATATATATATATATATATATATTAGGGGTGGGCATAGATTAATTTTTTTAATCTAGATTAATCAGATTAATTTTGGAATTAATCTAGATTAAAATGGCTCATTTGAATTCTGCCGAAGGCATCAGAATTGTGTGCTACCCAAATAATGGCTAAAAGTAAGTCTTTGAGAACGGGTTTCTCAAGCCAGGTGGCGCATTAGACCAGGCGCTCTCTCCTGTTTCCAAAATGCATCACAAACTGCTTGAGAAAGCTGTTCTACTATGATAATTGGTGATGAAAATAAACTATGTTCAAAAGATGTACTTGTGTTTACTAACTGTTTATTCAGTTAAACATGATTTTGAACTGTAGGCCTACATAAGAGGTCGTGATGAACTGTTTACAGTTTCCATTGGGAAGCTTCTTAAAAATAAATTTTCCCTGACCAAACCCGGCGGCTTCATAGCTGCATCCATGTTAGCACGTCACGTCTGATGTGGTCATTTCACAGTAACGTTAGGCATACACACAGGTTCGAAGCAGAGGGTGACACGGGAGTGAATTCTCAAGTTCACATGAGACCTAAAGCGCATCCCGTTTGCTTAAAAGCGCAACGTGTTGTTATTCTGAGTGCACACAAATAAACGTAGAGTCTTTACAGATTCGAAAGATGTATTAGGCTACTTTTATCTGTATGACCAAGAATGACGGAGATTTTAAGAGCAAGTGATCGCACCGGAGCCTGTCCTGCGCAAACGCGCTTCCACACAAACACTTCAATAGCGCACATTTCTCTAGGTTAACATCATATTGAGCGGCCATGTAAAGTTGCTACTACATACATCTTTCAGATGAAAAGCCATATTTGAGGTTGATGAATGATGAGCGTTTGGATGTCCTGCCCGATTGTATTACCACATAGACCAGCCGTTAACAATCTGTCCATCACGGACTGCGAGCCTCTAGTTCGAAGACTCGTTCTCGCCCCCTACAGTGCAATTCGGCTAGGTATACATCCGCGCTAAAATATCAGGGTGAAAGTCATCATAGCTTGCGTAGTATAGACCCAGCTCCCAACCCAACTTTGAGAATAGATTAACGGCGATATTTTTTTTATCGCCGATAAGAGTCTCACGTTAACGCAGCACGTTAACGCCGATAACGGCCCACCACTAATATATATATATATACCCAAGAAAGCTGAATATCATTGAGACTTGATGATGGACTCTATTGACTTGGGCTATCAAACAATACAGCAATACATTTCAATGAGCCAAAAACACAAAATATCGTAGCAATCACTGTCCTGGTACGACAAAAATACTAGGTTTGCGTGTAAAAAGTTGTTCTATACATGGGTTATCAACACACAAGTGCATTCTGGGAAAACGATACTCAACACCTCTTGAGGCGTTCTCACTCACTTCCTTTCATCAACAGAAAGTGCTGTCGCTTCCTCTGTCGAGGAAGGCTGCGGCTGTGAACTGGCGCACAGCAATAACAACTCAAATTACAGTGTCCGAATGTACAGAATGTATTTCACTTAGAACGACACTCTTGGCAGGATGGGCAGCTGATATTCTGACACACTTCCTGTCTTGGTATTGATTTATTTAGTGAGTCAGAGCAGAAGGCAGATGCATGGCTGGTCTGGATGAAAAAAGCACACACACCTAATTAGATTTTATGGCTTTTATTTTCTAAAGGCTGCCTCAAAATGGATTTGGCCCTGTGTGTGTGTGTGTGTGTGTGTGTGTGTGTGTGTGTGTGCTTGCTTGCTTCACGAATAATGCATCAAACTATGGGCCATCTGCTTTGGGTCATTCTGGATGTTTTGCAACATTAACCATCTTTGCTAAAAAACACACCTCACCTAGATTATCTTGATCAAGGTATCACTGAGTCATGCTGACATATGATTAGTATATCCTCTTTTCACCACATTTGACTTTGGCAATAAAATGTTTTCTAGCTTAAACTGTGAAATATGAATTGTAAAAGAGAAAAGCCATGAACATTTTCTTCTGAAATAACTGCAATGACACCGAATGCATTACAATTATTCATTTTCTCCATAATTAATAAAAAAAAACAAAAAAAAAAAACTTTTAAGATATACCTAATTCGAGGTTGTTGAAATTGCTTCTGTTGAAGCTATTAGCCTATTTAACCCTTTTAAATAACCGTAAAAAAATTTGTTTTATTCAATATCATTTGCAATGCTTCATGGGACTATTTCTTCTTTCCCTCATGAAAGCTTTTAAGTACACAGTCTTTGTATTTTATCTGACTTTCAAATACCTTTTTGCTTGAGTTTGAAATGTTGTGATTCACATCAAAGCTGGTTGGTTTGGTTTATGGCTTAATGAAACCCATTAATGAAACTCTATGGAAACCAGGGTTGCCAGGTCTGTGAAACAAAACCAGCCCAATTGCATTTTCCCCTTCGTCGTGGGTCCACTCTATTGAAATCACATTCCCAGTGGTGGAGGAGAGACCGTTTTAACCCACGGACTGAAAAAACAACCCACGGCAACCGTGTAAAAGTAGCTCAATTCCCAAATTTGGCAACCCTGTCGTTTACGCCAAGAAAGATAACTATAAAAATAACAATAATGATATTATCTCCCACACCAAGGGAAGATAATGTTCTGTTATTTTAAGCACAAACTGCCGTTTTGTCATCTGCCACTTTAAATGCTCAAGCGCTTAAAAAGCAGGATGGATTCTGATTGGCTGTCGTTGTTTTTTTCATTCATCAGCTAAAAAAAAAATCCTTTTGAAAGTGATGCCAACAATATCGTTCCTCTGTATAAATGCAATTAGCCTAGCTTTATTTGTATAAATACCACTCACCATCCTCATTTTATCTATTAAATAACTCCAATGTCCCTGCATCTTTCAAACTCACCCATATTTGCAATTTGACTCGTTTTTCATTCCTGTACACCGTTTTGACTTTGAAGTCGATGCCGACCGTGCTGACAAACGCAGAGGTGAAGGAGTCGTCAGCGTATCGGAACAGAAAACTCGTTTTTCCCACACTGCTGTTGCCAATGATGAGCAGCTTGAACATGTAGTCAAAATTCTGATCGGCTACATCCTTCTGCACCTGCGTCTGCTGACGGGTATCGTTGGCCGACGCCATCTAGAGGGGTGGAGGGAAAGACAGACAAGCTATAATATAGTCACATTTACAATGAAAGGTAATAATAAAGGCTGTCAAACAGAAGACAGCCACCTTCATATGTTGGGCTCTGAGGATGCTATGGCCCTCTTGTCCATTCATTGATACTCTGGGCCACTAGTTAAAGCATTCTTCCAGCGCTGTCATCTATCTATCTTTCTTTCTTTGCACATTAAACATGCTGAGTGAAGATCTTTCCTTGATTAAGAGCCATTACAGCTGAGACCAGCTCAGCACAATTCATTCTGGCCATAAAACAGTACTTAAAGTGGGAAGCACATAATGAGAATACTTTAAGGAAGAGTTCTCAAAATAAAATATTTTAGTATTATATAATATTTTGAATTAGCGTTTATTTTTAGGTTTATGTTTTGTATGTTTAGTAATTTCTATTCATTCAATTAAAAAAAAAATAGTTTGTGTTTTAATACGTTTATTTCAAGATTGCAGTTAGTATGTTTTTTACGTTTTTATTTAAAATGAGTACTAAATATTATAATTGAGTATTTAATTAAATGATTTTTTTTTTTCAAGTTTCAGTTTTAGTAAAATCAATGTCCGACCTGAAAAATGACAATTTAATTGTCATTCAATTGAAAAAATTACGATTGAAGATTTTTTTTTTGCAAAACACCACTTAAATCCCCATCTGTTCATTAAACAAGCTATCGCATGACTTGAAATATATCTAATAAATCATATGGATTAATATTCTAGTACTTTATGGCCCTTTTTTTGAAGTTGACAGACTTAATGGAAGCTCTTAATGAAAAAGAGCAGCATTAAGACTCTTCAAAAAGTCTTCGTTTAAGAAAAAGGAAAGCAACTTTTTAAACTAAACAAGTATTAACATCCTGCTCAAACACGAAGAGGTGCTCACATCTACACCTGTAAGCACCTGAAGAGGGAGTTACCAGGATATGACACACCTTACACATATGAATGAACACAATGCGCTCGTGCCACAGTGACTCTATGCAATTCTAAATGAAATTAGAAGAAATGTCTTTTGCACAGGCAAAGATAAAGATTAGATGGCAAGTTAGATTAGATCTGATGCTGGTCGACACAAACAGCAGCACACACCCTGAACTGTGAAATCTACAGATCTGTCAAACACAAGATCAGCTAACATCTGTAAGTCAGACACACTCATTTGAGCATGGCATCAATAAATGCATTTTAGGTTTAAAAGGGAAACACGGTTGTACTAGTCGTGCTTCCATATGGACTTGCTTACATCTCTCTCTTCAGTTAGCAAATAAAGAAAAATGCGTATCCTTCGGGGATACATAAACATAACATGGTCACTAACCTTATCCGGCTCTTCTTAGAGGTGGTTATTTATTCGGTAAAGTTGATGTTGCGCTTTTCCCGGACATCCAGTCCTCGGCTCGCAGATCCAGTTTCACTTTTCCCACTAAACACACTGGAAATGGTCCACTCGCCTTATCGGGTGCCTTCCCTAAAGAGGGGCGTTGCAAAACCAGACGCTTGATGACTGCAGCGACCTGGCTGTCGACCAGTTTTTATTTGTGCTGACGGATCGTCGAAACTGCGACGGCTGTTTCCAGATCAGCCAGCGGCCCTGGCGAGCTTCCAGCCTGCACTTACAGAGTAACCAATCAACAGGTCCACTGCCAGCCTCGCAGCAGCAGGATCTTCTGCGGTCTACATACGGGCATTCTGCCAAACGGTTCCGCGGCCGTGCAGTTTAAAATGCTGCTTATAAAAAACAAAAACTGTAGCAAGATCGACACTTTTGCTGTTTAATTACATAAGCTTTTTGGCCAGTGTCATGAATGTACACCTTGCCTTTTTATAAGAATTGAAAGCTGGCATTTCTCTACAAATATCCACTTTTCAATGATCAGTTATGTACTATATAAATAGCTATTTATTATATAAATAACTTATATAATACATAAAAAAACTGTAACAAGATTGAGTTTTACAATTTAATTACATAAGCTTTTTGGCCAGTGTCATGAATGTACACCATGCCTTTTTATAATGTAAAGCTGTCGTTTCTACAAATATCCACTTTTCAGCGATCAGTTATAAATAACAGAGCTATTAACCAGCTATTTATTATATAAATAATTAATATAATATATCAATATATAATACAAAAAATATTTATTTAAAATAATAATAATAAAACTTGATTTATTTAATGCACTCTTTAAACTTTATTAAAAAGGAAGAAATAAGAAATAACTCCAGAAATAAGAACAATTATTTTTATCATTGATCTTTTTTGTTACCTTTTTTAAAAATGTAATATTCGGGTGCACACAGAGAAACAAGCTTACCTAAAATCTTCTAGTCACAAAAGAGGAACACAAAAGGCGAGCGGCATCAGGAATAGAGCAATCAAAGGCACGGCTATAAAACGCACTCACAGGTTTCAGCTTGCTTTTTTATAATATGAGATTATAATTTTATGTATTATTTGTATTATGATGTATAATTTTAGCAGATGGGTTTACCTCAACTAGTTTTTACTTAAACTAGGGCACATCTTAAAAAAGTTATATTAACTGAACCAAGTTAAATTGAACTAAATAATAAACCTTTCAAGCCCACATTTAGCATAAAAACTGGAAAATTGGCATTAAGAGTCTGAAACAGTCAGAAGAAATAAAACTAGCTTTCAACTTCTAAAAAGTATTGTTGACAAATAAAATAAACTCCTTTATGTAGAACTATGTAATGTAAAGCCCTATCTCTCCTTATAAGTCTGTATATTTAGCTGGCCATTAGTGCATTGAGGCTTGTGATTGGCTGGATCGTTGGCCTCCCACAGCTTCAGGAACTCCTGCTGATAGGGCCCCACGAGCTCCGGCTCCTCTGTAACCATGATGTTTTCTTTGTTGCTCTGGACTGCGGTTAGGGTCCAGTTGAGGGAGCCAGTGATCAGTTTCTTGCCATCCACCAATGCAAACTTATGATGCATATGAACAGCTGAGCTCATCTCGTGCCTCACACAGATGCCTGTAACAGAGGTCAAAAACAGATCAGTTAGCTCCAAATCCTCTTACAATTTAAAAACAGATGTGATTTCGACATCTGTCAAACCCCTCCATGTGTGAATCATGTAGATCCCTTAATTCTGCGCTAATGCATCATCACAGTCCACAGTAGCCGGGTGTAACAGCTTGCAGAAGGCACAGCAGTGTGTACTGAAATAACAAAGGCTGAGCCAGACAGAACATGTGGGAGCTGTGTGGCTGCTGTAATCTATGTAAGAATGACAGTTTTTACTACCTGCAACAGTCGAGCAAGTTCTGACTATAAACCACTTCATTCTGCATACCACAGAGTTGTGAGGACAGGCCCATGCTATATAATGATAAGGTTTATGAAGTCAGTGAAAACCTTGAAAAATTAGGGAATTGTTTTTCTTTTTAAATTTAGAATATATATATATATATATATATATATATATAGAGAGAGAGATTAATTCTTGGAATTTTTTAATGTTATTTTTTATTCTTAGAATGTTACATTTAATTAATGAAGTTTGATAAAGTCTTACGTCACAGACATTATAGACATTTATTTACAGACATAAGACATTTTTATAGACGAGTATTTATTAAAAAAACCCATTAAATTCTTAAATTCAGAAAATGTGAACAGTTTTATATATATACAGTTGAAGTCAAAAGTTTACATACACCTTGCAGAATCTGCAAAATGTTGATTATTTTACCAAGTAAGATGGATCATACAAAATGCATGTTATTGTTTGTTTAGTTCTGACCTGAATAAGATATTTCACATAAAAGATGTTTATGATGTCTACTTGTTTTTAGTCGAGCACCCATTTGAGATCGATGTGCTTACTCTTTACTACATAAAATATGTTTACATGTAGTCCACAAGAGAAAATAATAGTTGAATTTATAAAAACGACCCCGTTCAAAAGTTTACATACGCTTAATTCTTAATACTGTGTTGTTACTCTGAATGATCCACAGCTGTGTTTTTTTGTTTAGTGATAGTTGTTCATGAGTCCCTTTGTTCTGAACAGTTCAACTGTCTGCTGTTCTTCAGAAAAATCCTTCAGCTCCCACAAAAGATTTGTTTTTCCAGCATTTTTGTGTATTTGAACCCTTTCTAACAATGACTGTATTATTGTGAGATCCATCTTTTCACACGAGGACAACTGAGGGACTCATTTGCATCTATTACAGAAGATTCAAACACTCACTGATGCTCCAGAAGGAGAAACCATGCATTAAGAGCCGGGGCGTGAAAACTTTTGAACAGAATGAAGATGAGTACATTTTTCTTGTTTTGCCTAAATATCATATCTTTTCATTTAGTACTGCCCTTCAGAAGCTACAGAATAGTTACATGTTTTCCAGAAGACAAATTAAGTGAAATTTACCCTGATCTTCAAATTGAAAAAGTCATGCCCTGGCTCTTAATTCATGTTTTTTTTATGCTGGGCCAGCTGCATAAACTTAGCCACCATATTAAGACTGTGTCTTAAGAACTAGTTTGACCAACTAGCAGTTGCTAAGGGGTAATCAGTCTTACTTCTCCAATACAAAGAAGACCACTCTGCCTTTCCATAACTGAATTAAAAAAGTTATGACCAGTCTTGAGGAAAACAATTAGATTACTAACTTTTTAAGACTAGTCTAAACAGTTTATGCAACCGGCCCTGATCATCATCATCATCATCGTCATCATCATTAGTCTGTCTGGACTGACATGAAGAAACAGAACAAACTGAGACAGACTAAATCCAGACGAACTGTGGCAACATCTCCAAGATGCTTCAAGAAACCTACCTGCAAACTGAGAGACTAAACAAATGCTTGGAAATGTAAACTGATATTTCCTACTGACACACTACAGCAAAAAATGAAAATAACTGACTTAAAACCATTTATTCAACAACACACCTTCCTTACGGAGGACACCGATCTGAGATCCAGTGATGGTCATGTAGTCTCTGTCCGTAACCACTCGCACAACGACTCCACGTTTGTGCAGCAGGAGAATCGCCCTGCTCAGCTCCATGTGAGAGAAGCAGAACACACACAGGTCCAGTGATATACGTGCAGAGAGGAGATGCACGAGGAGCCTGGAGAAGGACGTCTCAACCCCATGGGGAAGGGGACATGCACTGAGGGTGGGGAGAAAGGTGGAGAAAATAGTTGGTTTCTACATTATTGCACATAAAAGATCCTTGAACACAAAGTCTGACATTTTTGTATGCGTTTCTTGGTATTCGTCACCTTTCCCTATCAAAATGCCTGCTAACGGATGCGAAAACGCAGAAAATCGAATCCTGTTTTTTTTTTTTTGGATGGACGTAGGTTTCGGAGACAGTGTGTAAACGTGAGGTTGAATTTATTTCTAACATGTGAACATTTCAGGTGAGAATTTCAGACTCGGTGTGCAAGGACCTTAAGATTAGAAAAAGCTGATCAAACTACCAGGGGAAATGTTCATGGAGTATGAAGAGGTGCTCAACGCAGACTTGAGGTGAAGGGAAGAACAGAACTTCTTTCAGGGGCCCTCGAGAGTCTCTCAGACACCGCTTCAGCCAGTTTAGCCCCTCCACCCCCAGAACAAAAGCTACGGCTCCCAGCCCCAACACCTTCATCAGCTCTTTAAATGACATCTGAGAAACAGAGAGAACGGATTAGAAAGTAAAACAGTGTTATATTACACTTTATGAACAATAAAAAAGAGATCGTACATTCCTGAAGTTGAAAATTATGTTCTACCGTTTCATTAACCACAACTGGGATCACAAACTCTCAACCAGGCATTTTCCCAAATCAGGGCCCTTGTCAAAGCCAACGCGTCCTGTATGGACGGAGCCCACCCACAGAAATGTTAATCATTTTGCAAATTATTGCTCAGGTACTTGTTTCTGATTCTGTAATCAAATGCTTTTGTATAATTAATTACCACAAAATTGTATTCCAGTTTCAGATTCACATTCATCATACTCCTTGGTTGCAGTCCTCTCACCTAAATAATGCACCTCAAAACAATGTTATATTTATACGTAGGCTACATTTATATTTAAAGGTACACAACTAAGTAACTAACACAGTTATGCAGGAAAACCAGGTAGCCAGGGACGATTGTAGTTTATAATACAAAAATACTTTACAACTGCAGCATGTAGAGGCTATTAATGTCCCCAATTTGTTTAAATCAAAATAAAATACTTTAATGCAGAATGGCATAATTGACCAATGAGAAGCAACCATTCCAAATCGTTGTATCCATATATATATATATATATATATATATATGTGTATATGGTTGTATCGGCTAGTACTTTGAAACGTTAGCATAATGTAATTTATAATTTTTTCACATCTATCCTAATCTCCGAAATCATAAATCGTGGTTATTACATAAAAACGGACATATGACGAAAGAATGTATTACAACAGCGTGTTTTAATGTGTAATTTACCGTTCTTGGACAACACAGCGTTTCAGAAAATGTACTAGTATAACAAATTAAACTTGCACTTATTTGTTATTCACCCAGGTGCGTATTTTGTTACGCAACGCCTTTATAGCACAAAGTGTGATAATGTTTTGATATAATACCTGTTGGGACATGTCTGCCAAACTCAGGTGAAAACTAAACGCACGTGCTTGTTCTGTTCAAGGAGAATCGTTCGTATGAGTCGGATCTTTTCAAAGAATCGGTTCAAGAGGTTCATAAAAGAGGACTAAATGAATCGTTTTCGAATCGGCCAGATAGTTTCTCGAATAAAACCATTTCAGACTCACTTCTTTCAAGCAAGTCCGATTTGTGTTTGTAATAAACTAAAAAGCTAAGAGCGACATAAAAGTGCGTCTCGAGTGAAAGTATGATTTAATGAACGGGTCGATAAATGAAACTGTAAATAGTTTATGGTATGAAAGTTTTATCAAAGCGTTGGTTTTAATAAACTGCATTTTACAGTAAAGAGCAAAAACGTTTAATTCAAGAAAATTAAATTAGCTTAATTTAGATTCTATTTTTATATTATTTATATTAACGTAGGCACAAAACCGTTATAAACATCAATATATTCTCACACGTGTCATAATGAACAAGCGGGGACGCGTCACGGATTAAAAGAATCATTGAATCGGTTATTTATGTGCCTCTTTGAAACTGGATTATCCAGCAAAAAAAAAGACAAGTTTGTTCCTCCTTTCAGAGACTTTAGATGTAGGTGTCAGTGGCTCCCCCTGCTAGTGGACATGTGTGATAGCAACAGATTCACATCTAAGAAATAAAAACGAGAGGACGCGTTAGTTTGCTCAGTGTTTATTATCCGCAATAATATATAACGTTTTATATTCAGAATGCAGTACTGAAAAATTCAAGAGAAGTCTGAATAAAAGTGCCAAAAAGTAACTTTGTTCAACTATTTTCTTTATTTATTCGGACAGTGTATCACATGGACATGGATCTATGGTAATTCTTCTGCCTTGGTCCAATATAATCATTCAGTATTAGGGTAAAGTCACCATCCAATCACTGCCCTGATAGATTTTGTAAGGATATAGGTCTAGGACTAGTCCTAAGGCAATCCTTTTTTTTGTTGCAACAATTAAAATGATAATAGTAATGAGAAAACAATAATTATATATGTGCAGCCACCAAGAAATGTTTTGTTTCTTGCTGCTTAAACATTTCAGACATTAAGCAGGCATATGCAAGCACAGGCTGGAAAGTTCAAAAGTGTAATATGCGCAAAGTGCAACACTTCCTCAATACTTACACAATGTATATTCAGAATATTCATCTATTTTTGAGTGTGAATAATTAAAGTATTTTTTTGTTGAATGAACATTAACCACTGATTGCAAGGGTATTGTCCCGTCCCACTTCAGAAAAAAATAACATAACCATTGTATGCTTTCATTACTTTTGTGTAGACATATTTATTGTTGTCCACATATAGACACTGATATTTGGCTTATGTTTAATCATCTTTGTAACTTCTGACATTCTGACACTAAAGACCAATTACATCATATTTTGAGGAATTTAAAGACAAAGGTTAATATATAAGGCATATATGACTGACCCATAATGAAGCACCTAAAGCAGTGGATTTGAAGATGTGTGGTAGAAGAACCCCTTTAAACTAACCAGAGAGCAGCATAACTGATTCTCTAAATAAGCACTGTGTGCCTAAAACATTGCCCACATACTGTAAACATGATTATTTATTTAGGTTAAGTTGGTCTGGGATCAGGAGAAAGGGACATCGTCTACCAATGCTGAATACCAGAGTGTGTGTATTAATTAACACAATCAATGGCGTCTTGTTCATCAGGCTTGACGCAGTATTTGCGGTCGTACACTAGACGTGAGCCTCCCATTGGGGTGAGGCCGCTCTGAGACGCCATTTTGTTGGTTCCCATCTGCAGAGACACGGTTGTAGTGTCCACCGGGTCTAGATTCACGTTCTTTTCTGTCACCTGTCTCGCCGTGCCAAGAGCAAACATTCCAGCCTACAGCAGGACAAAGACAAAGTTAATATATTAAACGGATTAAAACTTTCTAGAACTGTCCAGTGTGCTTTCTGAATTCTTCAGTATTTCACAGAGGTGAATTAGTGGTGTAAGTGTCATCAGTAAACAAGCCACACATGCATCCATTTTGCTATTATGAGTGTTGACATATAAATAATTGGCCTCAGTACCCGAGGAGGACATGAACAGAGTGCTCATCTCATAATTACAGGGATTTTGGTGTTTATGCAGCTTGTGGCCTCACCATGCTGGCACATTTGTTGGTGCCCATTTGGAGGTTTATAGTGGATCGATCCGCTGGTTTCTCCATGTGTATATTGGGATCATAGAGATGGCGCCTGGTTCCATAGGAGGTCATGCCCTTTTGGCTGGCAAATTTGTTGGAGCCCATCTGTGAATTTACATGAAATGTATTATATATATACTACGGTTCAAATGTTTAGGGTCAGATTTTTATTCTTTTGAAATCAAAATCATATTTTTATTTAGCAAGGACACATTCAAATTGATCAAAAGTAACAGTGAACACATTTGTAATGTTACAAAAAAAATCATGTTTCTAATAAATGTGAACAGTTTTCACAAAAAAATAAATACACAAAAATAAAAAATGAAGCACCACAACTGTTTTCAACATAATAATATTAAATGTTTCTTGAGCAGCAAATCTGCATATTATAATGATTTCTAAAGGATCATGTGACACTGAAGACTGATGCTGAAAATTCAGCTTTACATGACAGGAATAAATTATATTAAAAAATATATTTAGATAAAAACGAATAATTTTTAATTGTGATAATATCTCACAATATTTCTGTTTTACTTCTTTCAATAATACTAAAACATTCTTATCTCACACTTTTAAACAGTATTATTTTTTTATTGTCAAAGTCTATAGATACAAGAAACAGAGATTGTGTTTTACATTCAAATGCAAGTGTAATTCAAAGTAGTTAATTTACATCAGGGATGGGCAACTGAGGGCCCGCAGTGTCTTTTAATACGGCCCCGCTGGATCAGATTAGGCCAGGGCTGTCCAAACTCTGTCCTGGATGGCCGGTGTTGTGGGCCAGTGCACCGTGCCAGATTATGTAACCCCTAGTGTTGGTAGGTTTAGGAGTTGTGTGGGGGAGGGGTTAGGATTAGGGGTTGGGTTGGGATTAGGTAATCAGGCAACGACTTCAAGGGAAGTAACGAAGGGGTGTATAATCTGGCAGGGGTGCAGAATTCACCACAACACCTGTGTCCTGCAGAGTTCAGCTCCAACTCTAATTAAACACACCTGAAGCAGCTAATACGCTCTCACTAGGCATACTAGAAACGTCCCAGCAGGTGTGTTGAGGCAAGCTGGAGCTAAACGCTGCAGGACACCGGCCCTCCAGGACCGAGTTTGGACAGCCCTGGATTAGACGGATGATCAATATTAAAACATTTGAAAAGTCACATTGCTTTCAGTTTATCTATAGTACTATCTCCAACCAGGAGAGGTCGCTAGTTTCCAGCCGCTCCCCGTATTAATTTCAGCACAGTAGGACGTGCACTCTAATGTACACATTCATTAGCTAATTATAAATGAAAAAATGACCATGAAAACCATGAGCAGATTATCTTTTTACCAAGTTCAAGGGGATACCCATATGTTTAGATTGTTTGTAAATCTGTATTTTTATTTAAATCGTCATTTGCTCACAAACAACGGGGACGCCAGAGTTGCATTTGCCTCAGAATCCAAAGACAAACAGTAAATATTTTTGCCAATTTGCCAAATGCATGACGGAAATGTTTGCACTGAACTGTGGGTTCTTAGGAGGTTCCTGTTAAGAGGTTCATTGGGTCCTCTGTTTAATTGTTTACATTTAAGCCCACATGGAGGACTCTTAAATGGTACAAAAAGTCTTAATTATAAATGGCCTTACATTTGGGGACAGAAAGACAAGAATTCCTATGTTGATTAATATGTCGACTAAACTTCATAAGGCTATGATTTCACTGAATAAATATGAGCGCTGCTGTTTGAAAGTAAGGGAAACTGCTAAAAAGTAATTAAAGTAAAGTGAAACATGCTGGCAGAGAACGAATTCGCTTTTTCAATAAGTCTATCTGCTAGTTTTATACATGAGAACCAGTGGATTGACAAGAAGATAATGCTATATAAAAATATAAACAATTAAGATATATGTAATTTAATATAATAATTGTTTGATAGTAGTTGTTTAAATGAATATAATAATTGATACTTATGACTCAATTCCTGTTCTTAAAAATAGTTTAAAGACGGATATGTGAAGTTTAGGTCTTAAAAAGTCTTACATTTCGGTCTTAAATTCGATTTAAAAAATCCTGTAGATACCCAGTTATACTATTGTACCATTTGGAGTAAAGTTTTTTTTTAATAAGCCCTTTTTAATAAGCCCTTTTTAACTGTCCTCTTAAGTTGTTTTGAGAATATTCTGTAAGGCCGCTATTGTACATTTGTTTGTTGCAAATTTACAGACAATGCGATTAAGTTTACATTGGCTTGTTGGGGGTAATATTGCTGTCAACTGACAAAGTTTCTCTTCTGAATTAGCATAACTCCACACGTTTATAGTCAATATCTTTAAAAACTAATTACATGAATTATACTTTGATTACCTTCTGTAAAAATGAAGTTGAGTAAGATGATGTAAAAGGTGTGTATACGTGGATTAGTAATCTTGGTATAAATGAGAAATAATTCTGGCCCTCGTCACTCTCAAAGTTGCCCATCCTTGATTTATATACCCTTGATCTTAATTTAGACTCATTTCCATATCTGTGTAAGTGCATGTCATGTTTTTCTGTGTTCCTGTTGCATTGACATTTCTCATTTCGCATCGTATGTGAAGTGTTTGTCATGTGACCTGCTGGCTGATAATGCTATCCCCTGCTTTCATCTTGTCAGGGTTGAATTTCCTTAGTTTTTTCGCTGTATGCTTCACACCGATGTCACACTTTGTGTAGAAGCCTTTAGTCTTGGCCTGGTTGGAGAGAGAACACGGAAAAAGACATAACAGAAAAACATGACATATCTTTGGTTGTATTCACAGGTGGTTCAAGCTGCATATTAAAGAGTTTAATCAGCTTTTCTCACCACTCCAGCCAATGTGAGGAGGGTACACTGGACCTGGGTGTGGTTCATGTCCTCGAAAAGGTCGTTGGCCTCAAAGATGTCATGTGGTTTCAGGCCGTATTTACCGATGGCTCGAATAAAGTGAGTGATGGTCTCTAACTTAGAGAGTTTGGAGGAATAGGAATGAAGTTAGGAATGGATACATCCCTATATTTCTCCAAAATGTGTTTTGTGTCTTAGAGTCCACCATGCCATGTTTAGATATACAGTATTTGTAGGTCAAGGCCACAGACTGGAGTTAATGAGGTAAAATAGCCCATTCATTAGAAGAGTTTGACTCTTGTGCTGCATTCCTTGTTCATGCAAACTATTTTTAATTGCATGTTTGTTTTATCTTCTGTAACTATTTGCACTTTAAATCAATAACCACTTTGAAAGTGCCAAAGAAATGCCAGTCTGCGTCAGTCTTTTAATCAAGTGGTTAAATCCTAACGGCGCTTAGAGCTGAAATCTGTATACATCTACATTCTCTGCATTTCTCAGCACATGCCATTGCAACCAGTACACGCATTAATGACATTATGTTTGTAACAAGCATCAGTTGCAATCGTAAAATAGAAAAAATGTGGCTCAAAGTTTCCATTTAAAAACATAACAGTGACGTCTAAGTTGTCACCACTATGCACACTAGGAGTGGCATGAGTGATGCCTCAAAACTCAAACAATGCTTACAGTCTATACACAGTACCTTGTGCCAGTTCAGGGTTGAATGATTGACCTTCGTAACGGATCCAGGCTGCAGTTTGTTGATCAGCCTAGTGAACAAAACACAGTATAAGAGCAATTGCACAGAGCTCAAAAATAAAGTCTTTTGAGTACTTTATGTTTTATCCTTCAGTTTTAACGCTTGGTCACTTATTCACTTTTGATTATTGCTATTATCTTGTTAGTTTTTTTGTGAGATAATTGTCCTTTAACTGGTTGTTTGGTAACATCTCAAGTCCCTTGTGTAAAGTAATGTATTTTTATTTCTGGATGAGCCTTTGCTGGTTAAATGGTTATTAACTGTCTTTCATTGGTGAAACTCACTCGCACAGGATCACGCCGTCCTTCAGTCCCTCCATGAAGTTGTCAGGCAGCATTCGACCTGTGACCTCATGGATCCACGTCCTCAGGGCCTCCTCCGTCTGAGGGTCATACTTCTGTGCCAGCTGTGATGAAAAAGTTTTTCATTTTTTCCACATATTTTACTTTTTTGTATACTAACATAATACTTTTCCAACATTATGCATGCAAGGTGTTTGCTAGCAACTGCAGAAAACAGTTAAGACCATATTTCAGACCATTTATTATTGATGCTGTTGTAAATGTAGCACAGTGTGTCTCTGTTCTAGCCTCTGGAAGTAAATTCAAGCATGGACAGGATGGATATAATCATTTACACAAGCTTACTGTTTTGTAGATCATACAGTTACATTTGCCATAGCTATGATGATACATTAACCCATAATTCTAAACAAAATGGAGTGTTTCTCATGTAAACTTAAATTCTAAAGTATGCTATTTGTTATACACTAATTTGGTGTATATTTAATACATTAACCATCTATTGTTCTCAGCATAAAATGCTAAAAAAAATGTATGAAAGAGCTATAATAGCAAAAATAACAGTTATTTTTTTTAGACAATTGTTTTTGAAATGTTGCTGTTTGGCAACTCTTACCACAATGGAAGTTTTCCTAAAAGTTTAACCTCTAACTGAGGTCATGTTTCTTCCTCTTTGTACTGGAGTGTGACAACTGTTTTCTAATGAGGAACGCATTGTTGGAATTCCATTGTGGCATAGAGTTGCCATAGGGCAAAACTGTTGGGTAAAGTTGATAAACACTTTCTTATGCAGTCAGGGCTTTGATGCATTTGTATTATAAAGTGCACATACCTTGTTCCTGACATCAGCGGAGAGTCCAAATGTGGGTCCTTTGCTGAACTGGGTGCTCATGGTCTTGAGTCGAGTCCTGTTGATGCTCCTGTGATCTGTATCTTCTCTCCATCTTTTAAATGCCCCTCTCTCTGTTTGTTATACTGTGCAAGTCTGCCCCTCATTGGCTGAGGCCTCTTGGCCACCTGACCAATCATAAGCATGAATGTACTGCTGGCATGCAAGGGACAAATGAACTCTAAAGGAATGGTTCAACAAAAATGAAAATTACAAACGACATATGTTTTCTTCTCTGCATTTGGTTCAATTCAAAAGAGCAAAAGTAATAATAGTAAATTATTACTAGTGTTATAGTAAAGGTAATAATAAATTAAGCAGGCAGGGCAGGGAGATGGTGGATGGAGAGAGAGAGATGGAATTTGAACACTTTATTTGGTCATGATGGTCCAATAGCTGTCATGTGTTTGCAGACATATTTATAACAGAAAGAATCCAAAGTGAATTCTGAAATAAGTTCATCACATTAGTGAGTTTCTGTATCTGTATATGGAAAGAAGGAGAATGAATACTTTATATACTGTATATATTTATTTTCTTTTGAATTTGGTGGGTTACACTGCATGCTTTTATAATACATGCGATGGATGGATGGATAGGTGGACGGATAGATGGATGGACGGATGACAAATAGCGATGGATGGATGGATAGATAGGTGGACGGATAGATGGATGGATGGATGGATGGATGGATGGACGGATAGATGGATGGACGGATGACAAATAGCGATGGATGGACAGATAGGTGGACGGATAGATGGATGGACGGATGACAAATAGCGATGGATGGATAGATAGGTGGACGGATAGATGGATGGATGGATGGATGGATGGATGGACGGATAGATGGATGGACGGATGACAAATAGCGATGGATGGATGGATAGATAGGTGGACGGATAGATGGATGGACGGATGACAAATAGCGATGGATGTATAGATAGGTGGACGGATAGATGGATGGATGGATGACAAATAGCGATGGATGGATAGATAGGTGGACGGATAGATGGATGGACGGATGACAAATAGCGATGGATGGATGGATAGATAGGTGGACGGATAGATGGATGGACGGATAGATGGATGGACGGATGACAAATAGCGATGGATGGATGGATAGATAGGTGGACGGATAGATGGATGGACGGATGACAAATAGCGATGGATGGATAGATAGGTGGACGGATAGATGGATGACATTCTACTAACTATAAGTAACTTAGCAACTACATGTAAACTAATTCTCATTCATTTGCAGCTACATCAGAGTAGACTGTTAGGGGAAGGGTTAGTAGAATAAGTTGACATATACTTGCAAGGTTTCTCGTACTCAGTATGTTGTATGTTGTGGATCCATCAAAATAAAGTGTTAGAAGAGATTAAGCAGACAATCTACTAATACTCTAATGACTGCTAGATGACATGTAGTTGCAAAGTTATTTATTGTTAGTTGAATGTCTAAAGCGGACTATCAAAATAAAGTGTTACCGATGGATGATAGATAGATAGATAGATAGATAGATAGATAGATAGATAGATAGATAGATAGATAGATAGATAGATAGATAGATAGATAGATAGATAGATAGATGGATCACACATAGTGATGGATCGATATATGGACGGATCAACGGACGAATGGATTGATGAAAGGATGGATGGATGGATGGATTAAAAGCTAAATGGTCAAAGTGTGGCTCGCTCACACTATTCTAAGGAATGCACTCAAGTAAATTTAAAGTTTGAGGAGAGATGTTTAAAACCGTTTTAGGGGATGAGCCAAGAATAGAGTGGCCATAAAATAAATTAGTGCTGCATTTCAAAGGTTCCAATCCAAATAACATTAAGGGAATAGATGGACTGAGTTGTGTGGATTATTTGTGGATTATTGTGATGTTTTATATAGCTGTTTGGACTCTCATTCTGACGGCACCCATTCACTGGTGAGCAAGTGATATAATGATAAATTCTCAAAATAATCAAATTTCTATATTTATCTAAATTGTACCCTTTTTAAGATGTTCGAGCTCCGAACTTCTACAAGCGAGTTTAAAACTGTTACCACCGTAATTTTCCACCAGATGGCGGCATGACCAACCTTTGCTACTAGACTCAAGGATGTTGAATACATGGGGCCATCCTATTAGAAGGAATATTTAGGAGATTGTGTCAAACAGTGTGTTTTTATTTATGATTTGTTTCTGTTCAATCTTTTTTATGGCTACCATGTCATTAACTCTTCACTTAGTTGCCCTACACAACATTATTCTACATGGGTCATTCTTCAATTGGGGTGCCAAATGAGAGGCAGAATACATGTTTGTTTTTTCTAATAAAATATATTGCTATGCATTCAAAGTTAGTTTAATATGCTATATCCATTAAAATAAGAACATTTTAATTTTTAAATAATTTCAATCAAACACTGGTGACACAGGCCACTTATTTCTGTCATTTTGAAGTAACACCACACACATTATATTGCAAGTTACTACAGGCTCTGTGGTGTTACCAGAAAAGACAGCAACACCAGACAAATCAGCCTAAATCCAGACTTTTCTAAAATGAAGGCTGCCACAAGACCAGGGGACATTTTGGAAATATTAATAAGTATGTATTTATCAAAATTTGTATTAACATTTGTCAGATCTGCAAGTTATCAACATGACACCACAGACATTAATAAAGTGTGACACATGAAATTGATCAGAAATTTAGCTAAATTTAAGAAAATGAAAGAAAGAATGTACTCGCCATGCACCCCTCAGATCAACAGCACCTGCAGTGACCTTTACACACAGGAAGTAGTCCAAATAGAATCCCCCTCTTTCTTAAAGGGGCGACATCCATTGATGTAACACCACAGACATGAATTTGAGGGACACAACGGTTTTCTTAAATATAACAAAATATGTATTTTTTTAAACAAGGTTTGGTGGGAACATCGATATTTGGTACAAATGCAATCTCTAAAACTCAATTAAATATGTATTTTATACATACAGATATACATATACATACAATACAGAATACAAACATGCAAACGTTTTATGATTTATTGGTATTCAAAGTTTATTTCAGCTGTTGTAAAGTAGAGAGACAACACTTGTCACCACAAATGAAGAATGACCTTCATTAACATTACAATTATCCCAGTCATCAACAGGAGGCGCCATCACAACTTTCTTGCATCTGTCCTGCAAATCACAAAGTTGTCAACGACCGGGCCACTGTGTCATGACATCCCATAATTTAAAATAAAAGTAGAGTATGGAATTGCATACTAGCAAACTCCTCTCACTATTTCTGCAGCAGGCTATGCATTATATATATATATGTCTTCTAAACTCATTATTTGATCACAGCTTACACGTTTAATGTTAATTCTGAAATGATAACTGGACTGAATTAAACACGCAGTGTCATTGAGGTCAGATCATGACAATGTTGCATACTACCATTGGCATAATGCATAGGTGCATAATGAAAAATCCCATTTTATTTTTAATGAGCAGGCAGCATTAAGCAGCAGGATAACGTTCTTTCTAAAACATGTCACTTCAGACCCCTTTATATCCAACCATTCAAAAGCACTGAAAATCAACGTTCCTCAACTTCAGGTCAGATCTGAGCCGTGCATACATCACAGTTATTTAGCATGAACAGTATTTTCCAGATCAAGTATGCAATGAATCATTTACGCTGGATGAGTCGAGCAGTTCACACCACCGGGGTTCACCTGAGGACTCCTAAACAGTCCGTGACAACTAAAGCACATCCAGTACAGTTCATTTCTTCAGATTTTAACTTTTTAAATCAGGGTTTCATACCTACACCATCCTGTACCATATGGTTATAATCAGCAGAAGACAGGGATGAATAATGGTCAAATATTGCAGCTCCAAGAATCTTGACATTAAACTTTACCAGGTACATGTCAAAGTCTGAAACTTAAATTACTTATCCATAAACAATGTTTAACAATGGACAATGCTAATGGTACGAGGCATCAGGAATCTAAAGTCAACTGTATAGTGATCCAGATATTCTGCACAATTTGGGCTTCACAACCTTGACTGCCATGTGGGAAACGAGACATAGTTTCCAGCCCAGATTAATGTTGCTCTGCCATGACTCTTCTTGACAGAGGCCAAGGGTCACTAATGATTTTAATACAGCTCTCTTAGACCAAAAAAATGAAAGAACATTGAACAGAGTGGCAAAGAAGCCAGTTAGCATTTACACAGTGTCTTTTGTATGTTTTTGAAAGAAGTCTCTTATACTCATTAAGGCTGCATTTATTTGATCATGTGATAATATTGTGAAATATGATTACAATTTAAAATAAGTGTTTTCTGTTTGGATATATTGTATAAAGTGTAATTTATTCCTGTGATGCGCAGCTGAATTTTCAGCATCATTACTGCAGTCTTGTGTCACGTGATCCTTCAGAAATCAGTCTAATATGCAGATTTTTCCGTTCTTTTTGGTTAAATAGAAATTTAACAAAATATCTTTATTTGAAAATAATATTTTGTAACACTATAAATATATTTACAGTCTCTTCTGATCAATTTATGTCCTTGCTATAATAAAAGTATACATTTTTTTTAAATCTTACTGAACTCAAAGTTTTACATTTAATATTCTTTCTTAAAAAGAAATTATTTTTGAACAATTCTGAAAACATTTTTTTATATCCCACTCAAACTCATTCATATTCAATTATTTGTCATGCATATTCATGTCATATTTCATTTATAAAGTATCTAGATGCCTGTGAAAAAGCTTATATTTTGCATATTGCACATACTTTTTCCCCTGTATAAATTATTTGGTGTAAGTAATCAGTATAACACGTTAAATGTCTTATTTGGTATGCCCTCTATGTGTTTTATTGACAGCAGGAGCAAAACCTGATAATCATGTTCTCCAGAAGTTAACCGGAGGATCTTGAGCTTCAGTGGAAGCAAGAACAAAGCCGTCTGTACAAGAAAAGCACACGACAAGTGTCACTGCTTATACATAGTGCAGAAAGTATATATATATATTTTGTATGATTTTTCATTGTTTTGCATTGTTTGAAATCCTCAAACTCTGCTTATTTCATGGATTAAATAAAAGTATTCTAATGTTTTCGACATGATTTCAGACTTTTGGACCCCACTGTATGTCATCATCTTAACATATACTCCTTTAGGAACCTCATCCAGAATGAATTACAGTTTCATTTGGCAATCATTACATTCTGAGTACAGTGAGCTGTGTCATAATGTGGGACATGTGACCCTGTTCAATACTTTATTGTCCGCACCATTCAACGAGTGTCTTTCCTTTCAGCATGTTTTCAATTATTCTGTCTCATGGAGGCATTTCATGAAAAGTATGAATAAAATACATTTGTACCAATTTCAAATTGACGATTCCAGTAACAATGAGGGCACTGTATTCATCTGAAAGTGTTCAAGGAGCCAAAAGCTGAATTCATACCAACTGGCTTCTCTCATACAGAAACATACAGAAACGAAGGACCATGAACGGCCAGATGTGCTTATTACTGCTGAATAAATCAGTGTCATATAAGATCCCACTCGCAGGCTGAACGCTCTCAAACTCCCATCACTGTTAAGATCTGAATACTGTCAGTTGAGTTTATAATAGTAGGACTGCAGATCAGCCACACCTTCACTATAACACAAGCCCAGATAAGAGGAAACATTCTAGCAATGCTCTCTCAACGTTATGAACAAACGTTCTGTGACACTCAATCTTAAAAATGTTCAGAAAACATTAGGACATCAATGTTATTAATACATTCATGACATTTTTTTAGCGATTTAGTCAAAACAGTTTTTACTACTTGTTCCAAAATTTCAAAGAATGTTCTCATAACGTTTGCAAAATCATAAAAGGGTACATTCTCTTACTTCATTCACATAAACAAGAACATTTTATAAAAGAATGTATGTTTCAAAAACCAAGAACATTCAGAAATAATGTTTGAACTTAATGGGAACATTATTCAAACGTTCTTAGTTCAATTCCTCAACAGAATTGTATTGTTGTGCCCCCTTCCCCAAAAAAATTATGGAAGTAAAAAAAATAACTTTAATAAAGTATAAAAGTAAATAAATAAATTAAATTAGTTGTAATTAAATTGTATTATTTACAATGATCAATTGTAGCTCTAGACAGTTATGGCTATTATTTTATTAATACAGTTGTCTGATTGAGTTTATGGTCTCAAGCATTCAAAAATCATGCAAATGAAAATTAAGCAGTTCATATTTGTAAGGGTTGTGATGTCCACATGTGTTTGTTGAAGAAATTATAGAGGCTGAAGCATTTCTATTGTAAAAAGGTGTTAAAGATTAATTGGATATTTGAATTGGCCTAAATATTTGTTCAGTATTAAACAATGACTTGATCGTCCTGTAACTAACAATTACCAGGCCTTTGGTCATAATATGCAATGTACATAATTTGCTTATTTTGTATTACATAATTTATGTTATTCATATAATTATTAATTAACCAAACATTATTGCCTCACTGTTTTATATTATGCATGTTGTTATTAAAGGCTGTTGTTGGCTTAGGTCTGTTTTTATAAGCACAAAAAATATTGTCTTAATACTATCTGAATTGTTTGTTAACTATTATTTGAAGTAGCCCATGGTTCATTTGTGGATACCATTCAAGATGACAAGAATTATGGTTTTTGGTTTTATTCGGGGTAAAAAAATGTCTAATTTTCGTAAGGGAACATGGAAACTAGGAGAGAATATGCGTTGTTGGTGGTTAAATTATTACCGACATTATTAACATCAACAGCCAAAAAAAAAAGTTCCAGGTGGATTATGAATGTAGCCTATCTGAAGTGATGCACGGGCTTCATATTTTGTATTTTTCCGGCGCGGGACTGCTGATGACTTTTCAAGACACGTGTGGCGCGTCACGAGTGCTTAGCCTACTACAGCCTACCGCACCTGCCTTCACTGCAAACTGCATTTTTGTATCATTATATATATATATATTCATGTTTAGATTTTTATTTATGTTAATTTTAATATTAATATAGAACTAAAGTTTTTTTTTTTTTTTGCAAATGGGATGGTGCCCCCCTGGGAGTTGGTGCCCTACGCAAACTGCATACTCGGTGGTACTGAGGGAGAGTATGTGAAAGTATCTGATTTGAGTCTTATCTGATAGTTCCTTCTTCATTTACACACACCGCCCCCATCCCTCCAGACCTCACACATAACCATCAATATATTATGACCTGTTCCTCCAGCTCCGTATTGATCTGATGCCTCCATCTCCTCTCATCTATGGCAGAGCTATGCATCTATTCTGTCCCGCCGTGCATGGTGAAGATGACAGTAAAACCCCGACAGTATAATTTCATTGATTTCTCTTCTGCTGTGCGTGATTGTTTGCGCGTGAGTGTGTTCTGGATATTAAGTGGACGTTAGACGTCGCAGAATATATCGCATCATAACAGTTTATCTTCATGTATATGTATTGAAGTACTTGGACTCAGATTTAATGCGACAGATCTGATAGATGAACGTTGCATTTGTCACGTTGGTAATAACAAGTGTGTGTGATGAATAGCTGGCCGAAAATCCTGATTCTGGTTTTAAAAAGAGGTATTTGATTATTTATTGCATGGATATACATCTGTTGCATATGTATATTTCTGTGTTTTGTCATTCAGATCATCTGTAGTGCAATTAAAAGGTCGACATTGGACGATTTTTTCTTAAAAGTTCGTAATGCTTTTCTGAATTTTTTTCCTTCTGACTTTCTTGGCTTCGTTGAACTGAATGTAGGTCATTTATACAAGCAGTTAGATTTGGATGTGATTCAATTAATTATACTAAAATCAAACTGACTCACTTGATATTCAGACCAAGCCTCCCAAAAGTTCAAAATGACAAAAAAGAAGTGAGGCTGTGTTTCAGAATTTTTTTTTTTATCTTTGAGCTTTTTTCTATTGAAACTTTGTCAAAGTAATTTCCAAAATCTGGACAAAATCATGTAAATGTGGCTATTGCGTCACATACTGGTCAAAACATATACACAGTTATAGTTTACAATATATATATATATATATATAGTACTAATCCCCACTTGTTATGCAGTGTTATTTCAGTATTAGTATTACTCATATGACTTCGTATATTTATATTTCCAGTTTTTCTTTTAATTTTAATCAGATTGTTTATGTTTTTAAGTTCTAATTTTTATACTTTTTTTATTTGAGCTTTATTTCAATTAACAAAAACAATAGTTTTAGTTTTATTTAACAATAACAACACTGATGCTTTGACCAAATCAGTTAATACAGCATTCATGACATTGGTGTTTTCAGTCCTTTAGAGTTTGTATGAATGCATGTACACATTTAGAAAAAGGTACAAAGCCTAGGATACAAAGCTGAAAGGTACATATCTGTACCCTATTTATCCCCAAAAGGCACATATTAGCACTTTAAGTGTATATAAAACCTTTTTTATGAGAGGCTCTTATGATAAAAACGTGTACATTTCCCAATTTATGATTCGCTTTGGATTAAAATGTCTGCTGTAAATAGCTGCATATCTTTTCGTATGTGATTTCTTGTTGTGTATGTACAGTATTTGTCTGATGAAGTTGTAAAATGCACTATTAAAACAACATAACAACACAGAGACTGAGGGAAAGATGCATTTTAAATGTGAGTCCCGAGGGAGGAGGTCCAAAAGTGACTATCCTCTTACCTTTTCTTGATCAGAGCAAAGCAGGTGGGGTTAAATTTGAGACCGGAGCAGCAGCACACACACAGAAACACACATTCACGAGGCTGAACCCAACCATGCAACACCTGGCAGGGCTGGAGTTGAGAATTCACAGCACCATCTATTTACCGCGGAGGAGGATCGTCAAATGCTAATCAGGTTTAGTTTGAAGCGGTCGAGTTTCGTGAGCCGGCGAGCATTTAAAGCGACACTCCATTGTGCTTCAAGCCAAAACTCATTGGTATCTATTACTTACACTCCTTCTACAGAGTCATTATCTGCTCTGTGATGTTTATGAGCACTGAACCACATTACTTTTCTGTCTCATTTGACTCACAATGAACGCAAATGTTTTAAAAATCACCACTTTTGATAGTTTGCTCACTGCCAATCTCAAACAAAACGTGAATATCTTTTTTACTAGTAATTTGGTAGCTTTTTGCCAACATTTGCCAACAGTCTGATGTAAACACAGTAGCATTATTGGCCAATAATCTGATTGTAGTTTTGTGTTTTTCATAAGTTTTGTGTGTAATATGCATCAGAAGGTCAGTTAATGAGTAATGCGTTTGTGTGCCGTCTGAAGCTGAGACTACTATGACTTAAGTGTGTGATGGCAAACAGCTTCAACATCTGAAAACAGGCGTTGGAATGGAAAGAGAGGATGGAAAAGTCTTCTCATGTCCATCATGTCATTTCACTGTGGTGATGAACTCATATGACGCATGAGGCTATTGGATTATATACAGGTACACTCATGAATAAGCTGTCTGAACACTCAGTCCTTTACTTATTCACAGAGAAATGATGATCTAGGCCTAATACAAGCAATACAGTCAGTTTAAAATGCATGTACAAAAATCTGATTTTATTTCTTATTTACTTATTTACTATCATTTAACTGTTTATGGTTAGTGAGATTTTTTTAATTGTTTTTTAAAGAAGGCTCTTTTGCTCACCGGGGCTGTATTTATTTAATTTAAAAATAGAGTAAATTTGTAAATTATTTTACAATCTATTTGAAAATATTTGAAACTGTAATTTATTACTCTGATTTTTCAGCATCCATGTGTAGTTTGTGTAAGGCGAGGGGTGCAGGATGTGTGTTAAGAGGGGTTAACGCCAGACTGATAAGATACAGCTGGCCAGCGAGAGGTACCGCTGTTTAATTCAGGAAAACACACACAGACTGACCACAGTACAGCGGACTGAGTGTCTTTAGGGAACTGAACTACTCACTCATGACCACAGAAACCTCCGGAGCCCATATTGTCCCCGCCGGCTCGCTTTTTAATGAATCTGAGTAGTCTGTCTGCTTGTCTCCTGTTATCAGCCGTGCCATGGCTTTCAGACCAAAAAAAGCTTTTGATATAAGGTCAGAGGTCACAGAGAGCATACAGAAGCTTCTCCACCCCTGGTTTTGGGTCACTTCACATCAACAGTGCGTTTGCAACAGAATCAGCGGACAGCGTGTCTGCTTGGAGTCTCTGTTGGCGCCCACTTGCATGAGTTCAGTTTAATCACTTTTCCGTCATAGTTCAGTCGGTAATGGAAAGTCATTAGTCGTCTCATGTGGCCAGACTTTTAACTATTTGCAAAAGTCTTGTCGACTTTACGGCCGATTCCAGCCAGAATATGCAATATGCACACAATAATCACATAGGCATGATAATGCATACGAAAAGACATAAAGCAAAGGATTGGACACCATACACTACTCAAAAATCTGAGGTTAGTAAGTTTTAGTTTTTTTTTAAATGAATACTTTATCCAACAGTTACGGTAAATACATTATATCCATTTCTTTTGAACTTGTATTCATCAAGGAATCCTGAAAAATCAGTTTCCATAAAAATATTATGCAGCACATCTGTTTTCAGAATTGATAATAAAAACGAAAAGGTTTGAGCAGCAATTCTTCATATCTGAATGATTTCTGAAGGATCATGTGGATCAAGGCTCATGATGCTGAAAAATCAGTTTTGCATCACAGAAATAAATTACATTTTAAAATGTATTCAAGATAAAAAAGCTTTTTTAAATAGTAATAATATTTAACTTTTTTCCCCAATCAAATAATTGCAGCCCGGTGAGCATTTTGTAAGATACTTCCAAAAGTCTTACAGAGGTCAAACTTTAAACGGTTGTGTATATTCTGTTAGTCATGTATGATCTCACACAAGCAACATGCATCCAGGAGCCAAAGAAACACCACCCATGTGTTTGACTGGTGCACCCTCTCATTACCAAACTACGAAACATTAACAAGGGTCTCCTGAAGCAGACCTCCAAACACAAACTAAGTGTAATGCTAAAAGAGAAGTAATATACTGCAAACATGTGTCCTTGTCTATCACAGAAACTGAAGCTGTGTTCTTCTTCTCATTAGGTTTTTGTTTAATTATAGGGATATATAGAAAGGTTTTCACGTTTTGTTCATAGTGACTACTGTTTTTAGAAAGGAAGGAGTCAGTGGTCTTTTTATGTGTTTGATGTTTGTTTGAATGTGGAATCTAAATATGAATGAATGACACAAAATAGAACCTTTTCCGGACCATCAAAAGTTCCAAATTCTATTCCAGAACTTGAGAGAGTTCTGGCGATTTGATCTTGATGTAGCAGAAAGCTTTATTAGGTGTGGGAAAGGAAAGACCCACCCTCACACTTACAGTACAGATCTTGGAAACACTTTGTGCTTTTGTCAGAAACAGCTACTTCAGATCTGTTATGGAGCCAGATCCACCAAACTGCTACAGTTACGAGAGGTATCTGGAAAAATATTGCTCATGATAGGGGTTTATTGCTTTGAAATATAACTTGAAGTCTTATTTTAATTTTAACGCATGTTCCTGGTCTTCATCGCGCCACATTATTCCAAATCTAAAAAACATTTGGTTATAATATTTTAACAAAATGTTTCAGTCTATTTATCAATAGCTCACTTTTCAAGATATAACTGATTCCTGATCAATAAAATCAAGTCTCAATCTATATTTTCTTGTACTTGACATTTAAACACTTAATATTACATTGACTTTAATGGGTGAATCTCAATCATTACAGTCAATTACCTTTTGTTATCAGGGTTATTAACATCAACTAAAACTGAAAATATGAAAAATTGTTACTTGAAACAAACTAAACTAAACTAAAATATAGAAAACCTAAACATATTTTATTTCAGGTAACTGCTGAGTCAACATTTTTATTTTGTTCAGTTTAATTTGAAGTACTGAAATAACTTATATTAAATAAACTAAAACAGATAAATTGAATAAAACCATATAGATATAAATAAATGACATCAAAATGACCAACAATGTTACTAAAATTAAAGCAAAAACAGAACATATTACAATATAATCTAACTCTAAATAGCAAAAGTATATTAGTATGTCAACAATACTAAAATAACACTGATTATTACATAAATCATATTTGAAGCTAGTAATGACTTAAACTTTTTGTACATATCTGTAGTTACTAAAACACTAGCAATGAAGTCGATTGAAGTTGAGTTATCATGTTGTCCTGTCCAGCGGTCCGTTACAGAAGATGAATCTCGACTGACGAGCAGTTCTCATCAGCACTGACAGAGGGGTCAAAGGTCAGCTGTCGTTCCTCTATCAGAGAACCAGGCACTCGTGCTGATCTATGGCCTGCATCCCTGCAAACTCAAGCCTGTATCATTACAACAGAAATCCAACATCTCGGAAGATTCTGTCATTCTGATATCTTGACATTCTAAAGTTCCCTAGCAACCACGTATCAAGACATTAGCAACCATTCAAAACAAATCAGTTTGCAAAGAAATACAATAGATTTTTTTTTTGTCAGAAAATACAAACGTCTAGCGATGGTGATTGAATCTGTCATCTATATGAGATATCTGTTCATCTTAAACCTGCCACCAGAAGCCGAGCAGCTGACCGTCACTCTGAGAATAGTACGTGAGCAGGACGTGAGCGGAGGGCAGGAATGAACTTTCACCTCTGACCCAGAGGTCCCCATGTCTCTGTCGGACCCCCGTGAAGAGGAGAGATCACGTGGGGACAGTACACTGTGGTTTTACCGTGTGTGTAGTGTCTTAACTCTCATACACATTATAATTTAATTAAACAACTACATTACAAATACTTACGTTATAATATTCTATTATGATTTGAATTTAATAATAATATAATTTGAGTTAATTGTTATTTTCATATTTTCCATTTTCGTTTTTATATTTGCGTTAAGTTTTAATAATTTTGTTGTGTATTTGTCTTTTTTATTATTTTATTTTGTCTATATAGTTTTCATAGATTTTTATTTCAAATTTTATATTTCAGTATTTCATTACATTAAGAAAATGAAATAAAATCTAAAGAAAATGTTTTAATAATTTTGTTGTGTTTTTGTCATTTGTATTTTAATAAATGACAATATAGTTTTTTTTTATTTTTTTCAGTTTTAGTTATTTCAATGCTAAACGTTTTTGACAATTAGCTGAAATAAAATAAGTTCTATTTATATATATATATATTTTTTTAATTTTATTTCAAGTAACTAAAATGTTTTTATGGTTTCAGTCTTATAATAAACCTATATTTTAATTGATTTGCTGACTGACAGTATAAAAAACTGATATAGACTTCGGTATTCTTAAACTGATGAATAGCACTGGATACTTAAGAGCCTCTCCAACTCTTGAATGCTGATACTTGACCTTTAGTTTCAGGGTCACCGGTTGTTCTTTAGCTCAAGACTGAAACGATTTAATCTGACGGAGATTTAGTACTAGTCTAATCTCATTCTAATCCAGAGCTTTGACAGCAAGGAAGGCCTCATGAAACACAAAGAGAGAGACACACACACTGTACACTCTCACACACACACACACACACACACACACACACACACACACACACACACACACACACACACACACACACAGGTCTACACACACACACACACACACACACACACACACACACACACACACACACACACAC
Source organism: Schizopygopsis malacanthus (assembly GCA_027474115.1). NCBI lineage: Eukaryota > Metazoa > Chordata > Actinopteri > Cypriniformes > Cyprinidae > Schizopygopsis > Schizopygopsis malacanthus. The sequence goes on along the minus strand of CM049871.1, from coordinate 6,473,361 downwards.
ACACACACACACACACACGCACACGCGCACACACACACACACACACACACACACACACACACACACACACACACACACACACGCACACACACACACACACACACACACACACACACACACACACACACACACACACACACACACACACACACACACACACGCACACACACACACACACACACACACACACACACACACACACACACACACACACACACACACACACACACAGGTCTGATGAGATGAAGAGGCCAAAGCCAAGCCTGTTTGCATTTGAAAGCAGGCAGTCAGCTGCAGAACAGGATAACATCTCAGCTTTCGCTGATTTGCTACAGGCCACTGGGATACAAAGAAGACTTCACAAAAGGGAAGCACTCAAAGACATTCCTCAAGTTCATTTCAGTAGAAAGACAGCAGACTGGGCTTATGTTTCAGGACAGAAATAGCTGTTTTATTTTTCCTGGGTGTTGATTCTGTGCCGCTGATGTGAATGATGCTCTTTTTATTCTCCTCAAGCCAATCAAGCACTCTTTAATGAACTGTATTTGCATCTGCAGCTTTACAAAGAAGAATCTTCCAGCTCGCTCAAGAACATCAGAAAGAAACCAGATCCTTCTGGAAGGTTTTGTCCTTTTGGCTAAATTTTCAGAAAGTTATAGCAATCATCCTAAACTCTTGATACAACCAATGTCATGAAATGAGGAGATGATTATTTGTATTTAATTTGTTTTTACATTGCGTCGTGCATAGATGTGTGAGGTAACTTCAAATTAACATTTCAAAGCAGTTTTGTGAGTTTTACAAAACATCTGTTTTCTGTCCTCTGTGTTTACACTTACAGTAAAAATGGTTAAATATTTGTACAATTTAAAATATGTATTTTCTATGTAAATATATTTTAAAATGTAATTTATTCTGTGATCAAAGCTGAATTTTCAGCATCATTACTCCAGTCTTCAGAGTCACATGATCTTCAGAAATCACTCTAATAATCAGATTTTCTGCTCAAGAGACATTTGTTATTATCAGTGTTGAAAACAGTTGTGCTGCTTAATATTTTTTCATCTGAATTTATTTGCAATAATAATATCACTTTTGATCCAACGTCCATGTTGAATAAATGTATTTTCTTTAAAAAAAAAAAAAAAATAAAACAATAAAAATATTTCCCTGACCTTAAACAGTTTTGCTCAGTTCCATGTGGATAAACTGAGTAAATATAATAAATAGTAAAAGGGGAACCATGTGCGTTTTTAATAGATTAAAATCATGACTATCCACATCTTCATATAAACCCACACAGGCCTCGTTAATCTATCAGGATTTGGAAAATACTGTAAATCCTCAATTAAATAACATTTTATGGATGTTTGGAAGCGAGCAGCACTCGATCTGGATTAAATCATGGCGACAGGGGACTAAATGGATGATGGCACACCGCAGTGGAACTATAAACTTAAACAGACAATTATTGATTTTGATATTTATTTTAGGAATAAAGAGGCTGTCTCTAGATTGGTAACATTAATGCGACAGGAGAAAAGGCTCTATGTGGCCAGCTTTGGTGGTCAGTGCTTTAATATGGCATGGTGTGGGAGGTCATCCAAGGGTCAAGGGTCAAAGATTACCATCCTAAAGGTCTCTATGACCCTTGCACATTTATTGCTTACACATCAGAAAGCTTCAGCTCAGAATGTTAACTTCACATTTAGCCTGGTTGGCGCTGACAGCTACACTCCTTTCTAGTTTCTCCACTGAAGTTATACAAATTATAGTTGTAAAGTTATAAAAGAAGTTATAAACCTATATATGTACACACACACACACACACACACACACACACACACACACACACACACACACGCACGCACACGCACGCACGCACGCACGCACGCACGCACGCACGCACACACACACACACACACACACACACACACACACACACACACACACACACACACACACACACACACACACACACACACACACACATACACGCACACTACTTTTTTTAACGGGGAAAAAAATTCTAGTCGAAGCTTTGCTCTTTAGTTTATTTTTGTTTATTATTCATTATATACACAGTATATGCTCCTCTGGGGAAATTCTATGTATTTTCTACTTATGATGTTGCTCTCTACACTGGAAAACTTACATCTGGTCAAAGACAAGAGTAAAATGAAGAAAAAGTGAAGCGTAGCGTTAGTTAGGTCACGTGACTCTCAGCTGATCACGATAGGAATACAACACATGTGACAGCATTCCTATATAATCTCTGTTCAGTATTATTCAGCAGCTTTTCACTTGTTTAGGAGCAAACCCCCTCCTTTCGCCACAGTCAGGACTGTGGACTTCTGTGGATATTCCTCTTTGAATCAGACTGCTTTTATCTGGAACAATGTGTTACACTTAAATATCATTAAGTACATTAATGACATCTGCTTTGTTCTGTTCTGTTCACCCTGGGGGTTATTATTGTGGCTCTCCCTGCTCTTTCATGACAGGCTGCGTGGATGGACGGAGCTTCTGCCCAGAACAGAACCAAACTCTGACAGAAATGTGTGTGTACACTGTTCCCATCATGTTTATTTAATGTTTGTAGAAAAAAAGCTGCTCACTGATTTGAATATACAGTATATTTGGAAAAAAATCTTTCATATTTCACATTCATACATATAAATAATAGCAATTTACAGCAGAAGCAAACCTTTGTTTTCAGTCAGCAGATATAATGCATAGTCCAGTATTCATCCCTGTATAACATCTCTAATAATTCAATTGAGAAAATAAAAGAAACTATTTAAAGGGTTACTTAGCTCTATTTCACTATGGAAACACACCTTTAGAGAATTAAATGAACAATCATTTGCTATTAAAGAAAATATGTGGCATAAGAAATGCATGGTCCAAAATCTAACCACAGAATCCACATTAAATAGCTAAAAAAAAATTATGCCAAAAATTATAAAACACATGTGTTTCCGTGCAGAAGCAGGAATTTCCCTTTAATGAGCAAAAACACATGAAATAAATAAAGGTCATATGTCTATTGCTGTCTGTCTCTTCTTTCCTCGATGTCTCATGTCTATTACATAACAGTGGTTGAATGAGGACATCCAAGTTTTTGCTCTTTTTGGCAGCAATAAATCACAAAGAACAAATGTGTTTTGAGCCGTATGATTATGGGCATCTGAAACATGGGAGACATCACAGAGACATTATTCTGTTCAGGCAGTTTGAGAGCATTCTCAGTTGAATCCTTTGCAAACCAAAGATATACTGTAAAATGCATGTTTTAAATGCAAAAGTATTCTGTAAAATGCATTAAAAATGCATTTGGTGAGGGAGAGTGTGAAATAAACATCTTTCAATGCAATAATCTGCAAGAAAAATGTAATAAAAAATAAACAGGATTGCTTCTCGTTGTCTTTCTGATCCAGACGTAGTAAATAATACAAAGACAATATAGAGTACTTTTGACATGACTTTCTACTTTAGATTTTTACATGTAATGTGTTATTTGTGTTTCTTTGTACTACAAGAGTTTGTTGAGGAAAAATCAAGTTGCTTCGGGTGCGTAAAGAAAATAAAAAAAAGAAAAAAGTTCAAATGTTGGCTGCACACTGAAATAAATCCAGACTGGAGGATAAAACTATGTTTATGTTATAAACCACATAAAAATGCATGATGAAAGTGAATGTGTTGACTTTGCAATTGTTGTATTATTTATACATTTATTTAAAATCTTTTTTTATTTTGACATTTATTTTCACTGTTTGCATGATTTGAATATTTATAAAATGTATACTATTTGTTGTTCTTATATATATGTTGGCTTTGTTTAATTGCCACAGTTTCTTTTAGGTCCAGCTGCTAATTGAATCCAGCTAATTATCTCTAATTAATCATTCAGAAAACGGGTAAATGGTTGTTGTTATGTAAGCACTACAAAAGCAATGTGCTGAAATGTTTGCTTATGCTGGTTTAGTTTTTAATTAATTTGCACTGTGCACTTTTTTTACACTATGATGTTTATATAATGAGATATATTTTTGCTAGATCTTTTCCAGTCCTGGATGACATTCAGTGTGTGACCAGCAATCATTTTGTTTGCACTTGCAGTTTTTTTTGTAACTAAGTGTGAAATGTACTAGCAATTACTGAGGGTACTCAGGGTGAAGATACTGAAAATCAACATCAAGCAGTCAGTCATAAATAAACAGTTTCATCTCTTTCTGCATTATCAGATAGGGTCCTGCAAGTGTTTATTCCCAGCCAAAGTCCTGCCCAGTCATCTGGTAGAACTTCATGTTGAAAGGCCTGTAGAAATCCCTGAGTCTGTGCAGCACATCCGCTGGTATGTGTGGATGCGGTCGGCCTTTCGATTTCCCCAGGCATCGCGGTCTGCTGCTTCCTTCTGGCTTCTTGAGGCAGGGGAAGCCTTTAGTCTGGTTAAAGTAGAAGTGCTTATTGGTCACCAGCCGTTTGAGTCCCAGAAAATCCTGCACCCGGCCCATTTCTCCTGCAGGGTCGGTCACCAGCTTCTCGCCGCTCACGAAAAGAATCTGCGCGAGCGGGAAATACCTGAGCCAGTTCTCCAGGTGTTTGGTGTAGATGCCGATCCTCACGGCGCTCCAGGACGTGTCGATCAGACCCGTGGTGGAGTTCTTGAAGACCAGATTCTGGAAGGACGGCAGGCCTGGGCTTTTGCTCAGAGTCTGAGTGTAGTCCGACACGGCCCGGGTCACGGGGTCACGGACCACCACGATGAGCTTGGTGCTGCGGCTCATGGAGAAGACGCGGGACGGCGCTTCACGGGTGATGAAGTAGCTGGGTGTTTTCTCCATGGTGATCTGGCCGTCTAAAGTACGCGGCATTAGATTCCTACAGAACGAGAAACTGAACGTTAGTCATAATAGAAATCAGGTCTGTGATCAAACAAACTCCTACAGAAATGTAGTAAGAGAAATGTATTGCCCTATATCAAGAGTGATATTGCCAAATATAATTTTCAAATATTGACATTCTCTGGGTAGATGAATATTATAGCATATAAAAAATCCCTAAAGTAAAATTTGTATATGCACATATGTTAACAAGATCTATATGATGATCTTTAGGTATTGTATGAGATTATATGTACAAAATATGTCAATATATATGTAGCAACATGTATTTTATGCAAATTTATTAAAACAACATTTATACAAAATCTGTGTTTATATTTATTTTTGTAATAAATGTTTAGATACATATCTATCTTTTATATTTACTTATATAATATGTATTGATGGGTGTAAGGATAGATATAGGCTACATGTACGTGATGTACAGTATATGCACCAAAAATGCACTACACATACATAAACATACATCTTTGGGCTAGATACTGTATATATGTTAATACATGAAAATGTTCCAATCTCTAATATATATATTAGTTTTAATTCACATTACATATTTAATAGAAATGTATATACATGTACATAGATATTATATTTGTGTATGGGAAATCCAGACATATTTTCAGTATGCATTAAATATTTAGGTTTCCTTATTATGCTAATTTACAAGCTTCAAAATGTTATTATTGGGGTCTGCTACAAGACATTTATATGATTTAACAATCAAAAACACATAAAAAAAATTCTCACACTGTACATTGCAGCAGTAACTCTGCCTGAAACACTCCTTTTTTAGTTCCTGTCTTTTTAAATCCCAAAAAGCCAAGTCTGATCTTTAGAGAAGTTCAACCACTACTCTAATAACAATACAAATATATATATATAAATATGTAGTTAATTATGGGATCGTTTTTTTCTTAAAGGTTCACCTAAAATGAAATTTCTATCTACTAACTTGTGTTATATTATACAAGACTTTCTTTCATTGTAACACACAAGAAGCTCTTTAAAAAAAAGTCTTAGATGTTTGGAGCAACATGAACATGAACACAAACAGAGAATTTTTGGTGAACTGTGCCTTTAAGGATACAAGGTTGCTTTAGAATTTGGCTGAAATCATAAACATTTTGGATCGCACCTAAAATGTCCTCTACTGTATGTAGGCAGGTTTTGGGACAGGTTCTTCTGTGGCTGCACCTATGTCGTCCAAGCTAAATATTAAACTGTAATTTTAAGCAATAATGCAAAATGAAAAACTGTATTAAAACAGACTCTGGAGACATGATAATTGTGCTCATTTCAGCTCCCGCCAGCGGATGAAGCTGTCACACGTGTTTTACGATTCAGTTCATTATGATGAAAGATGTTCTTTTTATTATCAAATATAAAAGAAGCAGTTCTCTGAGGCCAGTGTTGAATTACTCACTCTCTCCTGAGTAATGCAAAGTGTAAAGTGTTGTTAAACAAACATAAAAGCTGACTTTATTAAACACCAGCCTTATGAAATAAACGTCAGTGAGAAGGAAGTTGGTGAGCTGCTATAAAAGAAAGAAAAACAAGAAAGCATAACAACTCTCAGCAGTCATTTCCTGATGGAGTTTGTCCCCAGAACGTCTGTCAGGAGTCTCTCCATCTCTCCAAGGCTCTTTTGTGCTGATCTGAGGCCAGATCTCATTTAAAAGATGAGGGCATTGGCTCCAGTAATGGAACAATAACCAAAATCAGCACAGAAGGTTTGCCTTTAGTACATTCAATATCAACTATATATGTCACACACACACACACACACACATTTTTATGATTTACGGGGACTCTCCATAGGCGTAATGGTTTTTATACTGTACAAGCTGTATGTGCTATTGCCCTACACCTACCCTACACCTAAACTTAGCCCTCACAGGAGACATTTCTACTTTCCCCCCAAAAAACGCACTCTGTATGATTTATAAGCATTTTAAATTATGGGGACACTGAAAATGTCCGCACACACACACACACACACACACACACACACACACACACACACACACACACACACACACACACACACACACACACACACACACACACACACACACACACACACACACACACACACACACACACACACACACACACACACACACACACACACACACACACACACACACACACACACACACACACACACACACACACACACACACACACACACACACACACACACACACACACACACACACACACACACACACACACACACATTAAATGTATTAATTATTATAATGTATGGATATTTCAAATTAAGTTTTCTATAATATAAACTATACAACAATATACAAAAATGTATATAATACATAATTATGTAATATAAATATAATATAAACATAATAAATAAATATAAATATATGAATGTTGCTGTTGGTTATAAGGTTCAGTTCATCTCTTTATTGAATACCCAAGAGCTCCAGCATCAAATGGAAAAGTCTATACACTGACTCTCATTATTTCCATAGAGCACATATGCAGTAGATTAACTCTTCACTGGTCTGGGATGGGGTTTGGTCTCGTTCTCTGAGGCTGGCCGTCATCTCATTGCCATGAAGCTTATTTTCAACTCTAATACAAATCATATTGCTCTATGAGAGCTTTTCCACCGAGTCAAGAATCAGAGGAAACATGCTGACTGCTTTGTGAAGGAGAATAAAGAGTAATATTGAGAAATTGGATTTGCCATTTGACCTGCAATGCTCTAAAAGGAACATTTCACATTAAACCATGATATTTTATCACTATTTATCCACCCTCATATCATTCCATTTTGTATGTTATTATTTGAAGATAATGTTTGATGACTCTTCATGCTGCACCATTTGTAGTCTGTTTAGCTCCAAGAAGGACACAAAGCATTAAAAAAGCACCATAAAATTGCCCATTTAACTTCTGAAGCCAGTGTTTTGATTATGCATGCATGTTCCCAGCGCCTTCTTTTAGGGATGTGATCTTGAAGCATTACATGCAGAGCTTTTAATTTGGAAAGCATGTCATGCTTACTGTCAATGTTGTCATTCTCACCCTGCATCTAAAGTGCAAGTGCTGTTTGGCTATGTACACACCGCTAAGTGCATGTTTAATTCAGAGCAATCAAGCTAATGGAAGCCATAATGGCCGCGGCCGCGTCTGCTGACATCGTGTTTACGCTGTGGAGAGCAGGCTGGTAATCAGCGAAAAGTTTGGGCTTTTCTCAATTCACGCCAGTGGCCCACACACTCCGGTCCACCAGTTTGATCTCCCAATCCAAAGAAGCATCGCAAGATAAAGCCCTCATTTCATCCAGGTTCGCAAACGCAGCTGACTGGCGACCTCTGGCAACCTTTGATCAGACGCCAGCTGCGCACTTGTGTGTTTTCTTCTTTATCGGGTGGCTCGTGGCAGCTGCTGTTACCTGTGCGGTTGCTAGGCTAGCATCCATGCTGTTTGTTTTGATCACACCTAGAGTAGCTTTAGTGGTTAGCATCTGGATCGGGAATGTGAGCCTGGAGTATGCATGAGTTTATCAGAGCAGAACCTGGCAACAATTTTATTTCTGTTTACTGGTACAGAAGGCACAGCTGCGGGTGGCCTGCTGCAAAAAAACGGCCTCGAAAAATATTAACAACTCCATCCCTTTGGCATTCGGCTGGTATTAAATATAATTTATGGGTTAAAATGCATTCAAAATGTTAAGAAAAATACACTGTAACCTTGTTTTTAGTGGTGTCCTAAACATCCTTAAGACTAAATACACCTGATGAGCAAAAACAAAAGAGATTTATAATATATATATATATCTCTGGTGCAGTTTATATTTAGCTTCTAGTGAAATACATAACACTTGTACAGGATATTTAAGATGAATTCACTTTTTTATATTACATTCATTTATAATACTAATTAGTATTTTGTTCATATATTGATTTATTTTAAATAGGTTTATTAATGTACTTGTGTATATATGTATGCATGTATGCACAGTGCATTCAGAAAGAACAGTCCATTCTTTGCACACCAAATCTGCATCACTCATATGATAAGAATTACTTTGGTCAAGACGACTCAAAATATTCCTGAACTTTTTTTCACTAAATAACATGGTTTCTTTCTGTACATAACACAATTACATAGACTGACTGCCACTATTTGGCTTAGGTTTCTGCGGTATGCTGTGAGTTACTTCTCAAAATATTCAAATATATTTTTGAACCAAAACCTGTTTAACCTATAAAAAGCGACAGCTGTAAGTCATAAGTCATGCCTTATTACACAACACACATACATAAGCTCTTCCTCATAGCTGTTTGCATAATACACATCAGAACAGAGTGGGATCTTCTCTCCCTTATTTAAATGAACCACAGGATACAACCTTTCTCCCATTATCAGAGGAAAACATCCAGACAGATCTGCCCCCTGTGTCTGGCAGCAGTGACCCGGGATGTTCCCGTCCTGATCTCGGTCACATCTGGCAGCAATGAGGCTCCGGAAGGAAGTTTCTTCCCATTAAGTTCTCAACATGGGCCTGAACGGGTGCGGATATTGTAGGTCTCTGAAATGTTACATTTTACAAAAATGACATAAAAAGCTTACTTTTAATGAGTCCCTTTGTCTTGCTGTTCATATATAAATCTATAAAAAACTTCTGGAAAACAAGATTGAGGTGCAATATTCTGAAAAGAGAAGCAAGTACTTAAATCTTGAATATCTTGTTCATTATATACATTATCTCACAGAAGTGAGTACACCCCTCACATTTTTGTAAATATTTTATAATATCTTTCCATGTGACATCTTTGAAGAAATGTCACTTTGCTACAATGTAAAGTAGTGAGTGTACAGCTTGCATAACAGTGTAAATTTGCCGTTCCCTCAAAATAACTCAACACACAGCCATTAATGTCTAAACCGCTGGCCACAAAAGTGAGTACACCCCTATGTGAAAATGTCCAAATTGGGTCCCAACGTGTCAATATTTTGTGTGGTCACCATTATTTTACAGCACTGCCTTATCACTCTTGGACATGGAGTTCACCAGAGCTTCACGGGCCTCTGGAGTCCTCTTCCACTCCTCCATGACGACATCACGGAGCTGGTGGATGTTAGAGACCTTGCGCTCCTCCACCTTCTGTTTGAGGATGCCCCACAGATGCTCAATAGGGTTTAGGTCTGGAGACATGCTTGGCCAGTCCATCATCTTTACCCTCAGCTTCTTTAGCAAGGCAGTGATCGTCTTGGAGGTGTGCTTGTCAAGTTTATCTTGGTCTCATCAGACCACAGGACATGGTTCCAGTAATCCATGTCCTTAGTCTGCTTGTCTTCAGCAAACTGTTTGCGGGCTTTCTTGTGCATCATCTTTAGAAGAGGCTTCCTTCTGGGACGACAGCCTTGCAGACCAATTTGATGCAGTGTGCGGCGTATGGTCTGAGCACTGACAGGCTGACCCCCCCCCCCCACCCTTTCAACCTCTGCAGCAATGCTGGCAGCACTCATACGTCTATTTCCCAAACACAACCTCAGGATATGACGCTGAGCACGGCACTCAACTTCTTTGGTCGACCATGGCGAGGCCTGTTCTGAGTGGAACCTGTCCTGTTAAACCGCTGTATGGTCTTGGCCACCGTGCTGCAGCTCAGTTTCAGGGTCTTGGCAATCTTCTTATAGCCTACGCCATCTTTATGTAGAGCAACACTTCTTTTTTTCAGATCCTCAGAGAGTTCTTTGCCTATGAGAGTTCTATGTTGAACTTCCAGTGACCAGTATGAGAGAGTGAGAGCGATTACACCAAATTTAACACACCTGCTCCTCATTCACACCTGATACACTGTAACACTAACGAGTCACATGACATCGGGGAGAGAAAATGGCTAATTAGGCCCAATTTGGACATTTTCACATAGGGGTGTACTCACTTCTGTGGCCAGCGGTTTAGACATTAATGGCTGTGTATTGAGTTATTTTGAGGGGACAGCAAATGTACACTGTTATACAAGCTGTACACTCACTACTTTACATTGTAGCAAAGTGTCATTTATTCAGTGTTGTCACATGAAAAGATGTAATACAATATTTACAAAAATGTGAGGGGTGTACTCACTTCTGTGAGATACTGTATATTTGACAGAATTTGCATAAAACTGCATTCAAATTGAGGATATTTTTTAACGGTTTTATTTAGTATAATTGATATACTATTATAGTTTTTGTTCATATTAATTTTTATTTTTTTTCATATTTTGTCATTTTAATTTGTTAGCTTTATAATTAATAATTATTCCTATTTTTTAAATATGTCTCTATATATATATTAAAGCTTTAGCTTAAACCAAATACAAATTAGAAATAGGCTTTAGATAATGTCAGATAATGTTAATTTTATCAGATAATGTTATTTTATTTCAAATATGTTTTTTATGGATTTGGTTCTAGTTAACATTCATTTCTAGTCACTAAAATATTTTAAAACTACACAGAAATGTTTACAATGAAGTAATGCAGTGTGACTATGGTCTCATATTTTAAAAACTAAGCCCCGTAATTTATATCCAGAATCCACGATGCATGAGACAAAATAATCTCAGGTACATCACTAAACTGCCTTAAAACAGCTTGTACTCAGACACAGCACTCAGTTACATGAACAACATAGCGAGGACAGCAGGGCCTTCTTACTGAAAACACAGCGAGAACACAGGCTTGTCATTATGAAGCAAATGGGAGCCTCTAGAAACTGTGGGAAGCAATTAAATGTCAGCTGGAAATAACAAGTAAAGCACCATAAAACTGCTCAAACATGCAAACGGACACAACGCAAGGGACAAAACACGCCCTTACGAAAGACAAATCACAGAGGAGAACTCCTGAACATCTCAATTGTTTCTCCTACACATCAATTACATTAAATGGAGGTTTCTTCTCAGATTTTCTCATGAGAACAGATCCTAGTAAGACCTCATCTGCAATTTCCTTGTCACAAATGACAAAGATTTGAACATGAACGAAGCCGTTTCGAATCAAAACCAATTGATCTGAGCTTTTCTCCAAATGTCATAAGAAACATCTCAAGCAAAGCTAGAAGTTGAATGAGTCAAGACTGAGCTCTTCATTAAGCTCTGCAAGAGCAGCATCAGAGAAATAAAATATCTTAGAGACATTCAGTGGACAGTGAAACATCAGCTCTACATGTGTGGCATAGTAGGAAAGCCACAGGTCAAAGAAGAAATCAAGATCTAAATGCTCACATCCTTGAAAGAAAGAGGGAGGTCCCGCATGAACAGAAAACAGACCAGTGGCAAATCAGGGATTACAGACGTGTGTGTGTGTGTGTGTGTGTGTGTGTGTGTGTGTGTGTGTGTGTGTGTGTGTGAGTGTGTGTGTGTGTGTGTGTGTGTGCGTGCGTGTGTGTGCGTGTGTGTGTGTGTGTGTGTGTGTGTGTGTGTGTGTGTGTGTGTGTGTGTGTGTGTGTGTGTGTGTGTGTGTGTGTGTGTGTGCGTGTGTGTGTGTGTGTGTGTGTGTGTGTGTGTGTGTGAGAGAGGAACTAATTGCCTTTTTGCCCTCACTATCATGTGGGAAAATCAGCAGAGTGGCTGTAAGCGTGTGCTTGCATGGGTTTATCTGTGAAGCAGCAGCAGCAGGACGACCACACCCACAGACGAGGACACAATAACACCAACTACAACTTCTGTCAGATTTCAACACACTTTTATCTCCCTCTGAGTCTGAATTTCATCTGAATTCAGTCAGTTAACATCTAAATACCTCAAACATCTAAAACACCAACTGTTTGTAAAAAACTGAGTTTGTACATATACACACACCAAAAACCTCATAAATGTGTTCATTATTTTAATTAAATTGATTGATTTTATTTTATTTAAATATTTGTGTGCACATACATGGCAAAAAACAAAATAAAATAAAATAATTGTTATTTTTATTTACACTATATTGTATTATATTTATAATTAATTCTATATACATAGTGCATAATATTTATATGTACATTTTATCGTAATATTTTTTGTTTTCATTTGAATTTTAAAGTTATTTATAAACATGTCTCTCTCTCTCTCTCTCTCTCTCTCTCTATATATATATATAAACACACATTTTAAAAGTAAAATCATTTGTATATATATATTTTCATTTCATAGATAATAATAATTGATTATAATTTATGAATTAAATAAATAAAAAGTTGGTTTTATTAAAAGAAATAACCAAATACATCATAATATGTGTTAATTTGTTTATTATTTTTAATTATATATATATGCATATTATTGCAATGGAATTATTTATTGCTATTATGTATGAAACAGCATTCTTTTTTTAATCTGGTTTATGTGCACAAAAACAAATGTAATATGTTTCAACAGCATTAAAACACTGAACCGGATGTAGGCGGATGTACATCCTCCTGATTAGTATCTTGAAGCTCTGACAGGATGTGCTTCCTTTTCTTCCTGCTTTTTAATCTGCCTCCGAAACTCCTAATTATCCAATCAGACTGGCTGACATTTCCAGATAGTGTGTTTGATAATGTTTTAAGGATCAGTCACGGGAAACTACGAGGAGGAAGAAGACTCCGCAGCAGATCTCTGCTGGTTAGACTGGCTGATAGTCATAATGCTGGATGATCTAATGTTACAGGGGGGCAGCAAAACTGGCCATAGCTTTTGTAAAAATAGCACATTATTCTAATTTAACAATAAAGCAGTCAACAAAACCAATGAGAATTAACATTAAGCATTGCTGCATTTGGTTACATCAAATTTTGCATCAAAAGGTACATAACAGTTAACCGTTTCAGTACTGTACCCGTAATGCATTTGAGATTCAGGATGTGTCACCATGTCTGGAAACAGTCCGGTATAGGGGATATTGCTAAACGTCCACCAGTGCCTGGCATAAATTTATGGTACAAATATGGCAGGAGGAGCCTGAGAAAAAAAGACCTGGCACAGTTTATATTCAATGAACTATATGCTATGGTGGTGTGTGTAGAATACAGTTTCTGTGACAAATGTGTAACTGCTGACTGAAGTGATGCCAAAGAGCAGAATTACGTTTATAAAACAGATGTAAATTTATATGTGAGCAGATAGCGTCTATAGCTCATACTGAAGTTACAATGCACACAAGAAGGGATATAAAAGTAAAAACAGATCGTACAATGGAAATCTGTTCAAATATGCACCACACAGAATTTTAAGTGACTCAATATGGAGTGTGTAGCAGCATAATGGACCTTTAAGACCGGCCTAGAGGAAACCACATCCCTGGCTTGGTTAACAGCCCACCGTATGTGCAGCTTTAACAGTCAGTTGCAGGACTTTGAGCAGAAGAACGACTGCAGCTGCAGAATTGGGAGGTTCTAGTATAATTAGTGTCTTCAAACACTCTGTTTTTGCCTGATTAATCATACTTTGCTTGTTGAAAAGGCAGTATTCGAAAGAAATAAACTGGGGTTTGCTCTAAAGCAGGCCTATATTTCAGCAGTAGAAGACCATAGGCATTTCTGCTGAGAAGTCATGCATCAAAAACAAGTTGTTAAGAAACTATCTATGCCATTGTGGGTTGGTGAACAACTTGGGACAAGCCAAAGCTTTCTTTCTCTTGGCCTAGAGTCTAACCTATCCCAATGAATACCTCCAAGGAAATGATCATCCAGCTAACCACATCATAAAAAAATCACAAGCAAAGCAAAGCTACGCTCTTAAAAATAAATTGGCATCAATGGTTCCATGAAGAACCTTTAACATCAATGGAACCTTAACATTCCACAAATGGTGGAAAAAGGTTATTTTATGGAATCTCTGTGAAAACCTCCCTTTGGGTTACTTCCTGACTCTTATTTATTAATTTGAGGCTGTGCCATACTCTGAGGATATAGATAACACATCTATCTCTGTAGCGCTGCTGGTGTGTGCTGTGACGGTTTCTTCCACACCACTACCCTCAGTCCTGATTAATCAATAGCTAGTTTAATGTTAGAGACCCGGGTCATGTGGGAAATCTAGCCTGTCAAATCAGCACTCTGGCATCATGAAATATATGGCTTTAAAATCTAAATTGAACGTGTAATACAAAATGTAAATGTACTCATTAACATCAGGAATAGATAAAAAAAAAAACTTGCATGCAATGTACTGAGAGCTAAAACATTTGTTCTGTAATGTATTTTTTGTGACAAATATACGTAAAATAATGATATGTAAATTAACTATAAACATGTACTGTATATATATATATATTTATATATATAATTTACATATATATTATATAGAGATATAATAAATGAGCATTCCATGTAACACAACACTCACAAGACAAGGAATTAAACCTATCACAATTGAGCATTATCTTTAACACAGCTCTTAAAACATAAACCTTTATAGCTAAATACCTTGGAGTGTCATAAAGAATGTCAAGAGCTGAAAAGGGCAGCAGCAGTTTGTCAACAAGATTGAATATGCACAGGTTAATTAATCGTCTCTATGCCTAAGTGCAATAAAGTTGGTTAAGGAGGAATCGATAAGCAGCACGTCTGCACACATCATTAATTGGGAGGTGACTTTTATTCCGGACAGTGATTTATGGAGTCATGAAAAGGCGCAAGACCGAGTCAGGTAACTGCACTGAGTGGAGGAGGAACAATTATTATGGATTAATGAACAGAATTAAAGAACATGTAATGTTAATCAGAACATACTAGAAATTCATGGGAAGATCAGATTTTTAAGATCTTCAGTTTATTATATTAGATAAAATAAAGAAATTCATTGCAAATCTTTATTAAATTATGCAGTGCATCCTGAAATGAATTCTTAAATATCATAATGAAATGTTTTTTATTGTATTTGTATTTTTAAATGTATTTATAAAATGTTCACTGTAGTGGAATATTATTAATTAAATTAGAAACACGTAAAATTATATAAATAATACAAAACAATATTTGATTAAACATATGCATATAATATATACAATATTTGTAGGCTATAATGCATCAATCATTTTTACAGTGTACTATATTTGACAAGGGCAACAGTCATGAGTTCCATAAACCTTTTAATGAGTAAAGTATACGAGCACCTGGTCGCTTACAAAGCTTGTATGTCTCTCTCTCAACTCATTCACTCACTCTTGCTCTCTCACACATACACACAGTGGCCATGTGACACAGCTCTTCCATGCACAGCTTCCAGCTGGCATTCACAAAAGCTCAGCTGTCATTACACATCTGCACACACATAGAAGACCCTTGGTGTTGACAAGGCTGATATTGAATTATACTATACAAAAACCCCATACATGGACGGTTTGTTTACACAAGGCTGTCACCACATGCTGGAACAAACGTGTGTGTGTGTGTGTGTGTGTGTGTGTGCGAGAAAGAGAGACAAATCATCAAACTAAACCTCAAAGTCGCTTCATGAGGTATAGTTTCTTGACAAGAGAGGAACGTTATTATTAAAGGAATATTTACCCCGTAATGAAAACTCTGTCATCATTTATACCCTCTCTGTAATTCCAAACCAATAACCCCAAAATTGTCCTTTTGTATTGTGACAAAATAACAGAATACGAGTATGCAAAGTGAGTAATTAATGACAGAATTTAAATTTTGGGGTGAAGTGTAAAGGCATTTACACAGTCCAACTGAAAAAATTAAATCATGTCATCATACATTTTTTTCCCCTCCCTCATGTCATTTCAAAGCTGATTGAATTTCTTTCTCGTCTACAACATAAAATAAGATGTTTATAACAATGTGGCAATGGTTTCAGGTTCCATTGGCTTCTGTCAATGGAAGTCAATGGGACCTGAAACAGTTTGGTTACCAACACAAAGAAAGTCACATGGAACAACAAGAAGGGAATTAAACGATGAACCAGCAATACATAGACATTCCCATTTGTCTGATTTCTCATTAGATGACATGTAGATGAGAGACGGACAGAGGCGAGAGACAGAAGCACTGACGGTCAATCCACAGTCATTGTATTGGCAGAGGGCTGAATGTCCTGCCAATGAGACACGGCTCTGAACTGGTTGGGTTATTGACAGGTGATATTAATGAACCAAGTGGCTTTAAAAGAGAGAGGAAGAATCAATTACCGATCGTGCAGACATATGCATAACTGCTTGAAAGATGGTCTAAACATGCAATTTTGAAAGAGGCCCAAAAGAACTGATGAATGAAGAAATCTCAGTGTGCAACTCCTTTGAGGAGTTAATTAAACCAATATTCGTTGCTGAAAGACTTTATGATCAGAGCTGCATAAACTTTATGTGCCTCAGATGCATCCATTTCAGGAGCTCTTGAGCTGCTGTCTACATAAATTACACTGTCTGTTATAAAATCGGTCTACTGTAAGATAAAACATCTGCTGGCTGACTTAATTACCACTCTTAAGATTTTAAGTGGGTAACTTGGATAAAGAAAATTGCAGTCTCTAAGAATCAAAATCATAGGGAGTGATTATAGATAACGCCATTATTTGTGATCTGTCTGTAAAAATGAATTAAACTTGCCTTTTTTCTTAAAATAAGAATTACAGACCTTATGTATCAGAGAAATAAGTGCACAGCCATCTTTATCACTTTGTCTTTAAACTTAACGTTTTTGCAGTAGCTGTTGAAGAGTAATTAGCTGGTGAAGTGGATTCAAGTTATCATGATGTCAGACCGGGAAGATTTTAAAGGATTAGTTTACTTCCAGAATAAAGAAATCCTGATAATTTACTCACCTCCATGTCATTCAAGATGTTCACATCTTTCTTTCTTCAGTCGAAAAAGAAAAATGGAGATTCTTTTCTACTGAAGAGAGAAAGACATGAATATATTGGGTGACATGGGGGTGAGTAAATTATCAGGAAACTTTTATTCTGCAGGTGAACTAATCCTTTAAAATGGGCGGCTCATTCATAAATTCCTTTGACTTTACCTTCACCTTGTGGAAATACAAATCGGAAGGCAGAAGACAAGGAGCAGAGCTGAAACGGGGCTACATAAGGTCTATACTATTAGGGGCATAGGTTGCTAAGGAGTGGCTGTTACAGTTACTAGGGTGTTCTAAATGGCTGCTGTGGTTGGCCGGAGACAAATAAATATATATATTTTACAATTTACTTTAAATGTATGTATGTATATACATATGTATGTACATGTACATATGTATAGATGTATAGGCAGATATAAAGGCATTGTATTAGATAAAACATTATCTGCAAACACGTTTTCTTGTGCTATATTTCTTTAAAATAAATAAATGCCACTGTTCTGGTACACATTGCACAGACATTCTTAACAGCGTTGCTGTCCATCCATCCAGCAGCATGTTTTGAGGTAGCCTATCATTCATGTCTGTACTGAAATGCAGTTACGTGCTGATTTTTTTATAATCAGGTTTTGATAATCCTTAACGCAATGGTTAATTGATAATACTACTACTATTCACAACTAGCTAAGAACAGGTGACCCACCTGTACCACTGGAGCCCCTTGTCATAGAACCGGTCAAAGAAGTGCGGCTCCGCGCCCACGGCTCTCACGTCTGGATGAACGCGCAGGAACTCCAGAAGCGCGCGCGTTCCTCCCTTTTTCACGCCGATAATAATCGCCTGAGGAAACTCTTTGGTCCCAAAGTTGTCTGACACGGAGAGATTGCTGTACGTGTCATAAGCTAAAGCTCGCAGCCGCTTCTCATCTTCCACGTCTGTCGCATCCTGCTCGGGGAGAACGACGGAGCCGTTCCAGTGCGCGAGTTTCTTCCCTTCCTTTGGGAAAAGTTTGCTTCTGAAATTCTGATGGACGTACAGCGGACTCGGCATGGAATCGCAGTATCCGGTGAGACAGTAGAACAAATAGGTGAATATGAGGATCATGGTAAAGAACACAGACACCCTGGAGTGCGCTTTCAGGTGTCCCAAGTCGCAACTCGTTGTCCAACATCCCATGAGTGTCTTTGCGTCGGAAGAAACAAAACATTAAACGGAGGAATCATGCCGTATTGAATGTAAAATAACGTTTTTTTGTTGCAAGACTAAACATTTAGTGAGATTTACATTTTTTTTTTTGCGCATCAGTCACTAAATCAAATGCACGCCATATTTGCACGATGATGTCTTATCCAGAGAAGCAACATTGCGAATTATAACATGATCTCTTTGTTGGACTGATGGGACTTCTTTGGCTTGAGGTCCCGCAGTCCTGCAGCTTCGGGTGACTAGGGTTATCCATTCATCTCCCACCCGTTTTGGGTGCGTATCCACGCCCTGCTTTCCGAGTCCCACCCCTTTTGCTCAAATTACTTTTATGACTTTTCTACCTAAGCAGTTATAAACCCATTAACTACTGTTAAATCGATGAGAGCTTTTTTTCTGGATAAGAAAAGAACAGGTCAAGGTTCAGTGCCCTTACTGCATGATAGAGATAGTGAAATGTTATCTGAGGTATTTTTATGGCATGCACTTTCCTTCATAGGCTGCTGCGTGAGGCAGCCCTCTGTCAGGACTCTTTTACACACAGATGAAGAGGTCAATCAGTGAGCAACACCTGTCCTGGAGGCCACACACTCAGTGGAGACATGTTTCTAGATCTGGGCCCGTATTCACAAAACATTTGATCTTACCACTAAGAGTTCTCCTGAGTAGCATTAAACGTTTTTAGCTAAGAGTTTTCTCTTAAAACCTATTCACAAAGCTGCTGAGACAATCTTTTACTAAGGACAAGAGAGAAGTCTTAAGCTAAGATTAAGGGGCGGGGTTGACCTCGTTGCTTATGGATGCTTATTAAATATGCACACAGTGATTGGCTGAGACGGGAGGGGCGGGGTCTCTGTAAGAGATTGATTCCTAGACATATTGTAGAGCTTTTATGTTGCCATATTCAAATAAAGTTTTAAAAATAAAAAAGTTAATTACCACATTCAAATAAAGATTTTAAAATGCAGTTTAAGTGGACTCATTAAACAAGTACATGTTCAGCTAAATGTCAGCCTCTTGCATGTATGCTTCTCAGAGTGGATATGCATATAGACAGCTTTTTAATTAAAAGAGTAGAATAAGCATGGCTGATAGTAAGACATGCAAACGTAAAAGCAAACCAAACTGAATGCAAGAACAGCTGTAACATCTTGCCCAACTGGTTAATGAAAAGGATATAATCAAAGGGAATGTGGAGTTGGGATAACCTCCAAACCCTAAAGGCGATACATTTTTATCGTCAATACCAGCTTATTATCGTCAAATGTTTCTAAAATGTTTATATTTCGAGGGACATTCCCGGCAACAGCCATTTTAGGATAGTTGTGAGTTGGTCTTAGTGACTTAGGAGTCTTCATCACAACTCCTAACGTTTCACTGATTTAGGAGCTAGTTTTAGCGCTAAAACACTTTGTCAAATACTCTTAGAGCAAAAATTTAGGAGTCCTAAATTTAGTACTGACACACCCACTATTTTTAAGATTTTCTCCTAAATCAGCAAGTTAGTAGCTACTTTTATCCTTAAGATGTTTTATGAATACGCGCCCAGGAAACATATTTATAAAACTCCTCAGAAATGCTCTTAAGTATAGTCTTAAGCTTCGACTCAAGTGTCAAAAAAATCTTAGTAAAAAGTATGACTTTTCTAAGAGTAGGAGACTTTTTAAAGAAGCTAAAAGCAACTTTCAGTAAAGTCTAAGACTGATTCTTAAGTGTTGACTGAGGACCTCTGAATCAGCCAAAAGTGAGTCTGCTCATGTGAAGTCACAGCAGCACAACACCAACCATTTAATGTAACTACAATAAAATCATTTAAACAAGACACTGAAATATTTTAATATTTAAATCTATTTTTTAATGCTTTGCATGGTGCAAAATTATCACAAATGATTACTGATGTTTCATTTTTTATTGGTATGTCACCTTGTTTACTGTTGGAGTGAACATCAGTGGCTCTAACAACTCTACGAAAGCCCACACCTCATAAAAGTGGCTTGTTTTTGCAATATGGTTTGGCAGTCAGTTGGAAAGTCAATAAGCTGCCATATAGTAGTTTCCAAAAATTATGTCTGGCCTAGGTAATTGAACATCTTCACCCTTGAAAAAAAAATAATATATATATATATTTTACAATTTTCTAAGATAAGCATATTGCATGTTGTTTTATTTGTGATAATAATGCATTGAAATTGTTTTATTTGTGATAATAATGCATGCCAAATAGTGCGGCCATAATTATTGGCGGCCATGTTGTCAAACAAAAAAATTAAACACATGCAAAAACAAGGACCAATTAAATATTAATAATTTACATTGTTGTCAATGTGCCGATGTTGCCAATTTAGTGATTTTGTCACTAGATTTAGTGACTTCCTCACCCCTAATGAGACTTTTTTCAAAAGCCTAGCAACAAAATCAATCTCTTGGACAAACCTTATCTACATTCGGAGACCCTTCCATGACGTCATAAAGGCGAGGTCACTGATCTATATAAATATGAATATAGATCAGTGAACACCTTTATGAGGTCATCTAGGAACACTAAGAGACCAGTTTTAGCTACTTTCAATTGAAAGCAGTTGTCAACACTGGTCAGTGTTTTTTTTTTCTTTTCCTTTGTATTTTGATGGTTTAAGTGAAATGTGGGCTCATAAAAAAATAAAAAATCCACACATCACTTTTGGCCACCGTTGTGTTTGGTGGGGTTAGTGCTACAATATTTACCGGTGCATTGCTGCATTTTTCAAAATTTCCAGCCAAAATGTTGTATTATTACTTAGAGCATTGACTTGTTGAGTGGAAGAGGTTATTACATTTCTTACTTCATCAGTTACAAAAAAAACCGTAAAAAATAAAAGACTTTTTGATCTTGAAGTTTGTATCGTTTTATCAACTCCTTAATATCACCACATAACTCCAATATGTCATATGTTCGCTGGGAAGTGTTTGTCTCCCCCTCTTTGCTGCCATCTCATTATTCCTAACTAGGTTAGGAGACCTCTTCAGCTCTCTTAAATAATTTAGGAGCTAAGACCTAGTCGTAACACTTAGGAACCTTTATGAATTACTCTTAATAAGAGTAAAATTACGTCATTCTTAGAATTTTGACACACTTAGGCCAAAAATTTAATTCTGAGTGGCTTTATACATACGGCCCCTGGTCTCTGCATCACAATGACCTCAGTTCGCACAAACACACTGTACACTTCAATATCAGTTTCAAAGTACTTTATTATCATGAGTATCAAATCAAGCTGTAGTGTAAAAGCAAAAACAATACACAGAATAACAGCCATATGCTCTATGTGTCATAAAATAATTGCTATTTGACAAAAAAAACCTTCCTAAAATATATGGCTATATTTTTTCATACATTAATTTATACTTAGAAAACAGAGAAGGAGAAACAATACATGTGATAAAAATTCAATCTGACAAAAAATTAAACAACTAACATACTTTATCATCGTAAATTAGTAAAACAATGTCTGTAAAATGCTAAATATTATTTATTTATATTTTACCCAGTGTTATGGAACATAAGAACAAATATTCTACTTCAACTCAATTTCTAAATAAGCTTAACAGAAAATACTCGGGACATGTGTA
>CM049871.1:6265846-6445846 GCA_027474115.1 Schizopygopsis malacanthus | reverse complement strand
CAGTTAGCAGATTTCAAAGCAGCTTTTCTTTCACAGTGACCTACCGCACCGTTCACTAATTTCAGGAAGATTGTTTGCTGAAGCAGCCTGAGGCTTCCCTCTTGGGCAAAATGATGAAAGATGGAATGTAGTTATTTCAGAAAATCTACAGTTCCTGAGTAACATCAGAGCAAATACTAAACCTGTTAGGTAACTTGAAGACAAAAAGCAAGCAAGTGCTGTTGTTCAACCAGGTTTCACTTTAGTGGTTATGCAACTCTTACGTATGTAAAGAATAATTTACATAACTCTTATGTAAAGAATTTTAGTCATATAATAAGTCAAAATCATTACAGCATGTTTTAAAGCTGGCTAAAAGTAGGAAGAATAGTTAGGACATATGTAGCAAATATCCACACTCTTTAACATTCAATTTGTCAATATTTTAACTCTTGTGCATCTTTGGGGTAGGCTATAGTAAAATAGTAAACACAATAAAGTGGCATTTATGGTCTGGGATTCAAAGACACCCATGATAATGGTGTAAAGAAATGTATTCTCTAATGTGGTCATGTAAATGTCACTTAGTGACAGATGCAGTATAGTTTATTTCACAATTGAATTACAGTGTATAGCTTACAAAGTACTATAACAAAGGCCAAAGCAGTATTGAGACAGGATGATTAGTGTTTGGGTGTGTCTGCTGCCTTTGACACATTTACTGCTTTGACGTAACTAACTATAAAAAATGTGCCCTATTTAGTCTACTGTAGGCATTAATTAATTTATCATATGTCAAAATCAACAGAATTGTTGATATTTCATAGTTTTATATGAACAATGCTGAAAATACACTGAAATGTTGGCCAACCATCATGCACTGGCTACACATACACACACATCTGATTCAGTAAGATAAGATTCAATGGATTACAAACATGCTAGTCTATAGCCTATGCATCCGTATACACTCTATAGCCTAATACATACTGAAACGTGAACACGCAGTTCGGAAAAAGTCCTGGAACACTTGCTGAGATGGTCGATTCGGAAGGGATACATACAGTTACATAATCAGCCTCCCAGTAGGTAAAACTTAGCAAGTGTTTTGCTGTAACAGATTGGGTACTGAACAAGATATCGACAACATTACACTAACTGTAGACTAATCAAACACATTAATAGGCTACCGCTGTTGTCTGAAGAAGTGAAAGTAAAAAGAACGATAAAAAACTAAAAGAGAAACACGAATGGCAAAAACAATGTATTCCTGCATTCATACGTAAGACTCAACATTATTAGTGCATTAGATATCACAAACTATTATTGAGGGAATTGAATTGGCTGTTTAGTAGGTCTGCTGTTTGTTAATTTATGTTCGTTCGTAAAATATTACATTTTAATTGAAACTGTTACAGTAAAAATTATGTGTTAAAAATGAACAGTAACCAACACTAATAGGCTACATTTTAAAACTTTAAAACTATATATTTTATTTTGTGTTATCTGCATTATCTAAGGATTTTTTTTGCAAATGTCCTTAATCACCTTCAGCCAGATGCGGCATTTGTTTTCACAGCTGGGGAGGTGTTTCTTCAATATTGCATGCCCGCACTTACCTACAAACACACATGCACATGCTTGCGCTCACATACACATTTATTCTGACACTCAAACACAATGTAATCTGCGTGCTCAATCGGTAAAGGGTGAATGAGGGCAGATCATATCACACTAATGGTTGAAAAACAACAGCATATGTGCAGGACTTTCCAAAGTCACCTGCCTCATGATGCAGAGGAGCTTGAAGAGATAAATACCTATTCTGCACAACATCTGGATAGCATGGCATCTTAAGGATGCCAGCTGTGGCTCACCCACAACAGCTAGTTGTTGTAGTCTAATGATTTGAAGGTTGAAACATGTTTAAAGTGTCTAGCATTCACACACAAGTGAAAACACTGCCTGAAAAATACTGCGCTTCTGAGCGTGCCTTTATTGGACCTCAGCACACTGTTTGCACATGAAAGCTGAAGTCTATGGTGGCAAAGCCAGTCTCTCACTGCATGGTATGGTAGGCCTGTGGTTAGCCTTAAGTATAGGGAAGACATGAATTACATTACAGTGGATGGGTGTAGCAGTCAAGAAAGAAGAGGAGAAGGAGACAAAAGTCAAGAAGGCAGGAAGAGACAGGCTCAAAGGGGTTTTCAATGGGCATGTCTGGGCATGACGTCTTCCAAAGCACCTTGAATCCTGATAGAAACTGAATTTCAAAGGTAACTGTTTTCGATCAGGTTTTAAGTTTAGTGCCACTAGTAGCACATAAATTATGCACTCCATCTTTAAAGTAAGAGTGAATCAAGAGCTGTACACAAGGGATTTTACTTATACTGCTATACTTGCTAGTGAAAAGTTATTATACCCATCTGAAATGATTGCACTTCTACGGGTGCTAAAAAAATAAGAGGGAGCCATCATCTGAAACAGTCATTTCAGAGGCTGAAAGTAGATTATAAATAAATATTTACTGTAGCATAATCGGCATCGATGAACTGTTCACAAATAAACCTATGTTTCATATAGTACAGGGCCATTTTTAATTGCATGCTGATTCTAAATTATTATACAATACATTTATCAGAATGGAGATGTTGAGAGAACAAGACAGCAAACATGCGACACAGGCATGGAAAATAGGACAAATCCCCAGCTCAATTTTTTTGCAGTTAACTTTAATAAAGTGCATTTATTATCCAATCAAGCCCAGTTGTTTTAACAGCTTTAATAATTCATCAAAGGATATGACACATGGTTATTAAAGGTCTGTTTTTACAAGCACAAAAAATATTGTGTTAATTCTAATTTATTATAATTTTTGTTTTGAGCAACTGGGATGGTTCCCCCCTGGGAGTACCGTAAAATAAAGTGCTACCACATAATCATTTTTTTCCTGCCTTTTTTCAGACTCAAGTTAAAAAATTAAGAACTGCAGTCATCCACGGTGGCAACAAAATGAAAGTTAATATATTAAACACAATGAAATTTGAAAAATAAAACATTTAAAATATTGGCCATTAATACATATTTCATGTCTCAGCACTTTATGTGCAAGCCTGTGTTTGGCAAGACAATATTTTTTAAAATCACTAATTCTATCTAAAAATACATAAGCTTCATGGCATCTTAACCGACTGACAAAATCTATTTCATTTTTGGCATGCCTTCTTTTTGCCAAACTGTGCTTATCCATCTGTGATTCACGTGCTCAGACAGATAAAACTCTTCTCCCAAGCACACCTGCATTTGTGTGTGGATTGCACTTTAAAGCAGGTGTGCTTGGGAGAAGAGTTTTATCTGTCTTTTTTGAGACAGTTTTTTTGAAAACTCTTCTTCTGAGAAGAGTTTTATCTGACATATGTACCTGTATTGTCTCAAGGCATGCTATGTATCTTTGATCTTTAGTCATTTTAGACGTTTTAGTCATATAGGTGACGTTTTGTGCGGAAATGGCCAAAAAGGGCATAAGCATACACACCTATACAATTGAATTATTTAGCTGTTTTTTCTTCTTCTGTACTTATGGCAAACATTGCAGGTCATTGGGTCACTCAGAGCATCATCTATTAGCCAATCTCTAACAGAAATAAAATGAAATAATCACTGAATGCATGTTTTACACACTGGTAAAAAAATTATAGCCTGCATGCACTGTAAGTCACTTTGGATACAAGCGCCTGCTAAATGCATAAATGTAAATGTTTGGTGGTGCAATGTAAGCTATTTATGTACTTGCTATTTACGTACCTTTGCCAAATTTTAATCACTTTTGGACTTTGATGTTAATTTTGAACCCTGGAAACACTGTATGAACGGTGCTTTTTTACAAACTTCTGAATTAACAGAGGTGGCATAAAAGCTAACTATGACTGGGTGTTTATAGAGTTATTTTTACACCTGGTACACAGGGATTCAAGAAGTAACAATTCACAGAAAATAAAGCACCTACATAGATGGAATGTCACAATGAAAAGAATGTCACAAGGTTCCATCGGCACATTTTTTAGTCTTTGAATAACACTGAACAACTAATCACGTGCACATGAAATTATTCTAAGATCATTTTACATCTCATTGAAATGTGATACAATCTGTATGAATGTTACTTGAAAGTGAGCTTGTGGCAATTTGCCTTGTATTGTGATTATTACAGGTTAGTGTTGGCACCGTACCAAAATTTCTGTATTCGGTACCGATACCAGTGAAAATCCACGGTTCTCTGTACTAATTTTATACCAAAGCAAAACATGCTAATCAAAAACTTATTTTTAAACACATTATTTGTGCTTATTTAAAATTGTGTTTCAAGTTTTTCCACAAGTAATAAAAGTATGTAAAACAGCAAACAAGTTTTAACCAAATTTTATTATTTAGTAAATAAAGGGAATTTAAATTAAATTAAAATTGAAACATGGCAGAAATATTGAGTGATTATTTATTAGAAAATAATTTTGTATAATCTTTTTCAACAGTAGTAGTAGTATTAAATACATTCTACTAAATAAATATTTCCAATTAGGAAGCACCTTACTTTGGAAACAGCCTGCCTGCATTTCGTCTTCAGTCCAGTTCACCTGCTGTATGTGAGGAAAAACCTACTGTGGGAATTTTGTGTGACTCTGGGATGGCTCAAATGGTGGCTGTGAGAGAGCTCTTAACACCACTTCCTGGTTCCAGGGCGGAAACGAAGGCGGACGTGGGGGATGTAGTCTTTGTTGCCCCCTTAAGAAAACTCACCACCATGCTGTTTTTACCGAACGATTGCCCGCTCTGCGGGGAACGAACGCGGCAATGGCCGTCCATATAGACTTCAGTGTCGATGGCAACGATCCACTATCCAGTCTGTACTGCGGGAAACTCAGAACATACGATATGGTGCAAATAGCCGGGTCGATATGAGCATGACCGCACCATTTCACAAACACTCCCCATTTTGAAGCATACAAATGTCTTGTAGAGGGTGTTCGCACTTCCATGAGCGTGCCGAGCACGCGAGACTGTAAGGCGCCCATCTCCTCTAAAATCCCTATCACACATGAAGGCTCCATAGTTCCAGGTCGGAGTGCCGCACCGAGCCATCTACCTGGGATAGCATATGCTTCCTGCCGGGGATCGGCCAAGGCGGTGCCTCCAGCAGTTCCATCAAGTCTGGGAACCAAGGCTGGTTCGGGGCGATGAGTATCACTGATGCTCGCATAACACCAGTGGCAACATTTCTTGATCGGAGGAAATGCATTCGGCCTGGCTGCTGGCCAGCGTGATGTCAGCGGGGAGTGAAGAACAGCGGGCAGTGCGTGTTCTCGCTCGTGGCGAACAGCTCCACCTCCGCTCTCCCGTAACGTTAGCGGTTCCAAATCATCCGAACCGACTCGGGGTGCAATCTCCACTCTGCTTGAGGAATCCCCTTCCTCGAAAGCATGTCCGCCCCTCGGATCAGGAGACCGGGGATGTGCGCTGCTCTGACGAAGAGGATGACAGTCCATTGCCTGCTTGCACAGCGCCCTTGAGCGAATTCCTCCCTGGTGATTTATATACGAAACCACGGACGTGTTGTCGGTGCGAATCAGTACATGCTGCTGTTCCAGCTGTGGCTGAAAAACCTTTAGAGCTAAGAAGACTGCTTCCAGCTCCAGGCGGTTTATGTGCCACCGGCTCTTAGATTCCAACCACAGTCCAGAAGCTGGCATTCCCTCGCACACTGCTCCCCAGCCATGAGTCGATTCATCCGTCGTGACCACCACTCGCGACGCTACAGAGCACAGGGGAACTTCCCGGCTGAAGAGATCTGGGTTGCGTCAGAGCTTCGATGCCGCCGCGGGTGACAGCGATGCACAAACATCCCGAAGTCCCCGCCATCTACAGCCATAGCTGCAGCGGGCTCATGTGTGATAATCCCAGATGACATACCGCTAAATCCGCCGCCCTAAGTCCGCGCAGTCTCTGAAAATCCTTCAACTGACCAGAGCTGCCTTGCCTGAATGGCGCAGGGAAGACAAAATGGCCGCCGCGCGATCTCGCGAGAGGCGGGCTCTCATCTCCACGCGATCTCACGAGAGGCGGGCTCTCATCTCCACGCGATCTCGAGAGAGGCGGGCTCTCATCCCCACGGAGTCTAAACATCCTCCCAGATATGTTATGAACTGACTTGGGGCGAGAATACTCTTCTACATGTTGACACATAGCCCTAGGGACTCCAAGTGAATAAGCAGCGAGTCTATGTGGCTGATAAGCGTATCCAGGGACTGAGCTAAAATCAGCCAATCGTCCAGATAGTTGAGGATGCACCTTCCACTCGATCCCCATAGGAGTATTGGTACGCTGTGCTTTTCCTTGACAGCATACCTCAGAAAACCGTCTGTGATGCGGTGCTATCTGAATGTGAAAGTACGAGTCCTTTAAATCCACGGACGCAACCAGTCCCCGGGGCGAATTTGCGCCAGGATCTGCTTTAGCGTTAACATCCTGAACGGACGCTTGCCAAGCGCTCTGTTGATGGGTCTGAGATCTAGAATCGGGCGGAGTCCACCATCTCTCTTAGGCACCTCAAATAGCGGCTAGACAAAACAGCAGTCCCGCCTGCTCGCTGAGACTTGTTTTATCGCTCCTTCTCCGAGCAATTTGCATAGCTCGTTTTAGGATAAGGGCATTTCGAGTCAGTGTTAGAGACTACGCCACGCCATTGAAACGTGTTGGTCTGCGTCTGAACCGAAGGGTGTAACGTTACCCTCGCTCTTATGCAGAGCAACCAGCGTGAGATTCTTGGAATAGTTTCTCACGCGCTCAGGAACTGACACAGCGGCTTTAGTGGCTTAGTCGTTGGGGTCGCCGGCAAGTGCTGCGCGGCTGTAACCCGTGTGGGCAGTGGCTCCGGTCGCTCAGGGGAGGGGTGAGCAGCATTGTGCTGACTGAGTGAGGAGGAAGAGCTCCTTGTGCAAACGTATGTATTTAATGAACATACTCTATCACACACATTTTACAATTTTGAGACAGCTCGAGGGCTCGCCCACTGGTCGTGGTGCATCTTTCCGGGTCTCTTTGTCCAAGAAGACCTCGATCCCACGGTCCGCTATATTATAACGTGCGGGTGGCGGCTGTAATTACAGGCTGACTATGCTATATGACCTAGTTGAACACCACTTGTAGGGGCGTAAACAACTGGCATAATAGTCCGACGAAATCTGGAAGGCTGATAGGATGCGCCCTACAGGGCATCAGGTGACTCCTCGCCTTCACGCGCAGGGGCGTCAGGTGACTCCTCACCTTCGCGGGCCTTTCCACGCAGGGGCATCAGGTCCCCTCGCTTTCGCGCGCTTTTCAGTCGAGGTGTACTTCATGCACCGTGAGGACGCCCTATCGCCTTGAATGAGTGAGAGAGCGGAGTCCTCTACACACGGAAGCCGCTGATGAGGGGCTGTTATCATGTGAATTAGAGAGTGTGCTCTACACACGACAGCCGCTGATAAAGGGTTGTTATCATGTGAATTAGAGTGTGCTCTACACACGGCAGCCTCTGATGAGGGGCTGTTATCATGTAAATGAGAGAGTGTGCTCTACACACGACAGCCGCTGATGAGGGGCTGTTATCATGTGAATTAGAGAGTGTTCTCTACACACAACAGCCGCTGATGAGGGGCTGTTACAATGTAAATGAGAGAGTGTGCTCTACACACGACAGCTGCTGATGAGGGGCTGTTATCATGTGAATTAGAGAGTGTTCTCTACACACGACAGTCGCTGATGAGGGGCTGTTATCATGTAAATGAGAGAGTGTTCTCTACACAAGACAGCCGCTGATGAGGGGCTGTTATCATGTAAATGAGAGAGTGTGCTCTACACAAGACAGCCGCTGAGGAGGGGCTGGTATCATGTGAATGAGAGGTTGTTCCGTACACACGACAGCCGCTGATGAGGGGCTGTTATAATGTAAATGAGAGAGTGTGCTCTACACACGGCAGCCGCTGATGAGGGGCTGGTATCGTGTGAATGAGTGAGGAGCTAAGTGATTGTGCTTTGCACACAGCAGAACGCTGCTTGAGGCGGGGGCTGCATGCTTAGACAGTGGCTTTTTCCGTGCGGCATCTGCGGCGACGTGAGATCCCTTTGCTCCCGCATCTGCCTTCGGCTCTCCGCACCGCCATGGAAGGGGGGCGTGAGAAGCCGGGCTGATGTCCTGTCCTGCAGGTTCGACGGTGAGAGGAATGCGGACATTTAGTCGGCATGAGCTCATCACCTGAGTCCCGAAGGTCCACCGCTGATCAGAGGGCAGACGGACTACCTTTAAGAAAATGTCATACTCACCTGAACACTGCAGAGAAGCAGCCATGAGGCCTGCCCTCGAATGAGCGAACCTTAACTGTGAGCTGTAATAGTTTAAGCCATAACCTAGGTTCAGCAAAGTGAAGAAAAAGATTGTGACGTAATTGTCGCGGGCGCCGCATTTATACTGCCTCTCGAGCTCGTATTTGCATGCTTCGCGACAATTGGCCAGTCATTTGGACTGGCGTGAGCCAATAGGTCTTCAGGAAAGGTTGGGGGGAAGGAGTTCCCATAACGGAGAAATTCTCCGTGATGTCTCGTGAAAGCTCGAAAGGGAACTACTGTCTGTTATTTTTGAAATCATCCTCACATCCACACAGTAGTTTTGTGTCTGGAGCATTCTACCTTGGCTGGTTGGGTGTTCCAAGCATTTTACAGAAGTTGCCTGCAAGAAATTTCTTCTATGAATTCATTGCTTCTCTTCATGTAATCCCCGACAGATTTGGTGAGATCAGGGCCCATATTCACAAAACATCTTAAGGCTAAAAGTAGCTCCTAACTTGCCAATTTAGGAGAAAATATAAAAAATAATAGGCGTGTCAGTCCTAAATTTAGGACTCCTAAATGTTTTCTCTAATAGTGTTTCACAAAGCGTTTCACTAAAACTAGCTCCTAAATCTGCGAATCTTTAGCAGTGAAGAGGACTCCTAGTTCACTAAGACCAACTCACAACTATCCTAAAATGGCTATTGCCGGCGATCTGCATCAGAATATAAACATTTTAAAAACATTTGTCCAGTATGGTTTTCTCTTACGTTTGGATGTCTTACGATCAGCTATGATTATTCTACTCTGTTAATTAAAAAGCTGTTTATATGCATATAAGAAGCATATATGTAAGAGGCTGACATTTAGCTAAAACATACTTGTTTAATTAGTGACAAGCGTGCTTTTTTTATTATATTTAATTACATTTCCTACTTATCCCTCAATTCTGATTGGTTGATTAGAATGCTCAAATTTAGCATTTTTAATGCTTTGAATGTTGATCCAGCAAAACTTTGCACTTGGGGAAATCACATTCACCCCCTGGGGATCTGTATACAGTGATCAAATTAAAAACAGAAGACATTTTACATATCTTATGGTATCATGTTAAACACAATCACTTCATATTAATTAATCTTGCATTGCAAACTGTGAATGAAGCCAAGTATGCCACTGTAAACCTATGTGACATCTGCAGTTTGGTTGATCTAGTCTGTCTGCTTCCTTTGCCTGGTCCCCTGTAAATAACTCTACTGTGATTCATAAGAGAGCGGCACCTAAACTCTGAGAAAGTCTCCCTTTGTGACTTTGGGTTTTTGTTTATTTTATCCTGCTATGGGTGGAGACAGCTTATGTTATGCATGTCATTTACTTGCAATGTCACCTTCAAAACTCCATCCATGTCACAAAATGAAGTTACAAGCATAATTTACTTATTTTTGTATTTATTTATTATTTATTTTATCTCTTTGGTCAATTTTATTGTAACCTGCTCTAACAGGTACTAAAATAGGATTTGGACTTCATTGGCATGCAGCCTGTCTAGTTGGACACCTGAGCCGTGTTATCTTTGTAAAGCCCAGTTGAAAGCACTCAACTGTTTCTGATTTGCTGATTAAAAATACAAGTATCCTCCTTGTCAAGTTTGATATAGTTTCTTGTTATTTTATATAATGTCAGCAGCAACAATACAATAGAACTAAACTTTCTGAAAGAAATGCCAATGCTTGCTAAAGAACCAGTCAAATGCATCATGAGCATGACAGGTTATGACGAGGCTGTATAATTGTTAGCTGTGTGGGATGTGTTGCTATTGTTGCTATGTCCTGAGGGTACCTGAGCTCTTTAGATTCTAGATTTTTAGTTTTTTTATGGGTTATATAGTTTTAAATGCATTTTGAATTGTATTTAAAAACCTTTTCACTGTTTTTCAGTGGTGTTACAGAGAATCAATGCAGCTGCCTTCTTATTTTGTTAACAATCTTAATGAAACTCTTCAGTGTGCTAAAATTGATCACCTTCACTCTTAAAAATAATTATTTGGTATTTGTGGTTCCACGAAGAACCGTTAATGTCCAGGGAACCTTTCCATTGCACAAAAGCTTCTTTATATTTATAGTGTAAAACAGTTGTTTAGACTAAAAACTCACTTTGGAAACTTTGTTTTTATGATTGTTGTTTTCTCCTTGCATTTCCTTTTTTGACATAGTGCATTTGCTTTGCTTCGCCTCTATAGCTGCACTCATTTAGTTAGTAGTCTTCGAATTTTGACTTTCATTGTAACATGATCACTTTTATTATCCCAAAATTGCTGATGGTGTTATTGAATACATACTCCCTCTTTCGACTGCTGAGCCTTTCAAAATGAGCATCATGCGGATTCAACAGATTTTGCATGATGCTTATGCTTTGTTCCAGGCAACCCGTAACCGGTGTTTTTCCGAACATTAACCTGTGAAAGTGCACTGGAACGGCAGTCAAACCCATGATTTCCCACCCGTGAACTCGTACTAGATCGATGTACTCATAGTTTCGCACTCTGACGTCACATAGCCACATTTAACATATGCTACTTCTTGCTATTGCACTGCTATTGCTATTGTTTCAGCGTTCCTATGTCCGTCTTTCTGATGAGACGTTAAACCGAGGTCCTGACTCTCTGTGGTCATTAAAAATTCCATGGTACTTCTCGTAAAAAGTAGGGGTGTAACCCCGGTGACCTGGCCAAATTCCCACCACTGGCCCTTGTCATTCATGGCCTCCTAATAATCCCATCCACCTGATTGGCTCTATGACTCTCTCTCCTCTCCACCTGTAGCTGGTGTGTGGTGATCGAATACACTTGATTGACTCTATGACTCTCTCTCCTCTTCACCTGTAGCTGGTGTGTGGTGAGCGCATACACTTGATTGGCTCTATGACTCTCTCTCCTCTCCACCTGTAGCTGGTGTGTGGTGAGAGCATCCACTTGATTGGCTCTATGACTCTCTCTCCTCTCCACCTGTAGCTGGTGTGTGGTGAGTGCATACACTTGATTGACTCTATGTCTCTCTCTCCTCTCCAACTGTAGCTGGTGTGTGGTGAGCGCATACACTTGATTGGCTCTATGACTCTCTCTCCTCTCCACCTGTAGCTGGTGTGTGGTGAGCGCATACACTTGATTGGCTCTATGACTCTCTCTCTCCTCTCCACCTGTAGCTGGTGTGTGGTGAGCGCACTGGCACCGTTGTCCTGTTGCAGCCGTTGCATCATCCAAGTAGATGCTGCACACTGGTGGTGGTTGAGGAGAGACCCCCCACATAATTGTAAAGTGCGTTTGGTGTACAACAATACACAATAAAGCGCTATATAAATGCATCATTCATTCATTCTATGTAGAAAAGCGTGCGTCGGCTATGTAAAGAAAAAGTTTCAGAAAGTATAAAAGGGTGGGTGGTTCATTGCAACACCTACCACACCCATCTATTCACTTCTAAGACTTGATTGTAATGGCAAGAATGACAGCTACTTGACTTTACATTAGAAGCAGAGTGACACTTAAAACAAAATAGCTTTAAGACTAAACTTTATACTTAACACTTTTTATGAAATACTCTAAAGCTGCTTATTACTTTTAATTTAACACCTATTTATATTCAATACCTATATTCAGCAAACACAATTTGATTCCTCCATATTTCATATTTGATTTCTTCCTACATCTTTAAATATTGGATTTACACTTAAAATGATTCAATACATTTCTAAATGTTTACATTTTTATGTTTTTAATTGATTTTAAACTCTAAATTGTGCAAAAATTACAAAATATGAACAATCAAGAAAAAAATATTGATCATACCTACCTGAATATTTGGACAAACTGAATTAGAAAGTACCTGTGCAGCATATACATTATTTTTATAACTCTAAGGCCCAGTTTATAAAGAAACAAATACATTTCACATTAAACTTCCGCTTCCGGCGCTGCGTTGTACAGTCGACGTTAGGGATGGCTCCGCTCAATTTGTGCTTTAATATACTTTTTTACGTATTTTTACTTTCTCTTTTTACACGCATAACGTCTGCACTATTTATATACGACAGAAGAACACTTTTGGACATTGGACACCACTGCACTAACCTGCTTCAGGACACTTTATCCACGGATCCAGCGTGGCCATTGGAGATACTTCGGAGCTCCGAGGTTAACAAAGGCCGCCTCAATAATCCCAGGAGGTGAAGGAAACACCGCGGGAGACGCGCTGGAATACGCAACAGACTGAGGAAAAGGGCTCACAGTCCTCCTCTACCGAGTATTCTGCTCGCTAATGTCCAATCCTTGGAGAATAAGATGGACGATCTTAGAGCCAGGATTAGTTTCCAACGGGACATCAGAGACTGTAACATCCTCTGTTTGACCGAAACATGGCTCACGCCGACGGTCCCGGACAACGCTGTAACGCCGTCTGATAACTTTTCTGTTTTACGGATGGACAGAACAGCCGAGGCTGGAAAAACCAAAGGTGGTGGAGTGTGTTTCATGATCAACAAGAAATGGTGTGACCCCAGGAATATCTCCATTCTGTCGCGTTCCTGCTCGGCTCATCTGGAACATCTCTCCATTATCTGCCGCCCATTCTACCTCCCCCGGGAGTTTACATCGATCATCATCACTGCCGTATATATACCACCACAAGCAGATACTAGCGTGGCTTTGTCCAAACTTCACGACGAGCTCAGCGGCTACATCAACAAGCACCCTGACGCTGCCTCCATAATCGCTGGGGATTTTAACAAAGCCAACCTCAAAAAAGTCATGCCAAACTTTCACCAACATATATCCTGCCCAACTAGAGGACAGAATACACTGGATCATTGCTACACCCAGTTTAAGAATGCC
This sequence comes from Schizopygopsis malacanthus, assembly GCA_027474115.1. Taxonomy (NCBI): domain Eukaryota; kingdom Metazoa; phylum Chordata; class Actinopteri; order Cypriniformes; family Cyprinidae; genus Schizopygopsis; species Schizopygopsis malacanthus. The sequence goes on along the minus strand of CM049871.1, from coordinate 6,432,624 downwards.
TACAAAGCTCGTTCCCTGCCGGCTTTTGGCAAATCAGACCACGCGGCCAGCTTTCTAAACAACGGATCGTTCAGAGACCCCCGGTGGAGAGGGAAGTGACGCGCTGGTCCTCCCACTCTGAAGCTATGCTACAGGCGTCTCTTGATGACGTCGACTGGGACATGTTCCGGGCGAGTTCAGCTGACGTCAGCGAATTCACGGATGTACCAGTAAGCTTTATCAACACGCTAACCGAGCAAGCCACCGAAACAGTAACAATAAGGACATTCTCCAATCAGAAACCGTGGGTGGACAGATCAATCCGTGATGCGGTTAACCATCGCACTGCCGCATACAATGCTGGTCTTTTGTCGGGGAACATGAGCGAATACAAAACATCGTGTTATGCTCTCCGGCGTGCAATAAGAGCCGCTAAGCGCCGGTACAGGGAGAGAATTGAGTCACATTTCCAGCTCAATGACTCTCGACGCATGTGGCAGGGACTGAAGACCATCTGTTCCTCTGGAAATAATTCTTCCGCGGAGGTGAGAGCAGATCCGCTGCTGGCCGAGGAGCTAAACACTTTCTATGGCCGCTTTGAATGTAACGTTAATGGCGGCGCGATTCTGCCGATCAGCACGTCAGAAAGCAGCAGACAGAGCAGCGATGATTTTGCTATCACATTTTCAGAGGATGACGTTCGGAGGGAACTAAAGAGAGTGAACGTCAGGAAAGCAGCTGGACCTGATGGGATTACTGGCCGCGTTCTGAGGTCCTGTGCTGATCAGCTTGCTGGTTTGTTTACTTCCATCTTTAATGAGTCCCTTGCTACCTCTGTTGTTCCCACCTCCTTTAAAAATCTGTCATAATCCCTGTGCCTAAGAACAGTAAACCCTCTTGCCTGAATGACTATCGTCCAGTTGCCCTCACATCGACAGTCATGAAGGTTTTTGAGAGACTTTTAAAGAAACACATTTGCTCCTCCATCCCTGCTACCTTGGACCCTCTTCAGTTTGCCTATCGGCCAAATAGGTCTACTGATGATGCCATCTCCCAGGTACTGCACTCCTCCCTCACCCACATCGACAGCAAAAATGGCAACTATGTCAGGCTGCTATTCATCGACTATAGCTCAGCTTTCAACACTATAGTCCCCACCAAGCTAGCTGTCAAACTATCAGACCTCGGCCTAAACACTTCACTCTGTGACTGGATTCAAGATTTCCTCACCGCCAGACCACAAGTGGTGAAAGTCGGCCAGTTCACCTCCAACTCCATCACCCTGAATGTAGGAGCCCCACAGGGCTGTGTCCTGAGCCCCCTGCTATACTCTCTATACACCCACGACTGCGTGTCCTCACACAGCTCCACTTCCATTGTTAAATTTGCTGACGATACTGCGGTTCTGGGCCTCGTTTCCAACAATGATGAGGCCGCATACTTGGATGAGGTGGAGAGACTTACATCATGGTGTCAGGACAACTGTCTCTCTCTGAACGTGAGCAAAACCAAAGAGCTGATTATAGACTTCAGGAAGAGACAGCAGCAGCCCTACACTCCTCTTATAATCAGCGGGACCCCTGTGGAGAGGGTGAGCAGCTTCAAGTACCTCGGTGTAAACATCTCTGAGGACCTGACATGGACTGCACACATCCAAACACAGGTGAAGAAAGCCAGGCAAAGGCTGTACCATCTGCGACAGCTGAGGAAATTCAGGGTCTCACCAGCTATCCTGAAAACTTTCTATTCAGGGGCCATAGAAAGTGTACTGACTCAGTGCATCTCAGTGTGGTATAATAATGCCACAAACCAGGACTCTACAGAGAGTCGTGCGCTTAGCTGAGCGCATCTCAGGGTCTGCTCTCCCTTCTCTGCAGGACATCTACCTCAAACGCTGTAAAAGCAGAGCTGCTAAAATCATCAAGGACTCGAATCACCCCGGTAACCACCTTTTCATTTTACTGCCATCTGGCAGGCACTACAGGAGCATGTTGGCTAAAACTGAAAGACTGAGGAGGAGTTTCTTCCCCCAGGCCATCAGGCTCCTAAACTCAGTCTCATAACATCATAACATCCACAGGACTCAACTTAATAAACTGTAACACATCCATTATTCCCCATCATCCACACTGCTGCTATGTGTACATTCCCGGTACAACCTATTTGCACATTCTCTTGCACTGCACACTTTATCTCATTGCACATCTTACTCCTTATTTTTTTTTTCATTATTTGTTTCTTATTTCATTCTCACCATATTTATATATATACTCTCTCGTGTTTTGTTTCATAGTTTTTATTGCTTTTATGTTATTTTAATTTTATTATTATTATTTTGTATTTTTTTTGCACTTTCCATTGAGCGGACCTGTCCTGACCAACATTTCACTACTTATTATACCCTGTATGATTGTGTATGTGACAAATAATAAAGAACCTTGAACCTTGAACCAAACTAATAATTTTCTTCAATCCAATCAGCACTAAGATTTTAACTAGTTACACAATTTCAAAATATGCATGTGAGAAATGTTCCCAGAAGCAGTGAATGTGAAAAATGCTTTTGGTTAACCAGGTGTCTCTTGACATCTTGCATGTGTAACAAACTTGAACATTTGACGTAGGAAAAATAAACACGCATATTTGTTAATGTGCTGCGTAATAATCTATAACCATTTATTATTTAATGCATTATTTATCAACATAAAAATTCAAGGCGATATGACTATTTTGTTTTATAAAAACATATGAAATAACTATCATCGTGTGTAGCAATAATTATGACAATCAGTAAACTGAAAGATCAGCTTCTAACATAAAAAATATAACTATTTTGACAAAAACAACAGCAATAGCAAGTTTAGAATTACTCTATTAAAGTAATCTCAAGGTTTCATAAAATTCTCTATATAATTATAATCTTACTCTATACAATTCTGTATCATATTATTTTGTCACACTTAGATTGTATCATCACAGCTGTATTAAACTGGTCTTGAGAGGGAGAGAGAAAAAAAACATGCCGTTGACAGACACAATAATACAACAAATCACAGCCCCTGCCAAGCAGCATTCCAGTGCTTATTTTTACATTTCAATAAAGAAGAAAAACCAAACCACGTCATGCATCCTACTTAAGGCAGTATAGGTACAGGTGAGTCAAGAAAAGTGCTGAAACTTGAGCAAAGAATAACTAGTCCTTAAAGCCGTTGAACCAACAGTGGATTAACCTTTTTGATTTCACAGTTCAGTGTTCAAGATAATTGCTTAAGGATAAGGTAAGGACATTATATAACTATATATTTATTAAAGGTGTTTGTGTTAATTATAAAGTAAAAAGGGACATTTTAACAGACTATTAGACAACAACAACAACAAAAAAAATCCTAAATTTCTCAAAGTATGTGAGTTATCAAAAAATACAAATAAATAAATAAAGCAAAAAATGTATTTGTAGTAAATTGATTGTGGCAGAAGTCTGTATGTGTACTGTTACTTTCTTCAGTTTACACATGGTCTTTGGTCTACACATTATTTTTATTTTGTTCATAAATTGCTCATAAAACCGTTTTGACTGATACTCTAATGTTATTTATAGCACTGGGTGACATTTTGGGAAATTGACATAAAATTAAAATGCTGTTTGTAGTTTTGGTTTATTCTATCAGATAACAGAGTTGACTGAATCGACACCTCTATATACTTCAGTTATACATTATTGAATTATTGGTCCCACTTTATATTAGGTGCCCTTCACTAATATGGACTTATATTTAAATTAATAATTTGATACAATGCACTTATTGTGTACATACATGTTTTTAAATTGTAATAAAGTAAAACATTGTGTAATTATATCTGTAATTCATTTCTGTAATTAATTTCTGTAATTAAATGTGTAATTACACTGTTGAGCACTGAAGTACTGAAGAAATCATGGGCTGAAACATCTGCTCCTTGATCTGTTTTTAAGACACTTTGCACTTTTGTAATGTTTTCACCATTGCATATGCAAAATAAAGGATATTTTTGATAGACCTTTTTTGGTCTGATTGTTTTTTCCAGTATGCGGTCAATATCAGCTACCAGTTTAATTCTACTCTTGACCCATCCCTTACACCTTACACAAAACCTGTCCCTAACCTTTCCTGTATCCCACTTCAATAGCAGCAAAAGTCTCTTGCAATACAATATGAACACAATTATTATTTTTATGTAAGTACATAGTAGTTAAAGCCAGCAAATTTAAATTTGGACCAATCATTTAATACAATTTAGTTAAATAAATAATTAAATAAATTATTTTATAATTTAAATATTAAATAAATATATATATATATATACTTTGCTGTGAGTCCAAGGCTCTTAACGACCTGCTACATGAAGGGGGGGGGGGGGGGTCAACTGATACAGTAGATGGCTCATTTTATGTTTCATTGAATTTTATGTGTTTTCTTTTTTTCTTTGATTAAGCAATATATTTAAACAAAAACTTTACTTTACAGATTCTTTTCTTCACCACTTGACGATTTCCACAATGGAGTGGAAAGCTTTTGTTATAACATGGATTTGTATATGTAAGTCATTCAACTTCAAAACAATTCGTATTTCTTTATGTATTTGTCAGAAAACAAAAGACACCTACAAGCAAAATTATTTGAAAGGGTTGGTCTAAGACACATGTGGAGAGCATGGGTGCTTCTCAATTCTCATTTGTGTATCCTCGTTTATTTTTTCTTGCTTCCTTTCCTCGCATCTTTGCTCCACCCCGTCAGGATGCGATGGAAGGATGCACGGAAAAGACGTGAGGACGGAGGAATTTATTCAAGTGAAATTATATATCCTCGCTCCCTTTAGCGTCACTCCAGAGCGTCATCAGCTGCACAAAATGGATCTGCCCTTATGTTGTTAAAGTTAGTTTTTTAAGAAATTCAAAATAAATATTAATAAAGCATGATGCCCTGTTGAAATATATGACATCTATGGTTTACTTAAATTGCAAAGGTAAAATATAAATTAAGATTATTACAATGGATGAGGAGGAGAATTTACACATGCGACAGGTTTTTTGATGAAAAAAACTTCCGCATAGGATACACCTGTGTATCCTTGCTCATAGCTCCTCTGAAAGGCTACTCACTCCTCGTTCCTTGCCTTCTCGTCGTGCAATTAGAGAATTGAGATGTCCTTCAAGATGGCTGAGCTCGATCGGTTTCCGGATCATAGAATGAAAGACAGAGGGGCTGGGAAGCGAGGAGGGATATTGAGAAGCACCCCATGTATAGAAAAATCTGAAGTGAGAGATACCGAGGATGTAGTAGAGAGGCGGAAGAGTTCTGAAGAGATTCTTAAATTGTAGCGCCCTCTTGGAACTGTATACATTACCCTTTTTGTCCTGGTGTCCATGAGAACTGAGATTTTAAATACTATATTTCCACCTAGTGGCTGATTCTCATCAGATGGTGTAGACAGCTAGGGGAAAAAAAAGATTGACTTTAATTGAACTGTTTCATAGATATTCATAGTTAAAACATATAATTTTCAGATTTTTTTTGTAAGTAAAATAAACGTATTGGCATGGATTTTAATAATGTTTTGACAAATCAAAAGTGACAAATATATATACTGTATATAAAATTGTTTTGTTGTTGTTTTTGGCTTGCATTTGTAAACTTCAACAGTAAATTTACTTTTTATTTTCTCTAGTAATAGCTGAGTCACAAACAAGTCCTGCAACTGCCACGACAACGCTTACAGAATCATCCACCTTTAGTGAAGCAAAAACATCTACAACAACAGAGACATCCACAATCACAACAACTCCTGCTGAAATATCTACAACAACAGAGACATCCACAATCACAACAACTGCTCCTGAAACGTCATCAACAACAGGGACAACCACAATCACAACAACTGTTCCTGAAACATCATCAACAACAGGGACATCCACAATCACAACAACTCCTGCTGAAACATCTACAACAACAGAGACTTCCATGATCACAACAAATGCTCCTGAAACATCAACCACTAGTTTAGCAGAAGCATCTACAACAACAGAGACATCCACAATAACAACTGCTCCAGAAACATCCACAACAACAGAGACGTCCACAATCGCAACAACTGTTCCTGAAATATCATCAACAACAGAGACTTCCACAATCACAATATATGCTCCTGAAACATTATCAACAACAGAGACTTCCACAATCACAAAAACTCCTGCTGAAACATCAACCACTAGTTTAGCAGAAGCATCTACAACAACAGAGACATCGACAATTACAACAAATGTTCCTGAAACATCAACCACTAGTGCAGCAGAAACATCTACAACAACAGAGACTTCCACAATCACAACAACTGCTCCTGAAACATTAACCACTAGTGCAGCAGAAACATCTACAACAACAGAGACTTCCACAATCACAACAAATGTTCCTGAAACATCAACCACTAGTGCAGCAGAAACATCTACAACAACAGAGACATCCACAATCACAACAACTCCTGCTGAAACATCTTCAACAATAGAGACTTCCAGAATCACAACAACTGCTCCTGAAACATCTACAAAAACAGAGACATCCACAATCACAACAACTGCTCCTGAAACATCTACAACAACAGAGACATCCACAATCACAACAACTGCTCCTGAAACATCTACAACAACAGAGACATCCACAATCACAACAACTGCTCCTGAAACATCAACCACTAGTTTAGCAGAAACATCATCAACAACAGGGACTTCCATAATCACACCAACTGTTCCTGAAACATCTACAACAACAGAGACTTCCACAATCACAACAACTGCTCCAGAAACATCTACAACAGAGACATTGACAATCACACCAACTGTTCCTGAAACATCATCAACAACAGAGACGTCCACAATCGCAACAACTGTTCCTGAAACATCATCAACAACAGAGACTTCCACAATCACAACAAATGCCCCGAAACATCTACAACAACAGAGACTTCCACAATCACAACAACTGCTCCAGAAACATCTACAACAGAGACATTGACAATTACAACAACTCCTGCTGAAACATCTTCAACAATAGAGACTTCCACAATCACGACAACTGCTCCAGAAACATCTACAACAACAGAGACTTCCACAATCGCAACAACTGTTCCTGAAACATCATCAACAACAGGGACATTCACAATTACAACAACTCCTGCTGAAACATCTACAACAACAGAGACATCCACAATCACAACAACTCCTGCTGAAATATCTACAACAATAGAGACTTCCACAATCACGATAACTGCTCCTGAAACATCTCCAACAACAGGGACATCCACAATCACAGCAACTCCTGCTGAAACATCCACAACAACAGAGACTTCCACAATCACGATAACTGCTCCTAAAACATCTACAACAACAGAGACTTCCACAATCGCAACAACTGTTCCTGAAACATCATCAACAACAGGGACATTCACAATTACAACAACTCCTGCTGAAACATCTACAATAATAGAGACTTCCACAATCACGATAACTGCTCCTGAAACATCTCCAACAACAGAGACATCCACAATCACAACAACTCCTGCTGAAATATCTACAACAATAGAGACTTCCATAATCACAACAAATGCTCCTGAAACATCAACCACTACTTTAGCAGAAACAGCTACAACAACAGAGACATCCACAATCACAACAACTGTTCCTGAAACATCTACAACAACAGAGACATCCACAATCACAACAACTGCTCCTGAAACATCAACCACTAGTGCAGCAGAAACATCTACAACAACAGAGACTTCCACAATCACAACAACTGTTCCTGAAATATCATCAACAACAGGGACATCCACAATCACAACAAATGTTCCTGAAACATCAACCACTAGTGCAGCAGAAACATCTACAACAACAGAGACATCCACAATCACAACAACTGCTCCTGAAACATCTACAACAACAGAGACTTCCACAATCACAACAACTGCTCCTGAAACATCTACAACAACAGAGACATCCACAATCACAACAACTGCTCCTGAAACATCTACAACAACAGAGACTTCCACAATCACAACAACTGCTCCTGAAACATCTACAACAACAGAGACATCCACAATCACAACAACTGCTCCTGAAACATCTACAACAACAGAGACTTCCACAATCACAACAACTGCTCCTGAAACATCTACAACAACAGAGACATCCACAATAACAACAACTGCTCCTGAAACATCTACAACAACAGAGACATCCACAATCACAACAACTGCTCCTGAAACATCTACAACAACAGAGACATCCACAATTACAACAACTGCTCCAGAAACATCTACAACAGAGACATCCACAATCACAACAACTCCTGCTGAAACATCTACAACAATAGAGACTTCCATGATCACAACAACTGCTCCTGAAACATCTACAACAACAGAGACATCCACAAGCACAACAACTCCTGCTGAAACATTTATAACAACAGAGATTTCCACAATCACAACAACTCCTGCTGAAACATCTACAACAACAGAGACATCCACAATCACAACAACTGCTCCAGAAACATCTACAACAACAGAGACATCCACAATCACAACAACTCCTGCTGAAACATCTACAACAACAGAGACATCAACAATCACAACAACTGCCCCTGAAACATCAACCACTAGTTTAGCAGAAACATCTACAACAACAGAGACATCCACAAGCACAACAACTCCTGCTGAAACATTTATAACAACAGAGATTTCCACAATCACAACAACTCCTGCTGAAACATCTACAACAACAGAGACATCCACAATCACAACAACTGCTCCTGAAACATATACAACAATAGAGACATCCACAATCACAACAACTCCTGCTGAAACATCTACAACAATAGAGACTTCCACAATCACAACAACTCCTGCTGAAAAATCTACAACAACTGAGACTTCCATAATCACAACAACTGCTCCAGAAACATCTACAACAGAGACATTGACAATTACAACAACTCCTGCTGAAACATCTTCAACAATAGAGACTTCCACAATCACGACAACTGCTCCAGAAACATCTACAACAACAGAGACATCCACAATCACAACAACTGCTCCTGAAACATCTACAACAACAGAGACATCCACAATCACAACAACTGCTCCTGAAACATCTACAACAACAGAGACTTCCACAATCACAACAACTGCTCCTGAAACATCTACAACAACAGAGACATCCACAATAACAACAACTGCTCCTGAAACATCTACAACAACAGAGACATCCACAATCACAACAACTGCTCCTGAAACATCTACAACAACAGAGACATCCACAATTACAACAACTGCTCCAGAAACATCTACAACAGAGACATCCACAATCACAACAACTCCTGCTGAAACATCTACAACAACAGAGACTTCCACAATCGCAACAACTGTTCCTGAAATATCATCAACAACAGGGACATCCACAATCACAACAAATGTTCCTGAAACATCAACCACTAGTGCAGCAGAAACATCTACAACAACAGAGACATCCACAATCACAGCAACTCCTGCTGAAACATCCACAACAACAGAGACTTCCATGATCACAACAACTGCTCCTGAAACATCTACAACAACAGAGACTTCCACAATAACGACAACTGCTCCTAAAACATCTACAACAACAGAGACTTCCACAATCGCAACAACTGTTCCTGAAACATCATCAACAACAGGGACATTCACAATTACAACAACTCCTGCTGAAACATCTACAATAATAGAGACTTCCATAATCCCAACAAATGCCCCTGAAACATCTACAACAACAGAGACTTCCACAATCACAACAACTGCTCCAGAAACATCTACAACAGAGACATTGACAATTACAACAACTCCTGCTGAAACATCTTCAACAATAGAGACTTCCACAATCACGACAACTGCTCCAGAAACGTCTACAACAACAGAGACATCCACAATCACAACAACTGCTCCTGAAACATCTACAACAACAGAGACCTCCACAATCACAACAACTGTTCCTGAAACATCTACAACAACAGAGACTTCCACAATCACAACAACTGTTCCTGAAACATCATCAACAACAGGGACATCCAAAATCACAACAACTCCTGCTGAAACATCAACCACTAGGGCAGCAGAAACATCTACAACAACAGAGACTTCCACAATCGCAACAATTGTTCCTGAAATATCATCAACAACAGGGACATCCACAATCACAACAAATGTTCCTGAAACATCAACCACTAGTGCAGCAGAAACATCTACAACAACAGAGACATCCACAATCACAACAACTGCTCCTGAAACATCTACAACAACAGAGACATCCACAATAACGACAACTGCTCCTGAAACATCTTCAACAACAGAGACATCCACAATCACAACAACTGCTCCTGAAACATCTACAACAACAGAGAATTCCACAATCACAACAACTGCTCCTGAAACATCTACAACAACAGAGACATCCACATTCACAGCAACTGCTCCTGAAACATCTACAACAACAGAGACTTCCACAATCACAACAACTGCTCCTGAAACATCTACAACAACAGAGACATCCACAATAACAACAAATGCTCCTGAAACATCTACAACAACAGAGACATCCACAATCACAACAACTGCTCCTGAAACATCTACAACAACAGAGACATCCACAATTACAACAACTGCTCCAGAAACATCTACAACAGAGACATCCACGATCACAACAACTCCTGCTGAAACATCTACAACAATAGAGACTTCCATGATCACAACAACTGCTCCTGAAACATCAACCACTAGTGCAGCAGAAACATCTACAACAACAGAGACTTCCATGATCACAACAACTGCTCCTGAAACATCTACAACAACAGAGACTTCCACAATAACGACAACTGCTCCTAAAACATCTACAACAACAGAGACTTCCACAATCGCAACAACTGTTCCTGAAACATCATCAACAACAGGGACATTCACAATTACAACAACTCCTGCTGAAACATCTACAATAATAGAGACTTCCACAATCACAACAACTGCTCCTGAAACATCTACAACAACAGAGACATCCACAATCACAGCAACTCCTGCTGAAACATCCACAACAACAGAGACTTCCATGATCACGATAACTGCTCCTGAAACATCTCCAACAACAGGGACATCCACAATCACAACAACTGCTCCTGAAACATCTACAACAACAGAGACATCCACAATCACAACAACTCCTGCTGAAATATCTACAACAGAGACATCCACAATCACAACAAATGCTCCTGAAACATCAACCACTAGTTTAGCAGAAACATCTACAACAACAGAGACTTCCATAATCACAACAAATGCTCCTGAAACATCAACCACTAGTTTAGCAGAAACATCTACAACAACAGAGACATCCACAATCACAACAACTGCTCCAGAAACATATACAACAGAGACATTGACAATTACAACAACTCCTGCTGAAACATCTTCAACAATAGAGACTTCCACAATCACAACAACTGTTCCTGAAACATCATCAACAACAGGGACATCCACAATCACAACAAATGTTCCTGAAACATCTACAACAACAGAGACATCCACAATCACAACAACTGCTCCTGAAACATATACAACAATAGAGACATCCACAATCACAACAACTGCTCCTGAAACATCTACAACAATAGAGACTTCCACAATCACAACAACTGCTCCTGAAACATCAACCACTAGTGCAGCAGAAACATCTACAACAACAGAGACTTCCACAATCACAACAACTGCTCCTGAAACATCTTCAACAACAGAGATTTCCAAAATCACGACAACTGCTCCTGAAACATCTACAACAACAGAGACATCCACAATCACAACAACTGCTCCTGAAACATCTACAACAACAGAGACATCCACAATCACAACAACTCCTGCTGAAATATCTACAACAATAGAGACTTCCATAATCACAACAAATAGTCCTGAAACATCAACCACTAGTTTAGCAGAAACATCTACAACAACAGAGACATCCACAATCACAACAACTGCTCCAGAAACATCTACAACAACAGAGACATCCACAATCACAACAACTGCTCCTGAAACATATACAACAATAGAGACATCCACAATCACAACAACTCCTGCTGAAACATCTACAACAATAGAGACTTCCACAATCACAACAACTGCTCCTGAAACATCAACCACTAGTGCAGCAGAAACATCTACAACAACAGAGACATCCACAAACACAACAACTGCTCCAGAAACATATACAACAGAGACATTGACAATTACAACAACTCCTGCTGAAACATCTTCAACAATAGAGACTTCCACAATCACGACAACTGCTCCAGAAACATCTACAACAACAGAGACATCCACAAACACAACAACTGCTCCAGAAACATATACAACAGAGACATTGACAATTACAACAACTCCTGCTGAAATATCTACAACAACAGAGACTTCCACAATCACGACAACTGCTCCTGAAATACCATCAACAACAGGGACATTCACAATCACAACAACTCTTGCTGAAACATCTAAAACAACAGAGACTTCCACAATCACAACAACTGCTCCTGAAACATCTACAACAACAGAGACATCCACAATCACAGTAACTCCTGCTGAAACATCTACAACAACAGAGACTTCCACAATCACAACAACTGCTCCAGAAACATCTACAACAACAGAGACATCCACAATCACAGTAACTCCTGCTGAAACATCTACAACAACAGAGACTTCCACAATCACAACAACTGCTCCAGAAACATCTACAACAACAGAGACTTCCACAATCACAACAACTGTTCCAGAAACATCTACAACAACAGAGACATCCACAATCACAACAACTCCTGCTGAAACATCTACAACAATAGAGACATCCACAATCACAACAACTGCTCCTGAAACATCAACCACTAGTGCAGCAGAAACATCTACAACAACAGAGACATTCCACAAACACAACAACTGCTCCAGAAACATATACAACAGAGACATTGACAATTACAACAACTCCTGCTGAAACATCTTCAACAATAGAGACTTCCACAATCACAGCAAATATTCCTGAAACATCCTCAACAACAGAGACATCCACAATCACAACAACTCCTGCTGAAATATCTACAACAACAGAGACATCCACAATCACAACAACTGCTCCAGAAACATATACAACAGAGACATTGACAATTACAACAACTCCTGCTGAAATATCTACAATAACAGAGACTTCCACAATCGCAACAACTGTTCCTGAAATACAATCAACAACAGGGACATCCACAATCACAACAAATGTTCCTGAAACATCATCAACAACAGGGACATTCACAATCACAACAACTCTTGCTGAAACATCTACAACAACAGAGACATCCACAATCACAACAACTCCTGCTGAAATATCTACACCAGAGACATCCACAATCACAACAAATGCTCCTGAAACATCAACCACTAGTTTAGCAGAAACATCTACAACAACAGAGACTTCCATAATCACAACAAATGCTCCTGAAACATCAACCACTAGTTTAGCAGAAACATCTACAACAACAGAGACATCCACAATCACAACAACTGCTCCAGAAACATATACAACAGAGACATTGACAATTACAACAACTCCTGCTGAAATATCTACAATAACAGAGACTTCCACAATCGCAACAACTGTTCCTGAAATACAATCAACAACAGGGACATCCACAATCACAACAAATGTTCCTGAAACATCATCAACAACAGGGACATTCACAATCACAACAACTCTTGCTGAAACATCTAAAACAACAGAGACTTCCACAATCACAACAACTGCTCCTGAAACATCTACAACAACAGAGACATCCACAATCACAACAACTGCTCCAGAAACATCTACAACAACAGAGACATCCACAATCACAACAACTGCTCCTGAAACATCTACAACAACAGAGACTTCCATGATCACAACAACTGCTCCTGAAACATCTACAACAACAGAGACTTCCACAATCACAACAACTGCTCCTGAAACATCTACAACAACAGAGACATCCACAATCACAACAACTGCTCCTGAAACATCTACAACAACAGAGACTTCCACAATCACGACAACTGCTCCTGAAACATCTACAACAACAGAGACATCCACAATCACAACAACTGCTCCTGAAACATCTACAACAACAGAGACATCCACAATCACAACAACTCCTGCTGAAACATCTACAACAACAGAGACTTCCACAATCACAACAACTGCTCCTGAAACATCTACAACATCAGAGACATCCACAATCACAGCAAATGCTCCTGAAACATCTACAACAACAGAGACATCCACATTCACAGCAACTGCTCCTGAAACATCTGCAACAACAGAGACTTCCAAGATCACAACAAATATTCCTGAAATATCATCAACAACAGAGACATCCACAATCACAACAACTCCTGCTGAAACATCCACAACAACAGAGACATCCACAATCACAACAACTCCTGCTGAAACATCAACAACAACAGAGACATCCACAATCACAACAACTGCTCCTGAAAAATCTACAACAACAGAGACATCCACAATCACAACAACTCCTGCTGAAACATCCACAACAACAGAGACATCCACAATCACAACAACTGCTCCTGAAAAATCTACAACAACAGAGACATCCACAATCACAACAACTCTTGATGAAACAGCTACAACAACGAAGACATTATTTGAAGTGAAAATTAGGCTGGTTTTCCGCTCTAAAGATAACTTTAACAATGATCTCACTAATTCACAATCTCCTGCTTTCACATATAGGGCTCAGCTTGTTCAGTTTCATGTGAGTTCAAACCCTTATAATGTATTTACTATAATTATTCAATGTATAAACAGCAATTACATTTATTCAAAAATACCTTACATTTCTTATGGTTATGTAAGAGTTTATTGAAACTGTTTGTATTTTGTTTCAGCTTGAAGCCCTTTTCAGGAGGTTTCGTTCCTTCCTAAGAGTAGTTGTACTAAATTTCAGGTAAATACTCTATTTAAATGCTCATTATTTTTTATACAGTGCCTATGTGAATGTTTGAAGCTGTGAAAGATGTGATTAATCCATTTATTAGTCAGATATAGATATAAAATAAATCGATCTAATATGATGGTATTTTCCTAAAAATGTATTCCAGCAAGGGGTCGGTTATTACCACATCAGAACTCGTTTTCAACTCTACACAGGAAGTCCCATCATATGATGAAGTTGCAATCACATTACTGAATGACACAGAAACTCCCAATGGCCTGAACATAACTTCTCTCACAATAAATGAAACAGGTATGTCTGACAAAATCTAAAAGCAAAGTGTTTAAAGGGGTCATATGATTCGATTTCTAGTTTTCCTTTCTATTTGGAGTGTTACAAGCTGATTGTGCATAGATAAGATCACTGAAGTTGCAAAGACTAAAGTCTCAAAACTAAAGATATATTCTTTATCAAAGTTAGGATTCTGCCATGCCCCCCTAAAACGGCTTATTCAAACACGCTCCACATGTCTACGTCATGATGTGGAAATCTTTGCATAATAGGCCTTTTTCACAGTTCGCAATTGAAAACTGGAAACTTCGAGTAGTTGTGTAAAATAACTTCTGCTGTAGCCTGTATGAATGGCAATGCCTGTAGCATGGGGTTGTTGTGATTTTATTAATGATCAATTCATTATAGATGTTTCATTAAAACACATTAACCACCGTTTCCAATCATTAATCGGGTACGATGGAACGAGGAAAAATGTTCTCATGATATTCTGACGCATATTTTATGATTTAAATGGGCAGCGCATAGGCGTATGTATGCACAATACTTCAGAGACAGACCAGCTTTTTACTTAAAAAATTCAATAATACCATACAAACAACATATCACATTAAAAAGCAATAAAATAGGCGTTCAACAAGTGTTTATTGTGATAACAGTACATTGCGCAACAATTAATAAAAGATAATTAATTAATAAAAAATTACATTAATACACTATATTCCGAGTATTTCTCCAGCAGTAACATAAGCAGCCGTGGGCAGATTCTCAGTTAAAATAATCTATTTAACAGATGATACCCAACCATATGTGTAATCTTCCATTTTAATGTGAAACATTATTTGAGCGAGCCGTTTGTATGCGTTGTCGGTGTCACGACAATCATGAGACAACTGATGAGAATCTTCATTTTATTTTTAATGTTATTGGTTTTATTATTGTGCAGTGTTTACTATGGTTCTTCTCCAATCTTATCTACATAATGCTATTTAATCACTGTGCTCTACCCCGGAGGATATGTCATGTTTAAGATGGTAAAAGCAGTTATTTTCTAATAACTCTGGGATGAAAAATATTAATACAGTTGAACAACTCCAATTTGATCTAATACGTGATGATTGTAGCCTATCGGGAAGTAAAGTAAGTGCATGAAAGCAATATTACTGTTAAATTTGTAAAGTCTTTAGTCGTGATTAATGTTTTATAAGATGTATAAGCTTGTCCGATTGTATTGCTCTTTATTATGATATGTTTGTATGGTATTCTTGCATTTTTTAAGTAAAAAGCTGGTTTGTCTATAAAGTATTGCACATAAATACACCTATGCGCTCCCATTTAAAACATGAAAAATCCGTCAGAATATCATGAGAACATTTTTCCTTGTTTAATCATACCCGATTAATGATTGAAAATTGTGGTTAACATGTTTTAATAAAACATCTATAATGAATTGTTCATTAATAAATCACAACAACCCCATGCTACAGGCATTACCATTCATACAGGCTACAGCGGAAGTTATTTTACACAACTAATCGGATATTTCGGTTTTCGAACGCAGACTGTGAAAAAGGCCTATGTAGCCAAAATGTTCACGCAAAGAAAGAAGGCGTGGTTTCAGTAACCGCAGTAGTGTTGAAGCAGCCGTGTCAGGGAGAAGCTGTGTGTTTCTTGGCGAAAGCAAAAGCACTTTATTTAGGCCTTCCGAAAGTAGATGCATTTAGGAATCATTGAGATTACTTACAACAGAAAAGCAATGTATTTTATGGACGACAGTTTCGTGAACCTAGCAGAGGAGGTAATTCTGACTTTGCCCTGACAATCTGGCCCTTCTGAATCAGTGACTGTATATTTTGTTATTAGTTTAAGTATTTGCTATTGACTGTTCAAATGCGGAGTTTTGCACGTTGTGTGTGTGTGTGTGTGTGTGTGAGAGAAAGATAGAGAGAGAGTGAGATAGAGAGTCACAGCTGCAGCGTCGCGTGTGTGTGTGTGCTCGCGTGTGAGAGAGAGGGAGACAAGGTCACACAAACGCGGCTTGTGTGCAAACACATACAAGCTTCATTACGGTGTCTGTCACGTGACTCTGTTCCCCTTTGGGTCTTGAACTGATGGTAAAACTAAAGCCCCATTCACACCACCAGCGATTTTTTCGCTGTATGTCGCTAGACTCTGTACTGTGAAGACGCTTGTGGGCGTCCCTGCGTTATAATTTTATTGGTAGACCGCACGTCTGGACATATCTTTACAAAATGCAATCACAAACTATATATATCGCCGGTAAAACTAAGATATTATTCTAATCTGACTAGGACTTCGACTTAAAATAAATAAAAATAGCATTCTGCTGTTGGAGAGTGTTGTTACATAAACTACAGCAGTGCTCAGTGCATTAAATCATTAACCGGTGCTGAACTTCTCACTGCATCATATAATTAACAACACAAACCATCGATGTATGACTCAAACTCACTTTAGACTGCCAACAGTTTATTTTCCACGCATCATTTTCATGTCGTTACGGTCAAATCATTTAAAATAGTGAGACCGCTCTGGAATTCTGTCCTGTATTGCGTGCACTCGAGACGGTGACGTGTGAGAGCAACGCTGACATATTCTTCACTCCTATTGGTTGTTGCTCGCGAAATTCGCTGGTCATTTGCATAAAGTTGAGCAATTCTTAACTTTTGTCGCTTGACCCGCATTGTTTGACACATCCACAATCCGTCGCCAATGGTCACTTTCACTCTTGTCGCCGGTAGTCGCCAGCTCTCCATTGAAAATTAATGTGATCATGTCTCTCTGTTGCTGTGTCGCTTTGCTTTAGTTTTTGCTTTAGTTTTTAAAGCTGAAGCTCTAGATTATGGAAAGCGGAGTTACATTTCCGACGCAGCTTGTGGTGTTCGGCCAATCACAATGCACTGGGTCAGTTGGCCAAGCAGAGCAGACTGTGCTTGTTGGAATTAGGGACTTTGTAGAAAACTAAGCATTTGAGAGAGGCGGGGCATAGAGG
Organism: Schizopygopsis malacanthus; assembly: GCA_027474115.1. Classification (NCBI taxonomy): domain Eukaryota; kingdom Metazoa; phylum Chordata; class Actinopteri; order Cypriniformes; family Cyprinidae; genus Schizopygopsis; species Schizopygopsis malacanthus. The sequence goes on along the minus strand of CM049871.1, from coordinate 6,414,267 downwards.
ACCTACAATAATGTACAGTATTTGAAGAATAATGTGTTTTTTGAACATATTCTGTTACACCAAACACACAAAATAATCATCTTGCATCTGTGACGAGTCTGCTGCCTCCCCCTCTTATCATCATCATCACCCCGTCCTTTAACGTCGCCCTTCACCAGGCTCCCGACGGGAGTGGGTGTGTGTGAGAGGCGGGGCGCTGAAACAGGCAGGTCTGGCGGCGTGTGATGAGGCACACCTGATGTGAATGAAGCCTCATCACCGCCGCTGTTATATGCCAAGCGCGCCTCTCCTCGGGAGACCGGTCTCTTCCCTGTGCATGCACGCTGGTGTCCTCGTGGGTCCAGGAAGGGAGCGTAGAGGGAGATCAAGCCGCCAGAGCTGCCGGACCCGCTGTGCGGACGAGATCCGCACCCGTGACACGGCCGTCGGGCCAGGATGCCGAGCCGACCAGCCCCGTCGAGTGCCGTGGGCCAAGAGGTAGATGAAGCCGCTGGATAAGCCACCGCCCCTCGCGCCCGGACCTCAGCTGGGAGCGCGTGCGGCCGCCGGACTCCGCCCCTTACCTGGACCCTTCCTTCTTGAACACTGCCCCTCCTTCACAAAGCCCGCAGCACGACGAGGGCACCAGATCCCCCTGTTTATTTTGGACACTTTTCCCCTTGGACACTTTTACTTTATTATTTTATGTCAAATAAAAGCCTCTCCGAGGCCTGACGCCACGCCCACTGTGTCTGTCGTTTGCTCCTCCCGTCACACTGGTGGAGAATATGGGCAGGCGGAGCCTAGACAGCGCAGTTGGGCAACACCTGATGACGTCATCCCCTCTCGCTCGCCAAATGTCCGTGAAAATCCGCACTGGGACGGAGGAACAACGGAGACAGCCTCCCAGCCACCGAAGGGGTTAGTGACTTTTTCGGCTATTGTCATTTACCTGTGGTTGGTTGAGGCTGTCGTCTAAAACCCGGTTTCTCTGTCCCGGTTCCGGAATGGCGTGCGAGAGGGAGAGTTGCCCGGAGAGGAATCCCCGCCCACTCCGACCGCTGGAGCCTGGTTGAGGAAGGTAGCACTCCTGTGTGGGCGGCGGCTGTAGGACAGGGATGTCGCTTGGGGGGGGGGAATGTGACGAGTCTGCTGCCTCCCCCCCTTATCATCATCATCACCCCGTCCTTTAATGTCGCCCTTCACCAGGCTCCCGACGGGAGTGGGTGTGTGTGAGAGGAGGGGCGCTGAAACAGGCAGGTCTGGCGGCGTGTGATGAGGCACACCTGACGTGAATGAAGCCTCATCACCGCCGCTGTTATATGCCAAGCGCGCCTCTCCTCGGGAGACCGGTCTCTTCCCCGTGCATGCACGCTGGAGTCCTCGTGGGTCCAGGAAGGGAGCGTAGAGGGAGACCACGCCGCCAGAGCTGCCGGACCCGCTGTCCGGACGAGATCTGCACCCGTGATACGGCCGTCGGGCCAGGATGCCGGTCCGATCAGCCCCGTCGAGTGCCGTGGGCCAAGAGGTAGACGAAGCCGCTGGATAAGCCACCGCCCCTCGCGCCCGGACCTCAGCGGGGAGCGCGTGCGGCCGCCAGACTCCGCCCCTTACCTGGACCCTTCCTTCTTGAACACTGCCCCTCCTTCACAAAGCCCGCAGCACGACGAGGGCACCAGATCCCCCTGTTTATTTTGGACACTTTTCCCCTTGGACACTTTTACTTTATTATTTTATGTCAAATAAAAGCCTCTCCGAGGCCTGACGCCACGCCCACTGTGTCTGTCGTTTGCTCCTACCGTCACACATCATATGACCCCTTTAAACAAATCTTGTATTTTACATTTATGAGACACTGTAATGATGGTTTTTCATAAGTATTCTGTAAAAAAAAACATACAAAATCTATGCACATTTGTTTTCCTTTTTCATTGCTTTATTGAGTGCCAATTAAACTGATCAGCATTTTCTTATGCACCAAAAACAGATTACCCACCAGCCACGACAACTCCTAGTGCAACATCTACAACAACAGAGACTTCCACAGTCACTACTACTCCCGCTGAAACATCCAAAACTAGTTTAACAGAAACATCTACAACAACACAGACATCCACAATCACAACAACTGTTCCTGAAACATCAACCACAAGTGCAGCAGAAACATCTACAACAACAGAGACATCCACAATCACATCAACTGCTCCAGAAACATATACAACAACAGAGACATCCACAATCACAACAACTCCTGTTGAAACATTTACAACAACAGAGACTTCCACAATCACAACAACTGTTCCTGAAATATCATCAACAACAGGGACATCCACAATAACAACAACTCCTCCTGAAACATCATCAACAACAGAGACTTCCACAATCGCGACAACTGTTCCTGAAATATCATCAACAACAGGGACATCCACAATCACAAAAACTGCTCCAGAAGCATCTACAACAACAGAGACTTCCATAAACACAACAAATGCTCCTGAAACATCAACCACTAGTTTAGCAGAAACATCTACAACAACAGAGACATCTGCAATCACAACAACTGCTCCAGAAGCATCTACAACAACAGAGACTTCCACAATCACAACAACTCCTGCTGAAATATCTACAACAACAGAGACTTCCACAATCACAACAAATGTTCCTGAAACATCAACCACTAGTTTAGCAGAAACATCTACAACAACAGAGACATCCACAATCACAACAACTGCTCCAGAAACATCTACAACAACAGAGACATCGACAATTACAACAACTCCTGCTGAAACATCTTCAACAATAGAGACTTCCAAAATCACAACAACTGTTCCTGAAACATCATCAACAACAGGGACATCCACAATCACAACAACTCCTGCTGAAACATCTGCAACAACAGAGACTTCCACAATCACAACAACTGCTCCTGAAACATCTACAACAACAGAGACATCCACAATCACAACAACTGCTCCTGAAACATCAACCACTAGTTTAGCAGAAACATCTACAACAACAGAGACATCCACAATCACAGAAAATCCTGCTGAAACATCTACAACAACAGGGACATCCACAATCACAACAACTCCTGCTGAAACATCTACAACAACAGAGACATCCACAATCACAACAAATGCTCCTGAAACATCAACCACTAGTTTAGCAGAAACATCTACAACAACAGAGACATCCACAATCACAACAACTCCTGCTGAAACATCTACAACAACAGAGACCTCCTCAATCACATCAACTGTTCCTGAAACATCATCAACAACAGGGACATCCACAATCACAACAACTCCTGCTGAAACATCTACAACAACAGAGACTTCCATAATAACAACAACTCCTGCTGAAATATCTACAACAATAGAGACTTCCATAATAACAACAACTCCTGCTGAAATATCTACAACAATAGAGACTTCCATAATAACAACAACTCCTGCTGAAATATCTACAACAATAGAGACTTCCATAATAACAACAACTCCTGCTGAAATATCTACAACAATAGAGACTTCCATAATCACAACAAATGCTCCTGAAACATCAACCACTAGTTTAGCAGAAACATCTACAACAACAAAGACATCCACAATCAAAACAACTGCTCCAGAAACATCTACAACAACAGAGACATCCACAATCACAACAACTGCTCCAGAAACATCTACAACAACAGAGACATCGACAATTACAACAACTCCTGCTGAAACATCTTCAACAACAGAGACTCCCACAATCGCAACAACTTTTCCTGAAACATCAACAACAACAGGGACATCCAAAATCACAACAAATCCTGCTGAAACATCCACAACAACAGAGACTTCCACAATCGCAGCAACTTTTCCTGAAACAACATCAACAACAGGGACATTCAAAATCACAACAACTGCTCCTGAAACATCCACAACAACAGAGACATCCACAATCACAACAAATGCTCCTGAAACATCAACCACTAGTTTAGCAGAAACATCTACAACAACAGAGACATCCACAATCACAACAACTCCTGCTGAAACATCTACAACAACAGAGACCTCCTCAATCACATCAACTGTTCCTGAAACATCATCAACAACAGGGACATCCACAATCACAACAACTCCTGCTGAAACATCTACAACAACAGAGACTTCCATAATAACAACAACTCCTGCTGAAATATCTACAACAATAGAGACTTCCATAATAACAACAACTCCTGCTGAAATATCTACAACAATAGAGACTTCCATAATAACAACAACTCCTGCTGAAATATCTACAACAATAGAGACTTCCATAATAACAACAACTCCTGCTGAAATATCTACAACAATAGAGACTTCCATAATCACAACAAATGCTCCTGAAACATCAACCACTAGTTTAGCAGAAACATCTACAACAACAGAGACATCCACAATCAAAACAACTGCTCCAGAAACATCTACAACAACAGAGACATCCACAATCACAACAACTGCTCCAGAAACATCTACAACAACAGAGACATCGACAATTACAACAACTCCTGCTGAAACATCTTCAACAATAGAGACTTCCACAATCACAACAACTGCTCCTGAAACATCCACAACAACAGAGACTCCCACAATCGCAACAACTTTTCCTGAAACATCAACAACAACAGGGACATCCAAAATCACAACAAATCCTGCTGAAACATCCACAACAACAGAGACTTCCACAATCGCAGCAACTTTTCCTGAAACAACATCAACAACAGGGACATTCAAAATCACAACAAATCCTGCTGAAACATCTACAACAAAAGAGACATCCACAATCACAACAACTCTTGCTGAAACATCTACAACAACAGAGACTTCCACAATCGCAACAACTGTTCCTGAAACATCATCAACAACAGGGACATCCACAATTACAACAACTCCTGCTGAAACATCTACAATAATAGAGACTTCCACAATCACAACAACTGCTCCTGAAACATCTACAACAACAGATACATCCACAATCACAACAACTCTTGCTGAAACATCTACAACAACAGAGACATCCACAGTCACAACAACTGCTCCTGAAACATCTACAACAACAGAGACTTCCACAATCATGATAACTGCTCCTGAAACATCCACAACAACAGAGACTTCCACAATCACAGCAACTCCTGCTGACAAATCTACAACAACAGAGACATCCACAATCGCAACAACTGTTCCTGAAACATCATCAACAACAGGGACATCCACAATCACAACAACTCCTGCTGAAACATCCACAACAACAGAGACATCCACAATCACAACAACTGCTCCTGAAACATCTACAACAACAGAGACATCCACAATCATAACAACTCTTGATGAAACATCTACAACAACAGAGACTTCCACAATCACAACCACTCCTACTGAAACATCTACAACAACAGAGACATCCACAATCACAACAACTGCTCCAGAAACATCTACAACAACAGAGACTTCCATAATAACAACAACTCCTGCTGAAACGTCTACAATAATAGAGACTTCCACAATCACAGCAACTCCTGCTGACAAATCTACAACAACAGAGACATCCACAATCACAACAACTCCTGCTGAAACATCTACAATAATAGAGACTTCCACAATCACAACAACTGCTCCTGAAACATCTACAACAACAGATACATCCACAATCACAACAACTCTTGCTGAAACATCTACAACAACAGAGACATCCACAGTCACAACAACTGCTCCTGAAACATCTACAACAACAGAGGCTTCCACAATTACAACAACACCTGCTGAAACATCTACAATAATAGAGACTTCCACAATCATGATAACTGCTCCTGAAACATCCACAACAACAGAGAATTCCACAATCACAGCAACTCCTGCTGACAAATCTACAACAACAGAGACATCCACAATCGCAACAACTGTTCCTGAAACATCATCAACAACAGGGACATCCACAATCACAACAACTCCTGCTGAAACATCCACAACAACAGAGACATCCACAATGACAACAACTGCTCCTGAAACATCTACAACAACAGAGACTTCCACAATCGCAACAACTGTTCCTGAAACATCAACAACTAGTGCAGCAGAAACATCTAAAACAACAGAGACACCCACAATCACAACAACTGCTCCTGAAACATCTACAACAACAGAGACATCCACAATCATAACAACTCTTGATGAAACATCTACAACAACAGAGACTTCCACAATCACAACCACTCCTACTGAAACATCTACAACAACAGAGACATCCACAATCACAACAACTGCTCCAGAAACATCTACAACAACAGAGACTTCCATAATAACAACAACTCCTGCTGAAACATCTACAACAACAGAGACTTCCATAATAACAACAACTCCTGCTGAAACGTCTACAATAATAGAGACTTCCACAATCACAGCAACTCCTGCTGACAAATCTACAACAACAGAGACATCCACAATCACAACAACTCCTGCTGAAACATCTACAACAACAGAGACTTCCACAATCACGACAACTGCTCCAGAAACATCTACAACAATAGAGACTTCCACAATCACAACAATTGCTCCTGAAACATCCACAACAACAGAGACTTCCACAATCGCAACAACTTTTCTTGAAACATCATCAACAACAGGGACATCCAAAATCACAACAAATCCTGCTGAAACATCCACAACAACAGAGACTTCCACAATCGCAACAACTTTTCCTGAAACATCATCAACAACAGGGACATCCAAAATCACAACAAATCCTGCTGAAACATTTACAACAACAGAGACCTCCACAATCACAACAAATGTTCCTGAAACATCAACCACTAGTGCAGCAGAAACATCTACAACAACAGAGACATCCACAATCACAACAACTGCTCCAGAAACATCTACAACAACAGAGACTTCCATAATAACAACAACTTCTGCTGAAACATCTACAACAACAGAGACTTCCATAATAACAACAACTCCTGCTGAAACATCTACTATAATAGAGACTTCCACAATCACAACAACTCCTGCTCCAGAAACATCTACAACAACAGGGACATCCAAAATCACAACAACTGCTCCTGAAACATCTACAACAACAGAGACTTCCACAATCACGACAACTGCTCCTGAAACATCCACAATCACAACAACTGCTCCTGAAACATCTACAACAACAGAGACTTCCATAATAACAACAACTCCTGCTGAAACATCCACAACAACAGAGACATCCACAATCACAACAACTGCTCCTGAAACATCTACAACAACAGAGACATCCACAATGACAACAACTGCTCCTGAAACATCTACAACAACTGAGACATCCACAATCATAACAACTCTTGATGAAACATCTACAACAACAGAGACTTCCACAATCACAACAAATGTTCCTGAAACATCAACCACTAGTGCAGCAGAAACATCTTCAACAATAGAGACTTCCACAATCACAACAACTGCTCCTGAAACATCCACAACAACAGAGACTTCCACAATCGCAACAACTTTTCTTGAAACATCATCAACAACAGGGACATCCAAAATCACAACAAATCCTGCTGAAACATCCACAACAACAGAGACTTCCACAATCGCAACAACTTTTCCTGAAACATCATCAACAACAGGGACATCCAAAATCACAACAAATCCTGCTGAAACATTTACAACAACAGAGACCTCCACAATCACAACAAATGTTCCTGAAACATCAACCACTAGTGCAGCAGAAACATCTACAACAACAGAGACATCCACAATCACAACAACTGCTCCAGAAACATCTACAACAACAGAGACTTCCATAATAACAACAACTTCTGCTGAAACATCTACAACAACAGAGACTTCCATAATAACAACAACTCCTGCTGAAACATCTACTATAATAGAGACTTCCACAATCACAACAACTCCTGCTCCAGAAACATCTACAACAACAGGGACATCCAAAATCACAACAACTGCTCCTGAAACATCTACAACAACAGAGACTTCCACAATCACGACAACTGCTCCTGAAACATCCACAATCACAACAACTGCTCCTGAAACATCTACAACAACAGAGACTTCCACATTCACAACAACTGCTCCAGAAACATCTACAACAACAGAGACATCCACAATCGCAACAACTGTTCCTGAAACATCATCAACAACAGGGACATCCACAATCACAGCAACTCCTGCTGAAACATCTACAACAACAGAGACTTCCATAATAACAACAACTCCTGCTGAAACATCCACAACAACAGAGACATCCACAATCACAACAACTGCTCCTGAAACATCTACAACAACAGAGACATCCACAATGACAACAACTGCTCCTGAAACATCTACAACAACAGAGACTTCCACAATCGCAACAACTGTTCCTGAAACATCCACAACAACAGAGACATCCACAATCACAACAACTGCTCCTGAAACATCCACAACAACAGAGACATCCACAATCACAACAACTGCTCCTGAAACATCTAAAACAACAAAGACATCCACAATCACAGCAACTCCTGCTGAAACATCTACAACAACAGAAACTTCCACAATCACAACAACTCCTGCTCCAGAAACATCTACAACAACAGAAACTTCCACAATCACAACAACTCCTGCTCCAGAAACATCATCAACAACAGGGACATCCAAAATCACAACAACTCCTGCTGAAACATCTTCAACAATAGAGACTTCCACAATCACAACAACTGCTCCTGAAACATCCACAACAACAGAGACTTCCACAATCGCAACAACTTTTCTTGAAACATCATCAACAACAGGGACATCCAAAATCACAACAAATCCTGCTGAAACATTTACAACAACAGAGACCTCCACAATCACAACAACTGCTCCTGAAACATCTACAATAGAGACATCCACAGTCACAACAACTGCTCCTGAAACATCTACAACAACAGAGACTTCCACAATTACAACAACTCCTGCTGAAACATCTACAATAATAGAGACTTCCACACTCACGATAACTGCTCCTGAAACATCCACAACAACAGAGACTTCAACAATCACAACAACTCCTGCTGAAACATCTACAATAATAGAGACTTCCACACTCACGATAACTGCTCCTGAAACATCCACAACAACAGAGACTTCAACAATCACAACAACTGCTCCTGAAACATCTACAACAACAGAGACTTCCACAATCACAACAAATGTTCCTGAAACATCAACCACTAGTGCAGCAGAAACATCTACAACAACAGAGACATCCACAATCACAACAACTGCTCCAGAAACATCTACAACAACAGAGACTTCCATAATAACAACAACTTCTGCTGAAACATCTACAACAACAGAGACTTCCATAATAACAACAACTCCTGCTGAAACATCTACTATAATAGAGACTTCCACAATCACAGCAACTCCTGCTGACAAATCTACAACAACAGAGACATCCACAATCGCAACAACTGTTCCTGAAACATCATCAACAACAGGGACATCCACAATCACAACAACTCCTGCTGAAACATTTACAACAACAGAGACATCCACAATAACAGCAACTCCTGCTGAAACATCCACAACAACAGAAACTTCCACAATCACAACAACTCCTGCTCCAGAAACATCTACAACAACAGAAACTTCCACAATCACAACAACTCCTGCTCCAGAAACATCTACAACAACAGGGACATCCACAATCACAACAACTGCTCCTGAAACATCTACAACAACAGAGACTTCCACAATCACAACAAATGTTCCTGAAACATCATCAACAACAGAAACTTCCACAATCACAACAACTCCTGCTCCAGAAACATCTACAACAACAGAGACATCCACAATCGCAACAACTGTTCCTGAAACATCATCAACAACAGGGACATCCACAATCAAAACAACTCCTGCTGAAACATCTACAACAACAGAGACATCCACAATCACAACAACTGCTCCTGAAACATCTACAACAACAGAGACTTCCATAATAACAACAAATCCTGCTGAAACATCCACAACAACAGAGACATCCACAATCACAACAACTGCTCCTGAAACATCTACAACAGAGACATCCACAATCATAACAACTGCTCCTGAAACATCTACAACAACAGAAACATCCACAATCACAACAACTCCTGCTCCAGAAACATCTACAACAACAAAGACATCCACAATCACAACAACTCCTGCTGAAACATCTACAACAACAGAGACATCCACAATCGCAACAACTGCTCCTGAAACATCTACAACAACAGAAACTTCCACAATCACAACAACTCCTGCTCCAGAAACATCTACAACAATAGGGACATCCAAAATCACAACAACTGCTCCTGAAACATCTACAACAACAGAGACTTCCACAATCACGACAACTGCTCCTGAAACATCCACAACAACAGAGACATCCACAATCACAACAACTGCTCCTGAAACATCTACAACAACAAAGACATCCACAATCACAGCAACTCCTGCTGAAACATCTACAACAACAGAAACTTCCACAATCACAACAACTCCTGCTCCAGAAACATCTACAACAATAGGGACATCCAAAATCACAACAACTGCTCCTGAAACATCATCAACAACAGAGACATCCAAAATCACAACAACTGCTCCTGAAACATCTACAACAACAGAGACTTCCACAATCACGACAACTGCTCCTGAAACATCCACAACAACAGAGACATCCACAATCACAACAACTGCTCCTGAAACATCTACAATAACAGAGACTTCCACAATCACAACAAATGTTCCTGAAACATCAACCACTAGAGCAGCAGAAACATCTACAGCAACAGAGACATCCACAATCACAACAACTGCTCCAGAAACATCTACAACAACAGAGACATCCACAATCACAACAACTCCTGCTGAAAAATCTTCAACAACAGAGACTTCCACAATCACAACAACTGTTCCTGAAACATCAACAACTAGTGCAGCAGAAACATCTAAAACAACAGGGACATCCACAATCACAACAAATGTTCCTGAAACATCTACAACAACAGAGACATCCACAATCACAACAACTGCTCCAGAAACATCTACAACAACAGAGACATCCACAATCACAACAACTCCTGCTGAAAAATCTTCAACAACAGAAACTTCCACAATCACAACAACTCCTGCTCCAGAAACATCTACAACAACTGAGACATCCACAATCACAACAACTGCTCCAGAAACATCTACAACAACAGAGACATCCACAATCACAACAACTGCTCCAGAAACATCTACAACAACAGAGACATCCACAATCACAACAACTCCTGCTGAAAAATCTTCAACAACAGAAACTTCCACAATCACAACAACTCCTGCTCCAGAAACATCTACAACAACAGAGACATCCACAATCATAACAACTCTTGATGAAACATCTACAACAACAGAAACTTCCACAATCACAACAACTTCTGCTCCAGAAACATCTACAACAATTGGGACATCCAAAATCACAACAACTGCTCCTGAAACATCTACAACAACAGAGACTTCCACAATCACGACAACTGCTCCTGAAACATCTACAATAACAGAGACTTCCACAATCACAACAAATGTTCCAGAAACATCTACAACAACAGAGACATCCACAATCACAACAACTGCTCCAGAAACATCTACAACAACAGAGACATCCACAATCACAACAACTCCTGCTGAAAAATCTTCAACAACAGAAACTTCCACAATCACAACAACTCCTGCTCCAGAAACATCTACAACAACTGAGACATCCACAATCACAACAACTGCTCCAGAAACATCTACAACAACAGAGACATCCACAATCACAACAACTGCTCCAGAAACATCTACAACAACAGAGACTTCCACAATCACGATAACTGCTCCTGAAACATCCACAACAACAGAGACAATCACAACAACTCCTGCTGAAATATCTACAACAACAGAAACGTCCACAATCGCAACAACTGTTCCTGAAACATCATCAACAACAGGGACATCCAAAATCACAACAACTCCTGCTGAAACATCTACAACAACAGAGACTTCCACAATCACAACAACTCCTGCTGAAACATCTACATCAACAGAGACTTCCACAATCACAACAACTCCTGCTGAAACATCAACCACTAGTTTAGCAGAAACATCTACAACAACAGAGACATCCACAATCAAAACAACTCCTGCTGAAACATCTACAACAACAGAGACTTCCACAATCACGAAAACTGCTCCTGAAACATCATCAACAACAGGGACATCCACAAGCACAACAACTGCTCCTGAAACATCCACAACAACAGAGACTTCCACAATCGCAACAACTCCTGCTGAAATATCTACAACAATAGAGACTTCCACAATCACATCAACTCCTGCTGAAACATCTACAACAACAGAAACTTCCACAATCACAACAACTCCTGCTGAAACATCTACAACAACAGAGACATCCACAATCACAACAACTGCTCCTGAAACATCCACAACAACAGAGACATTATTTGAAGTGAAAATTAAGCTGGTTTTCCGCTCTAAAGATAACTTTAACAATGATCTCACTAATTCACAATCTCCTGCTTTCACATATAGGGCTCAGCTTGTTCAGTTTCATGTGAGTTCAAACCCTTATAATGTATTTACTATAATTATTCAATGTATAAACAGCAATTACATTTATTCAAAAATACTTTACATTTCTTATGGTTATGTAAGAGTTTATTGAAACTGTCTGTATTTTGTTTCAGCTTGAAGCCCTTTTCAGGAAGTTTCGTTCCTTCCTAAGAGTAGTTGTACTAAATTTCAGGTAAATACTCTATTTAAATGCTCATTTTTTTATACAGTGCCTATGTGAATGTTTGAAGCTGTGAAAGATGTGATTAATCCATTTATTAGTCAGATATAGATATAAAATAAATCGATCTAATATGATGGTATTTTCCTAAAAATGTATTCCAGCAAGGGGTCGGTTATTACCACATCAGACCTCGTTTTCAACTCTACACAGGATGTCCCATCATATGATGAAGTTGCAATCACATTACTGAATGACACAGAAACTCTCAATGGCCTGAACATAACTTCTTTCACAATAAATGAAACAGGTATGTCTGACAAAATCTAAAAGCAAAGTGTTTAAAGGGGTCATATGATTCGATTTCTAGTTTTCCTTTCTCTTTGGAGTGTTACAAGCTGACTGTGCATAGATAAGATCACTGAAGTTGCAAAGACTAAAGTCTCAAAACTAAAGATATATTCTTTATCAAAGTTAAGATTCTTGTCACGCCCCCGTAAAACGGCTTATTCAAACACGCTCCACATGTCTACGTCATGATGTGGAAATCTTTGCATAATAGGCCTTTTTCACAGTTCGCAATTGAAAACTGGGAACTTCGAGTAGTTGTGTAAAATAACTTCTGCTGTAGCCTGTATGAATGGCAATGCCTGTAGCATGGGGTTGTTGTGATTTTATTAATGATCAATTCATTATAGATGTTTCATTAAAACACATTAACCACCGTTTCCAATCATTAATCGGGTACGATGGAACGAGGAAAAATTTTCTCATGATATTCTGACGCATATTTTATGATTTAAATGGGCAGCGCATAGGCGTATGTATGCACAATACTTCAGAGACAGACCAGCTTTTTACTTAAAAAATTCAATAATACCATACAAACAACATATCACATTAAAAAGCAATAAAATAGGCGTTCAACAAGTGTTTATTGTGATAACAGTACATTGCGCAACAATTAATAAAAGATAATTAATTAATAAAAAATTACATTAAAACACTATATTCCGAGTATTTCTCCAGCAGTAACATAAGCAGCCGTGGGCAGATTCTCAGTTAAAATAATCTATTTAACAGATGATACCCAACCATATGTGTAATCTTCCATTTTAACGTGAAACATTATTTGAGCGAGCCGTTTGTATGCGTTGTCGGTGTCACGACAGTCATGAGACAACTGATGAGAATCTTCATTTTATTTTTTATGTTATTGGTTTTATTATTGTGCAGTGTTTACTATGGTTCTTCTCCAATCTTATCTACATAATGCTATTTAATCACTGTGCTCTACCCCGGAGGATATGTCACGTTTAAGATGGTAAAACCAGTTATTTTCTAATAACTCTGGGATGAAAAATATTAATACAGTTGAACAACTCCAATTTGATCTAATACGTGATGATTGTAGCCTATCGGGAAGTAAAGTAAGTGCATGAAAGCAATATTACTGTTAAATTTGTAAAGTCTTTAGTCGTGATTAATGTTTTATAAGATGTATAAGCTTGTCCGATTGTATTGCTCTTTATTGTGATATGTTTGTATGGTATTCTTGCATTTTTTAAGTAAAAAGCTGGCATGTCTCTGAAGTATTGCACATAAATACACCTATGCGCTCCCATTTAAAACATGAAAAATCCGTCAGAATGTCATGAGAACATTTTTCCTTGTTTAATCATACCCGATTAATGATTGAAAATTGTGGTTAACATGTTTTAATAAAACATCTATAATGAATTGTTCATTAATAAATCACAACAACCCCATGCTACAGGTATTACCATTCATACAGGCTACAGTGGAAGTTATTTTACACAACTAATCGTATATTTCGGTTTTCGAACGCAGACTGTGAAAAAGGCCTATGCAGCCAAAATGTTCACGCAAAGAAAGAAGGCGTGGTTTCAGTAACCGCAGTAGTGTTGAAGCAGCCGTGTCAGGGAGAAGCTGTGTGTTTCTTGGCGAAAGCAAAAGCACTTTATTTGGCCTTCCGAAAGTAGATGCATTTAGGAATCATTGAGATTACTTACAACAGAAAAGCAATGTATTTTATGGACGACAGTTTCGTGAACCTAGCAGAGGAGGTAGTTTTGACTTTGCCCTGACAATCTGGCCCTTCTGAATCAGTGACTGTATATTTTGTTATTAGTTTAAGTATTTGCTATTGACTGTTCAAATGCGGAGTTTTGCACGTTGTGTGTGTGTGTGTGTGTGTGAGAGAGAGAGATAGAGAGAGAGTGAGATAGAGAGTCACAGCTGCAGCGTCGCGTGTGTGTGTGTGCTCGCGTGTGAGAGAGAGGGAGACAAGGTCACACAAACGCGGCTTGTGTGCAAACACATACAAGCTTCATTACGGTGTCTGTCACGTGACTCTGTTCCCCTTTGGGTCTTGAACTGATGGTAAAACTAAAGCCCCATTCACACCACCAGCGATTTTTTCGCTGTATGTCGCTAGACTCTGTACTGTGAAGACGCTTGTGGGCGTCCCTGCGTTATAATTTTATTGGTAGACCGCACGTCTGGACATATCTTTACAAAATGCAATCACAAACTATATATATCGCCGGTAAAACTAAGATATTATTCTAATCTGACTAGGACTTCGACTTAAAATAAATAAAAATAGCATTCTGCTGTTGGAGAGTGTTGTTACATAAACTACAGCAGTGCTCAGTGCATTAAATCATTAACCGGTGCTGAACTTCTCACTGCATCATATAATTAACAACACAAACCATCGATGTATGACTCAAACTCACTTTAGACTGCCAACAGTTTATTTTCCACGCATCATTTTCATGTCATTACGGTCAAATCATTTAAAATAGTGAGACCGCTCCGGAATTCTGTCCTGTATTGCGTGCACTCGAGACGGTGACGTGTGAGAGCAACGCTGACATATTCTTCACTCCTATTGGTTGTTGCTCGCGAAATTCGCTGGTCATTTGCATAAAAATGTTGAGCAATTCTTAACTTTTGTCGCTTGACCCGCATTGTTTGACACATCCACAATCCGTCGCCAATGGTCACTTTCACTCTTGTCGCCGGAAGTCGCCAGCTCTCCATTGAAAATTAATGTGATCATGTCTCTCTGTTGCTGTGTCGCTTTGCTTTAGTTTTTGCTTTAGTTTTTAAAGCTGAAGCTCTAGATTATGGAAAGCGGAGTTACATTTCCGACGCAGCTTGTGGTGTTCGGCCAATCACAATGCACTGGGTCAGTTGGCCAAGCAGAGCAGACTGTGCTTGTTGGAATTAGGGACTTTGTAGAAAACTAAGCATTTGAGAGAGGCGGGGCATAGAGGACCTACAATAATGTACAGTATTTGAAGAATAATGTGTTTTTTGAACATATTCTGTTACACCAAACACACAAAATAATCATCTTGCATCTTTGACGAGTCTGCTGCCTCCCCCTCTTATCATCATCATCACCCCGTCCTTTAACGTCGCCCTTCACCAGGCTCCCGACGGGAGTGGGTGTGTGTGAGAGGCGGGGCGCTGAAACAGGCAGGTCTGGCGGCGTGTGATGAGGCACACCTGATGTGAATGAAGCCTCATCACCGCCGCTGTTATATGCCAAGCGCGCCTCTCCTCGGGAGACCGGTCTCTTCCCTGTGCATGCACGCTGGTGTCCTCGTGGGTCCAGGAAGGGAGCGTAGAGGGAGATCAAGCCGCCAGAGCTGCCGGACCCGCTGTGCGGACGAGATCCGCACCCGTGACACGGCCGTCGGGCCAGGATGCCGGGCCGACCAGCCCCGTCGAGTGCCGTGGGCCAAGAGGTAGATGAAGCCGCTGGATAAGCCACCGCCCCTCGCGCCCGGACCTCAGCTGGGAGCGCGTGCGGCCGCCGGACTCCGCCCCTTACCTGGACCCTTCCTTCTTGAACACTGCCCCTCCTTCACAAAGCCCGCAGCACGACGAGGGCACCAGATCCCCCTGTTTATTTTGGACACTTTTCCCCTTGGACACTTTTACTTTATTATTTTATGTCAAATAAAAGCCTCTCCGAGGCCTGACGCCACGCCCACTGTGTCTGTCGTTTGCTCCTACCGTCACACATCATATGACCCCTTTAAACAAATCTTGTATTTTACATTTATGAGACACTGTAATGATGGTTTTTCATAAGTATTCTGTAAAAAAAAAACATACAAAATCTATGCACATTTGTTTTCCTTTTTCATTGCTTTATCGAGTGCCAATTAAACTGATCAGCATTTTCTTATGCACCAAAAACAGATTACCCACCAGCCACGACAACTCCTAGTGCAACATCTACAACAACAGAGACTTCCACAGTCACTACTACTCCCGCTGAAACATCCAAAACTAGTTTAGCAGAAACATCTACAACAACAGAGACATCCACAATCACATCAACTGCTCCAGAAACATATACAACAACAGAGACATCCACAATCACAACAACTCCTGTTGAAACATTTACAACAACAGAGACTTCCACAATCACAACAACTGTTCCTGAAATATCATCAACAACAGGGACATCCACAATCACAACAACTCCTGCTGAAACATCTACAACAACAGAGACTTCCACAATCACAACAACTGTTCCTGAAATATCATCAACAACAGGGACATCCACAATCACAACAACTCCTGCTGAAACATCTACAACAACAGAGACTTCCACAATCGCGACAACTGTTCCTGAAATATCATCAACAACAGGGACATCCACAATCACAAAAACTGCTCCAGAAGCATCTACAACAACAGAGACTTCCATAAACACAACAAATGCTCCTGAAACATCAACCACTAGTTTAGCAGAAACATCTACAACAACAGAGACATCCACAATCACAACAACTGCTCCAGAAACATCTACAACAACAGAGACATCGACAATTACAACAACTCCTGCTGAAACATCTGCAACAACAGAGACTTCCACAATCACAACAACTGCTCCTGAAACATCTACAACAACAGAGACATCCAAAATCACAACAACTGCTTCTGAAACATCTACAACAACAGAGACATCCACAATCACAACAACTGCTCCTGAAACATCAACCACTAGTTTAGCAGAAACATCTACAACAACAGAGACATCCACAATCACAGAAAATCCTGCTGAAACATCTACAACAACAGGGACATCCACAATCACAACAACTCCTGCTGAAACATCTACAACAACAGAGACATCCACAATCACAACAAATGCTCCTGAAACATCAACCACTAGTTTAGCAGAAACATCTACAACAACAGAGACATCCACAATCACATCAACTGTTCCTGAAACATCATCAACAACAGGGACATCCACAATCACAACAACTCCTGCTGAAACATCTACAACAACAGAGACTTCCATGATCACAACAACTCCTGCTGAAATATCTACAACAATAGAGACTTCCATAATAACAACAACTCCTGCTGAAATATCTACAACAATAGAGACTTCCATAATCACAACAAATGCTCCTGAAACATCAACCACTAGTTTAGCAGAAACATCTACAACAACAGAGACATCCACAATCAAAACAACTGCTCCAGAAACATCTACAACAACAGAGACATCCACAATAACAGCAACTCCTGCTGAAACATCTACAACAACAGAGACTTCCATAATAACAACAACTCCTGCTGAAATATCTACAACAATAGAGACTTCCATAATAACAACAACTCCTGCTGAAATATCTACAACAATAGAGACTTCCATAATCACAACAAATGCTCCTGAAACATCAACCACTAGTTTAGCAGAAACATCTACAACAACAGAGACATCCACAATAAAAACAACTGCTCCAGAAACATCTACAACAACAGAGACATCCACAATCACAACAACTGCTCCAGAAACATCTACAACAACAGAGACATCGACAATTACAACAACTCCTGCTGAAACATCTTCAACAATAGAGACTTCCACAATCACAACAACTGCTCCTGAAACATCCACAACAACAGAGACTCCCACAATCGCAACAACTTTTCCTGAAACATCAACAACAACAGGGACATCCAAAATCACAACAAATCCTGCTGAAACATCCACAACAACAGAGACTTCCACAATCGCAGCAACTTTTCCTGAAACATCATCAACAACAGGGACATTCAAAATCACAACAAATCCTGCTGAAACATCTACAACAAAAGAGACATCCACAATCACAACAACTCTTGCTGAAACATCTACAACAACAGAGACTTCCACAATCGCAACAACTGCTCCTGAAACATCTACAACAACAGATACATCCACAATCACAACAACTCTTCCTGAAACATCATCAACAACAGGGACATCCACAATTACAACAACTCCTGCTGAAACATCTACAATAATAGAGACTTCCACAATCACAACAACTGCTCCTGAAACATCTACAACAACAGATACATCCACAATCACAACAACTCTTGCTGAAACATCTACAACAACAGAGACATCCACAGTCACAACAACTGCTCCTGAAACATCTACAACAACAGAGACATCTGCAATCACAACAACTGCTCCAGAAGCATCTACAACAACAGAGACATCCACAATCACAACAACTCCTGCTGAAATATCTACAACAACAGAGACTTCCACAATCACAACAAATGTTCCTGAAACATCAACCACTAGTTTAGCAGAAACATCTACAACAACAGAGACATCCACAATCACAACAACTGCTCCAGAAACATCTACAACAACAGAGACATCGACAATTACAACAACTCCTGCTGAAACATCTTCAACAATAGAGACTTCCAAAATCACAACAACTGTTCCTGAAACATCATCAACAACAGGGACATCCACAATCACAACAACTCCTGCTGAAACATCTGCAACAACAGAGACATCCACAATCACAACAACTGCTCCTGAAACATCAACCACTAGTTTAGCAGAAACATCTACAACAACAGAGACATCCACAATCACAGAAAATCCTGCTGAAACATCTACAACAACAGGGACATCCACAATCACAACAACTCCTGCTGAAACATCTACAACAACAGAGACATCCACAATCACAACAAATGCTCCTGAAACATCAACCACTAGTTTAGCAGAAACATCTACAACAACAGAGACATCCACAATCACAACAACTCCTGCTGAAACATCTACAACAACAGAGACTTCCACAATCACAACAACTGCTCCTGAAACATCTACAACAACAGAGACATCCAAAATCACAACAACTGCTTCTGAAACATCTACAACAACAGAGACATCCACAATCACATCAACTGTTCCTGAAACATCATCAACAACAGGGACATCCACAATCACAACAACTCCTGCTGAAACATCTACAACAACAGAGACTTCCACAATCACAACAACTGCTCATGAAATATCATCAACAACAGGGACATCCACAATCACAACAACTGCTCCTGAAACATCTACAACAACAGAGACATCCACAATAACAGCAACTCCTGCTGAAACATCTACAACAACAGTGACTTCCATAATAACAACAACTCCTGCTGAAATATCTACAATAATAGAGACTTCCATAATAACAACAACTCCTGCTGAAATATCTACAACAATAGAGACTTCCATAATCACAACAAATGCTCCTGAAACATCAACCACTAGTTTAGCAGAAACATCTACAACAACAGAGACATCCACAATCAAAACAACTGCTCCAGAAACATCTACAACAACAGAGACATCCACAATCACAACAACTGCTCCAGAAACATCTACAACAACAGAGACATCGACAATTACAACAACTCCTGCTGAAACATCTTCAACAATAGAGACTTCCACAATCACAACAACTGCTCCTGAAACATCCACAACAACAGAGACTCCCACAATCGCAACAACTTTTCCTGAAACATCATCAACAACAGGGACATTCAAAATCACAACAAATCCTGCTGAAACATCTACAACAAAAGAGACATCCACAATCACAACAACTCTTGCTGAAACATCTACAACAACAGAGACTTCCACAATCGCAACAACTGTTCCTGAAACATCATCAACAACAGGGACATCCACAATTACAACAACTCCTGCTGAAACATCTACAATAATAGAGACTTCCACAATCACAACAACTGCTCCTGAAACATCTACAACAACAGAGACATCCACAATCACAACAACTGCTCCTGAAACATCCACAACAACAGAGACTTCCACAATCACAACAACTCTTGCTGAAACATCTACAACAACAGAGACATCCACAATCATGATAACTGCTCCTGAAACATCCACAACAACAGAGACTTCCACAATCACAGCAACTCCTGCTGAAACATCTACAACAACAGAGACATCCACAATTGCAACAACTGTTCCTGAAACATCATCAACAACAGGGACATCCACAATCACAACAACTCCTGCTGAAACATCCACAACAACAGAGACATCCACAATCACAACAACTGCTCCTGAAACATCTACAACAACAGAGACATCCACAATCATAACAACTCTTGATGAAACATCTACAACAACAGAGACTTCCACAATCACAACCACTCCTACTGAAACATCTACAACAACAGAGACTTCCATAATAACAACAACTCCTGCTGAAACATCTACAACAACAGAGACTTCCATAATAACAACAACTCCTGCTGAAACGTCTACAATAATAGAGACTTCCACAATCACAGCAACTCCTGCTGACAAATCTACAACAACAGAGACATCCACAATCACAACAACTCCTGCTGAAACATCTACAACAACAGAGACATCCACAATCACAACAACTCTTGCTGAAACATCTACAACAACAGAGACATCCACAGTCACAACAACTGCTCCTGAAACATCTACAACAACAGAGGCTTCCACAATTACAACAACACCTGCTGAAACATCTACAATAATAGAGACTTCCACAATCATGATAACTGCTCCTGAAACATCCACAACAACAGAGACTTCCACAATCACAGCAACTCCTGCTGACAAATCTACAACAACAGAGACATCCACGATCGCAACAACTGTTCCTGAAACATCATCAACAACAGGGACATCCACAATCACAACAACTCCTGCTGAAACATCCACAACAACAGGGACATCCACAATCACAACAACTCCTGCTGAAACATCCACAACAACAGAGACATCCACAATCATAACAACTCTTGATGAAACATCTACAACAACAGAGACTTCCACAATCACAACCACTCCTACTGAAACATCTACAACAACAGAGACATCCACAATCACAACAAATGTTCCTGAAACATCAACCACTAGTGCAGCAGAAACATCTACAACAACAGAGACATCCACAATCACAACAACTGCTCCAGAAACATCTACAACAACAGAGACTTCCATAATAACAACAACTCCTGCTGAAACGTCTACAATAATAGAGACTTCCACAATCACAGCAACTCCTGCTGACAAATCTACAACAACAGAGACATCCACAATCACAACAACTCCTGCTGAAACATCTACAACAACAGAGACTTCCACAATCACGACAACTGCTCCAGAAACATCTACAACAACAGAGACATCCACAATCACAACAAATGTTTCTGAAACATCAACCACTAGTGCAGCAGAAACATCTACAACAACAGAGACATCCACAATCACAACAACTGCTCCAGAAACATCTACAACAGCAGAGACATCGACAATTACAACAACTCCTGCTGAAACATCTTCAACAATAGAGACTTCCACAATCGCAACAACTTTTCTTGAAACATCATCAACAACAGGGACATCCAAAATCACAACAAATCCTGCTGAAACATCCACAACAACAGAGACTTCCACAATCGCAACAACTTTTCCTGAAACATCATCAACAACAGGGACATCCAAAATCACAACAAATCCTGCTGAAACATTTACAACAACAGAGACATCCACAGTCACAACAACTCCTGCTGAAACATCTACAATAATAGAGACTTCCACATTCACGATAACTGCTCCTGAAACATCCACAACAACAGAGACTTCAACAATCACAACAACTCCTGCTGAAACATCCACAACAACAGAGACATCCACAATCACAAAAACTGCTCCTGAAACATCTACAACAACTGAGACATCCACAATCATAACAACTCTTGATGAAACATCTACAACAACAGAGACTTCCAAAATCACAACAAATGTTCCTGAAACATCAACCACTAGTGCAGCAGAAACATCTACAACAACAGAGACATCCACAATCACAACAACTGCTCCAGAAACATCTACAACAACAGAGACTTCCATAATAACAACAACTTCTGCTGAAACATCTACAACAACAGAGACTTCCATAATAACAACAACTCCTGCTGAAACATCTACTATAATAGAGACTTCCACAATCACAGCAACTCCTGCTGAAATATCTACAACAACAGAGACATCCACAATCGCAACAAACTGTTCCTGAAACATCATCAACAACAGGGACATCCACAATCACAACAACTCCTGCTGAAACATTTACAACAACAGAGACATCCACAATAACAACAGCAACTCCTGCTGAAACATCCACAACAACAGAAACTTCCACAATCACAACAACTCCTGCTCCAGAAACATCTACAACAAACAGGGACATCCAAAATCACAACAACTGCTCCTGAAACATCTACAACAACAGAGACTTCCACAATCACAACAACTGCTCCAGAAACATCTACAACAACAGAGACATCCACAATCGCAACAACTGTTCCTGAAACATCATCAACAACAGGGACATCCACAATCACAGCAACTCCTGCTGAAACATCTACAACAACAGATACTTCCATAATAACAACAACTCCTGCTGAAACATCAACAACAACAGAGACATCCACAATCACAACAACTGCTCCTGAAACATCTACAACAGAGACATCCACAATCATAACAACTCTTGATGAAACATCTACAACAACAGAAACATCCACAATCACAACAACTCCTGCTCCAGAAACATCTACAACAACTGAGACTTCCACAATCACAGCAACTCCTGCTGAAACATCTACAACAACAGAAACTTCCACAATCACAGCAACTCCTGCTCCAGAAACATCTACAACAACAGAAACTTCCACAATCACAACAAATCCTGCTCCAGAAACATCTACAACAACAGAAACTTCCACAATCACAACAACTCCTGCTCCAGAAACATCTACAACAATAGGGACATCCAAAATCACAACAACTGCTCCTGAAACATCATCAACAACAGGGACATCCAAAATCACAACAACTGCTCCTGAAACATCTACAACAACAGAGACTTCCACAATCACAACAACTGCTCCTGAAACATCCACAACAACAGAGACATCCACAATCACAACAACTGCTCCTGAAACATCTACAATAACAGAGACTTCCACAATCACAACAAATGTTCCTGAAACATCAAACACTAGAGCAGCAGAAACATCTACAGCAACAGAGACATCCACAATCACAACAACTGCTCCAGAAACATCTACAACAACAGAGACATCCACAATCACAACAACTCCTGCTGAAAAATCTTCAACAACAGAGACTTCCACAATCACAACAACTGTTCCTGAAACATCAACAACTAGTGCAGCAGAAACATCTAAAACAACAGAGACATCCACAATCACAACAACTCCTGCTGGAACATCTACAACAACAGGGACATCCACAATCACAACAACTCCTGCTGAAACATTTACAACAACAGAGACATCCACAATAACAGCAACTCCTGCTGAAACATCCACAACAACAGAAACTTCCACAATCACAACAACTCCTGCTCCAGAAACATCTACAACAACAGAAACTTCCACAATCACAACAACTCCTGCTCCAGAAACATCTACAACAACAGGGACATCCAAAATCACGACAACTGCTCCTGAAACATCTACAACAACAGAGACTTCCACAATCACGACAACTGCTCCTGAAACATCAACCACTAGAGCAGCAGAAACATCTACAACAACAGAGACATCCACAATCACAACAACTGCTCCAGAAACATCTACAACAACAGAGACATCCACAATCGCAACAACTGTTCCTGAAACATCATCAACAACAGGGACATCCACAATCACAACAACTCCTGCTGAAACATCTACAACAACAGAGACATCCACAATCACAACAACTGCTCCTGAAACATCTACAACAACAGAGACATCCACAATGACAACAACTGCTCCTGAAACATCTACAACAACAGAGACTTCCACAATCGCAACAACTGTTCCTGAAACATCAACAACTAGTGCAGCAGAAACATCTAAAACAACAGAGACACCCACAATCACAACAACTGCTCCTGAAACATCTACAACAACAGAGACATCCACAATCATAACAACTCTTGATGAAACATCTACAACAACAGAAACTTCCACAATCACAACAAATGTTCCTGAAACATCAACCACTAGTGCAGCAGAAACATCTACAACAACAGAGACATACACAATCACAACAACTGCTCCAGAAACATCTACAACAACAGAGACTTCCATAATAACAACAACTTCTGCTGAAACATCTACTATAATAGAGACTTCCACAATCACAGCAACTCCTGCTGACAAATCTACAACAACAGAGACATCCACAATCGCAACAACTGTTCCTGAAACATCATCAACAACAGGGACATCCACAATCACAACAACTCCTGCTGAAACATTTACAACAACAGAGACATCCACAATAACAGCAACTCCTGCTGAAACATCCACAACAACAGAAACTTCCACAATCACAACAACTCCTGCTCCAGAAACATCTACAACAACAGAAACTTCCACAATCACAACAACTCCTGCTCCAGAAACATCTACAACAACAGGGACATCCAAAATCCAAACAACTGCTCCTGAAACATCTACAACAACAGAGACTTCCACAATCACGACAACTGCTCCTGAAACATCCACAATCACAACAACTGCTCCTGAAACATCTACAACAACAGAGACTTCCACAATCACAACAAATGTTCCTGAAACATCAACCACTAGAGCAGCAGAAACATCTACAACAACAGAGACATCCACAATCACAACAACTGCTCCAGAAACATCTACAACAACAGAGACATCCACAATCACAACAACTGCTCCTGAAACATCTACAACAACAGAGACTTCCACAATCACAACAAATGTTCCTGAAACATCAACCACTAGAGCAGCAGAAACATCTACAACAACAGAGACATCCACAATCACAACAACTCCTGCTGAAACATCTACAACAACAGAGACTTCCATAATAACAACAACTCCTGCTGAAACATCCACAACAACAGAGACATCCACAATCACAACAACTGCTCCTGAAACATCTACAACAACAGAGACATCCACAATGACAACAACTGCTCCTGAAACATCTACAACAACAGAGACTTCCACAATCGCAACAACTGTTCCTGAAACATCTACAACAACAGAGACATCCACAATCATAACAAATCTTGATGAAACATCTACAACAACAGAGACATCCACAATCGCAACAACTGTTCCTGAAACATCATCAACAACAGGGACATCCACAATCAAAACAACTCCTGCTGAAACATCTACAACAACAGAGACATCCACAATCACAACAACTGCTCCTGAAACATCTACAACAACAGAGACTTCCATAATAACAACAACTCCTGCTGAAACATCCACAACAACAGAGACATCCACAATCACAACAACTGCTCCTGAAACATCTACAACAACAGAGACATCCACAATCATAACAACTCTTGATGAAACATCTACAACAACAGAAACATCCACAATCACAACAACTCCTGCTCCAGAAACATCTACAACAACTGAGACTTCCACAATAACAACAACTGCTCCTGAAACATCTACAACAACAAAGACATCCACAATCACAACAACTCCTGCTGAAACATCTACAACAACAGAGACATCCACAATCGCAACAACTGCTCCTGAAACATCTACAACAACAGAAACTTCCACAATCACAACAACTCCTGCTCCAGAAACATCTACAACAATAGGGACATCCAAAATCACAACAACTGCTCCTGAAACATCATCAACAACAGGGACATCCAAAATCACAACAACTGCTCCTGAAACATCTACAACAACAAAGACATCCACAATCACAGCAACTCCTGCTGAAACATCCACAACAACAGAGACATCCACAATCACAACAACTGCTCCAGAAACATCTACAACAACAGAGACATCCACAATCACAACAACTCCTGCTGAAAAATCTTCAACAACAGAGACTTCCACAATCACAACAACTGTTCCTGAAACATCAACAACTAGTGCAGCAGAAACATCTAAAACAACAGAGACATCCACAATCAAAACAACTGCTCCAGAAACATCTACAACAACAGAGACATCCACAATAACAGCAACTCCTGCTGAAACATCCACAACAACAGAAACTTCCACAATCACAACAACTCCTGCTCCAGAAACATCTACAACAACTGAGACTTCCACAATCACAACAACTCCTGCTGAAATATCTACAACAACAGAGACTTCCACAATCACGACAACTGCTCCTGAAACATCCACAACAACAGAGACATCCACAATCACAACAACTCCTGCTGAAATATCTACAACAACAGAAACTTCCACAATCGCAACAACTGTTCCTGAAACATCATCAACAACTGCGACATCCAAAATCACAACAACTCCTGCTGAAACATCTACAACAACAGAGACTTCCACAATCACGACAACTGCTCCTGAAACATCCACAACAACAGAGACATCCACAATCACAACAACTCCTGCTGAAATATCTACAACAACAGAAACTTCCACAATCGCAACAACTGTTCCTGAAACATCATCAACAACAGAGACATCCACAATCACAACAACTCTTGATGAAACATCTACAACAACAGAAACTTCCACGATCAC
Organism: Schizopygopsis malacanthus; assembly: GCA_027474115.1. Taxonomy (NCBI): domain Eukaryota; kingdom Metazoa; phylum Chordata; class Actinopteri; order Cypriniformes; family Cyprinidae; genus Schizopygopsis; species Schizopygopsis malacanthus. The sequence goes on along the minus strand of CM049871.1, from coordinate 6,386,514 downwards.
AACAACTCCTGCTCCAGAAACATCTACAACAACAGAAACTTCCACAATCACAACAACTTCTGCTCCAGAAACATCTACAACAATAGGGACATCCAAAATCACAACAACTGCTCCTGAAACATCATCAACAACAGGGACATCCAAAATCACAACAACTGCTCCTGAAACATCTACAACAACAGAGACTTCCACAATCGCGACAACTGCTCCTGAAACATCCACAACAACAGAGACATCCACAATCGCAACAACTGCTCCTGAAATATCTACAACAACAGAGACATCCACAATCATAACAACTCTTGATGAAACATCTACAACAACAGAAAGTTCCACAATTATAACAACTCCTGCTCCAGAAACATCTACAACAATAGGGACATCCAAAATCACAACAACTGCTCCTGAAACATCTACAACAACAGAGACATCCACAATCACAACAACTGCTCCTGAAACATCCACAACAACAGAGACATCCACAATCACAACAACTGTTCCTGAAACATCAACAACTAGTGCAGCAGAAACATCTAAAACAACAGAGACATCCACAATCACAACAACTCCTGCTGGAACATCTACAACAACAGAGACATCCACAATCAAAACAACTGCTCCTGAAACATCTACAATAACAGAGACTTCCACAATCACAACAAATGTTCCTGAAACATCAACCACTAGAGCAGCAGAAACATCTACAACAACAGAGACATCCACAATCACAACAACTGCTCCAGAAACATCTACAACAACAGAGACATCCACAATCACAACAACTCCTGCTGAAAAATCTTTAACAACAGAGTCTTCCACAATCACAACAACTGTTCCTGAAACATCAACCACTAGAGCAGCAGAAACATCTACAACAACAGAGACATCCACAATCACAACAACTGCTCCAGAAACATCTACAACAACAGAGACATCCACAATCACAACAACTCCTGCTGAAAAATCTTTAACAACAGAGTCTTCCACAATCACAACAACTGTTCCTGAAACATCAACCACTAGAGCAGCAGAAACATCTACAACAACAGAGACATCCACAATCACAACAACTGCTCCAGAAACATCTACAACAACAGAGACATCCACAATCACAACAACTCCTGCTGAAAAATCTTTAACAACAGAGTCTTCCACAATCACAACAACTGTTCCTGAAACATCAACAACTAGTGCAGCAGAAACATCTACAACAACAGAGACTTCCACAATCACAACAACTTCTGCTCCAGAAACATCTACAACAATAGGGACATCCAAAATCACAACAACTGCTCCTGAAACATCATCAACAACAGGGACATCCAAAATCACAACAACTGCTCCTGAAACATCTACAACAACAGAGACTTCCACAATCACGACAACTGCTCCTGAAACATCCACAACAACAGAGACATCCACAATCACAACAACTGCTCCTGAAATATCTACAATAACAGAGACTTCCACAATCGCAAAAACTCCTGCTGAAATATCTACAACAATAGAGACTTCCACAAGCACAATAACTCCTGCTGAAACATCTACAACAACAGGGACATCCACAATCACAACAACTCCTGCTGAAAAATCTACAACAACAGAGATATCCACAAGCACAACAACTGCTCCTGAAACATCCACAACAACAGAGACTTCCACAATCGCAAAAACTCCTGCTGAAAAATCTACAACAACAGAGATATCCACAAGCACAACAACTGCTCCTGAAACATCCACAACAACAGAGACTTCCACAAGCACAATAACTCCTGCTGAAACATCTACAACAACAGGGACATCCACAATCACAACAACTCCTGCTGAAAAATCTACAACAACAGAGATATCCACAAGCACAACAACTGCTCCTGAAACATCTACAACAACAGAGACATCCACAATCACAACAACTGCTCCTGAAACATCCACAACAACAGAGACATTATTTGAAGTGAAAATTAAGCTGGTTTTCCGCTCTAAAGATAACTTTAACAATGATCTCACTAATTCACAATCTCCTGCTTTCACATATAGGGCTCAGCTTGTTCAGTTTCATGTGAGTTCAAACCCTTATAATGTATTTACTATAATTATTCAATGTATAAACAGCAATTACATTTATTCAAAAATACTTTACATTTCTTATGGTTATGTAAGAGTTTATTGAAACTGTCTGTATTTTGTTTCAGCTTGAAGCCCTTTTCAGGAAGTTTCGTTCCTTCCTAAGAGTAGTTGTACTAAATTTCAGGTAAATACTCTATTTAAATGCTCATTATTTTTATACAGTGCCTATGTGAATGTTTGAAGCTGTGAAAGATGTGATTAATCCATTTATTAGTCAGATATAGATATAAAATAAATCGATCTAATATGATGGTATTTTCCTAAAAATTTATTCCAGCAAGGGGTCGGTTATTACCACATCAGACCTCGTTTTCAACTCTACACAGGAAGTCCCATCATATGATGAAGTTGCAATCACATTACTGAATGACACAGAAACTCTCAATGACCTGAACATAACTTCTTTCACAATAAATAATGAAACAGGTATGTCTGACAAAATCTAAAAGCAAAGTGTTTAAATGGGTCATATGATTCGATTTCTAGTTTTCCTTTCTCTTTGGAGTGTTACAAGCTGATTGTGCATAGATAAGATCACTGAAGTTGCAAAGACTAAAGTCTCAAAACTAAAGATATATTCTTTATCAAAGTTAAGATTCTTGTCACGCCCCCCTAAAACGGCTTATTCAAACACGCTCCACATGTCTACGTCATGATGTGGAAATCTTTGCATAATAGGCCTTTTTCACAGTTCGCAATTGAAAACCGAAAACTTTGAGTAGTTGTGTAAAATAACTTCTGCTGTAGCCTGTATGAATGGCAATGCCTGTAGCATTGGGTTGGTGTTGTGATTTTATTAATGAACAATTCATTATAGATGTTTCATTAAAACACATTAACCACCGTTTTCAATCATTAATCGGGTACGATGGAACGAGGAAAAATGTTCTCATGATATTCTGACGCATATTTTATGATTTAAATGGGCAGCGCATAGGCGTATGTATGCACAATACTTCAGAGACAGACCAGCTTTTTACTTAAAAAATTCAATAATACCATACAAACAACATATCTGACTGTATATGACTAGGACTTCGACTTAAAATAAATAAAAATAGCATTCTGCTGTTGGAGAGTGTTGTTACATAAACTACAGCAGTGCTCAGTGCATTAAATCATTAACCGGTGCTGAACTTCTCACTGCATCATATAATTAACAACACAAACCATCGATGTATGACTCAAACTCACTTTAGACTGCCAACAGTTTATTTTCCATGCATCATTTTCATGTCGTTACGGTCAAATCATTTAAAATAGTGAGACCGCTCCGGAATTCTGTCCTGTATTGCGTGCACTCGAGACGGTGACGTGTGAGAGCAACGCTGACATATCCTTCACTCCTATTGGTTGTTGCTCGCGAAATTCGCTGGTCATTTGCATAAAGTTGAGCAATTCTTAACTTTTGTCGCTTGACCCGCATCGTTTGACACGTCCACAATCCGTCGCCAATGGTCACTTTCACTCTTGTCGCCGGAAGTCGCCAGCTCTCCATTGAAAATTTATGTGATCATGTCTCTCTGTTGCTGTGTCGCTTTTGCTTTAGTTTTTGCTTTAGTTTTTAAAGCTGAAGCTCGAGATTATGGAAAGCGGAGTTACATTTCCGACGCAGCTTGTGGTGTTCGGCCAATCACAATGCACTGGGTCAGTTGGCCAAGCAGAGCAGACTGTGCTTGTTGGAATTAGGGACTTTGTAGAAAACTAAGTGTAACGCAGTTCTTAGATACGGGAAGAAGGAGGCGGGAACCGGCGAACATTTAAAGATTTTAATAATCAAATAAACAAACATAACAGAAAAGCGGCAGCCCCTCACGGACGACTGCCGCACACAAAACACAAACTAAAAGTCCAGGCCTGGTCCTCTCTCGTCTTCCACTGTCGTCACTCCTCATTTAACCCTTCCAAAGCTCCTCCGTGGGACTCGAGACCGGTGAGTGGCGCAGGTGTCGTTCATTACCATTTACTCCACCGGCCTCGCTCCGTTCCCACGGCTCTCGGCCCCGCCCCACTCGCCACACTAAGCATTTGAGAGAGGCGGGGCATAGAGGACCTACAATAATGTACAGTATTTGAAGAATAATGTGTTTTTTGAAAATATTCTGTTACACCAAAACACACAAAATAATCATCTTGCATCATATGACCCCTTTAAACAAATCTTGTATTTTACATTTATGAGACACTGTAATGATGGTTTTTCATAAGTATTCTGTAAAAACAAACATACAAAATCTATGCACATTTGTTTTCCTTTTTCATTGCTTTATTGAGTGCCAATTAAACTGATCAGCATTTTCTTATGCACCAAAAACAGATTACCCACCAGCCACAACAACTCCTACTGCAACATCTACAACAACACAGACTTCCACAATCACAACAACTGATCCAGAAATATCATTAACAACAGGGACATCCACAATCACAACAACTGTTCCTGAAACATCCACCACTACTGCAGCAGAAACATCTACAACAACAGAGACATCCACAATCACAACAACTGCTCCTGAAACATCTACAACAACAGAGACATCCACAATCACAACAACTGTTCCTGAAACATCATCAACAACAGAGACTTCCACAATCGCGACAACTGTTCCTGAAACATCATCAACAACAGGGACATCCACAATCACAGCAACTGCTCCAGAAACATCTACAACAACAGAGACATCGGCAATCACAACAACTGCTCCAGAAGCATCTACAACAACAGAGACATCCACAATCACAACAACTCCTGCTGAAACATTTATAACAACAGAGATTTCCACAATCACAGCAACTCCTGCTGAAACATCTACAACAATAGGGACATCCACAATCACAACAACTCCTGCTGAAACATCTACAACAACAGAGACATCCACAATCACAACAAATGTTCCTGAAACATCAACCACTAGTTTAGCAGAAACATCTACAACAACAGAGACATCTGCAATCACAACAACTGCTCCAGAAACATCTACAACAACAGAGACATCCACAATCACAACAACTCCTGCTGAAACATTTATAACAACAGAGATTTCCACAATCACAGCAACTCCTGCTGAAACATCTACAACAATAGGGACATCCACATTCACAACAACTCCTGCTGAAACATCTACAACAACAGAGACATCCACAATCACAACAACTGCTCCTGAAACATCTACAACAACAGAGACATCCACAATCACAACAACTCCTGCTGAAACATCTACAACAATAGGGACATCCACATTCACAACAACTCCTGCTGAAACATCTACAACAACAGAGACAGCCACAATCACAACAAATTCTCCTGAAACATCCACAACAACAGAGACATTATTTGAAGTGAAAATTAAGCTGGTTTTCCGCTCTAAAGATAACTTTAACAATGATCTCACTAATTCACAATCTCCTGCTTTCACATATAGGGCTCAGCTTGTTCAGTTTCATGTGAGTTCAAACCCTTATAATGTATTTACTATAATTATTCAATGTATAAACAGCAATTACATTTATTCAAAAATACTTTACATTTCTTATGGTTATGTAAGAGTTTATTGAAACTGTCTGTATTTTGTTTCAGCTTGAAGCCCTTTTCAGGAAGTTTCGTTCCTTCCTAAGAGTAGTTGTACTAAATTTCAGGTAAATACTCTATTTAAATGCTCATTATTTTTATACAGTGCCTATGTGAATGTTTGAAGCTGTGAAAGATGTGATTAATCCATTTATTAGTCAGATATAGATATAAAATAAATCGATCTAATATGATGGTATTTTCCTAAAAATTTATTCCAGCAAGGGGTCGGTTATTACCACATCAGACCTCGTTTTCAACTCTACACAGGAAGTCCCATCATATGATGAAGTTGCAATCACATTACTGAATGACACAGAAACTCTCAATGACCTGAACATAACTTCTTTCACAATAAATGAAACAGGTATGTCTGACAAAATCTAAAAGCAAAGTGTTTAAATGGGTCATATGATTCGATTTCTAGTTTTCCTTTCTCTTTGGAGTGTTACAAGCTGATTGTGCATAGATAAGATCACTGAAGTTGCAAAGACTAAAGTCTCAAAACTAAAGATATATTCTTTATCAAAGTTAAGATTCTTGTCACGCCCCCCTAAAACGGCTTATTCAAACACGCTCCACATGTCTACGTCATGATGTGGAAATCTTTGCATAATAGGCCTTTTTCACAGTTCGCAATTGAAAACCGAAAACTTTGAGTAGTTGTGTAAAATAACTTCTGCTGTAGCCTGTATGAATGGCAATGCCTGTAGCATTGGGTTGGTGTGATTTTATTAATGAACAATTCATTATAGATGTTTCATTAAAACACATTAACCACCGTTTTCAATCATTAATCGGGTACGATGGAACGAGGAAAAATGTTCTCATGATATTCTGACGCATATTTTATGATTTAAATGGGCAGCGCATAGGCGTATGTATGCACAATACTTCAGAGACAGACCAGCTTTTTACTTAAAAAATTCAATAATACCATACAAACAACATATCTGACTGTATATGACTAGGACTTCGACTTAAAATAAATAAAAATAGCATTCTGCTGTTGGAGAGTGTTGTTACATAAACTACAGCAGTGCTCAGTGCATTAAATCATTAACCGGTGCTGAACTTCTCACTGCATCATATAATTAACAACACAAACCATCGATGTATGACTCAAACTCACTTTAGACTGCCAACAGTTTATTTTCCATGCATCATTTTCATGTCGTTACGGTCAAATCATTTAAAATAGTGAGACCGCTCCGGAATTCTGTCCTGTATTGCGTGCACTCGAGACGGTGACGTGTGAGAGCAACGCTGACATATCCTTCACTCCTATTGGTTGTTGCTCGCGAAATTCGCTGGTCATTTGCATAAAGTTGAGCAATTCTTAACTTTTGTCGCTTGACCCGCATCGTTTGACACGTCCACAATCCGTCGCCAATGGTCACTTTCACTCTTGTCGCCGGAAGTCGCCAGCTCTCCATTGAAAATTTATGTGATCATGTCTCTCTGTTGCTGTGTCGCTTTTGCTTTAGTTTTTGCTTTAGTTTTTAAAGCTGAAGCTCGAGATTATGGAAAGCGGAGTTACATTTCCGACGCAGCTTGTGGTGTTCGGCCAATCACAATGCACTGGGTCAGTTGGCCAAGCAGAGCAGACTGTGCTTGTTGGAATTAGGGACTTTGTAGAAAACTAAGTGTAACGCAGTTCTTAGATACGGGAAGAAGGAGGCGGGAACCGGCGAACATTTAAAGATTTTAATAATCAAATAAACAAACATAACAGAAAAGCGGCAGCCCCTCACGGACGACTGCCGCACACAAAACACAAACTAAAAGTCCAGGCCTGGTCCTCTCTCGTCTTCCACTGTCGTCACTCCTCATTTAACCCTTCCAAAGCTCCTCCGTGGGACTCGAGACCGGTGAGTGGCGCAGGTGTCGTTCATTACCATTTACTCCACCGGCCTCGCTCCGTTCCCACGGCTCTCGGCCCCGCCCCACTCGCCACACTAAGCATTTGAGAGAGGCGGGGCATAGAGGACCTACAATAATGTACAGTATTTGAAGAATAATGTGTTTTTTGAAAATATTCTGTTACACCAAACACACAAAATAATCATCTTGCATCATATGACCCCTTTAAACAAATCTTGTATTTTACATTTATGAGACACTGTAATGATGGTTTTTCATAAGTATTCTGTAAAAACAAACATACAAAATCTATGCACATTTGTTTTCCTTTTTCATTGCTTTATTGAGTGCCAATTAAACTGATCAGCATTTTCTTATGCACCAAAAACAGATTACCCACCAGCCACAACAACTCCTACTGCAACATCTACAACAACACAGACTTCCACAATCACAACAACTGATCCAGAAATATCATTAACAACAGGGACATCCACAATCACAACAACTGTTCCTGAAACATCCACCACTACTGCAGCAGAAACATCTACAACAACAGAGACATCCACAATCACAACAACTGCTCCTGAAACATCTACAACAACAGAGACATCCACAATCACAACAACTGTTCCTGAAACATCATCAACAACAGAGACTTCCACAATCGCGACAACTGTTCCTGAAACATCATCAACAACAGGACATCCACAATCACAGCAACTGCTCCAGAAACATCTACAACAACAGAGACATCGGCAATCACAACAACTGCTCCAGAAGCATCTACAACAACAGAGACATCCACAATCACAACAACTCCTGCTGAAACATTTATAACAACAGAGATTTCCACAATCACAGCAACTCCTGCTGAAACATCTACAACAATAGGGACATCCACAATCACAACAACTCCTGCTGAAACATCTACAACAACAGAGACATCCACAATCACAACAAATGTTCCTGAAACATCAACCACTAGTTTAGCAGAAACATCTACAACAACAGAGACATCTGCAATCACAACAACTGCTCCAGAAACATCTACAACAACAGAGACATCCACAATCACAACAACTCCTGCTGAAACATTTATAACAACAGAGATTTCCACAATCACAGCAACTCCTGCTGAAACATCTACAACAATAGGGACATCCACATTCACAACAACTCCTGCTGAAACATCTACAACAACAGAGACATCCACAATCACAACAACTGCTCCTGAAACATCTACAACAACAGAGACATCCACAATCACAACAACTCCTGCTGAAACATCTACAACAATAGGGACATCCACATTCACAACAACTCCTGCTGAAACATCTACAACAACAGAGACAGCCACAATCACAACAAATTCTCCTGAAACATCTACAACAACAGAGACATCCACAATCACAACAACTGCTCCTGAAACATCCACAACAACAGAGACATCCACAATCACAACAAATGCTCCTGAAACATCAACCACTAGTTTAGCAGAAACATCTACAACAACAGAGACATCCACAATCACAGCAACTGTTCCTGAAACATCATCAACAACAGGGACATCCACAATCACAACAACTGTTCCTGAAACATCATCAACAACAGAGACATCCACAATCACAACAACTGTTCCTGAAACATCTACAACAACAGAGACATCCACAATCACAACAACTGCTCCTGAAACATTAACAACAACAGAGACTTCCACAATCACAACAACTGTTCCTGAAACATCATCAACAACAGGGACATCCACAATCACAACAACTGTTCCTGAAACATCATCAACAACAGAGACTTCCACAATCGCGACAACTGCTCCTGAAACATTTACAACAACAGGGACATCCACAATCACAACAAATGCTCCTGAAACATCATCAACAACAGGGACATCCACAATCACGACAACTGCTCCTGAAACATCTACAACAACAGAGACATCCACAATCACAACAACTGCTCCAGAAACATCTACAACAACAGAGACATCCACAATCACAACAACTCCTGCTGAAACATTTATAACAACAGAGATTTCCACAATCACAGCAACTCCTGCTGAAACATCTACAACAATAGGGACATCCACATTCACAACAACTCCTGCTGAAACATCTACAACAACAGAGACATCCACAATCACAACAACTGCTCCTGAAACATCTACAACAACAGAGACATCCACAATCACAACAACTCCTGCTGAAACATCTACAACAATAGGGACATCCACATTCACAACAACTCCTGCTGAAACATCTACAACAACAGAGACAGCCACAATCACAACAAATTCTCCTGAAACATCTACAACAACAGAGACATCCACAATCACAACAACTGCTCCTGAAACATCCACAACAACAGAGACATCCACAATCACAACAAATGCTCCTGAAACATCAACCACTAGTTTAGCAGAAACATCTACAACAACAGAGACATCCACAATCACAGCAACTGTTCCTGAAACATCATCAACAACAGGGACATCCACAATCACAACAACTGTTCCTGAAACATCATCAACAACAGAGACATCCACAATCACAACAACTGTTCCTGAAACATCTACAACAACAGAGACATCCACAATCACAACAACTGCTCCTGAAACATTAACAACAACAGAGACTTCCACAATCACAACAACTGTTCCTGAAACATCATCAACAACAGGGACATCCACAATCACAACAACTGTTCCTGAAACATCATCAACAACAGAGACTTCCACAATCGCGACAACTGCTCCTGAAACATTTACAACAACAGGGACATCCACAATCACAACAACTGTTCCTGAAACATCTACAACAACAGAGACATCCACAATCACAACAACTGTTCCTGAAACATCTACAACAACAGAGACATCCACAATCACAACAACTGCTCCTGAAACATTTACAACAACAGGGACATCCACAATCACAACAACTGCTCCAGAAACATCTACAACAACAAAGATATCTGCAATCACAACAACTGCTCCAGAAGCATCTACAACAACAGAGACTTCCACAATCACAACAAATGTTCCTGAAACATCAACCACTAGTTTTGCAGAAACATCTACAACAACAGAGACATCCACAATCACAACGACTGCTCCTGAAACATCTACAACAACAGAGACCTCCTCAATCACATCAACTGCTCCAGAAACATCTACAACAACAGGGACATCCACAATCACAACAACTGCTCCTGAAACATCTACAACAACAGAGACCTCCTCAATCACATCAACTGCTCCAGAAACATCTACAACAACAGGGACATCCACAATCACAACAACTGCTCCTGAAACATCTACAACAACAGGGACATCCACAATAACAGCAACTCCTGCTGAAACATCTACAACAACAGAGACTTACATAATAACAAAAACTCCTGCTGAAATATCTACAACATTAGAGACTTCCATATCAACAACAACTCCTGCTGAAATATCTACAACAATAGAGACTTCCATAATCACAACAAATGCTCCTGAAACATCAACCACTAGTTTAGCAGAAACATCTACAACAACAGAGACATCCACAATCACAACAACTGCTCCAGAAACATCTACAACAACAGAGACATCCACAATCACAACAACTGCTCCAGAAACATCTACAACAACAGAGACGTCCACAATCACAACAACTGCTCCAGAAACATCTACAACAACAGAGACATCCACAATCACAACAACTGCTCCTGAAAAATCAACCACTAGTGCAGCAGAAACATCTACAACAACAGAGACATCCACAATCACAACAACTGCTCCAGAAACATCTACAACAACAGAGACTTCCACAATCACAACAACTGTTCCTGAAACATCATCAACAACAGGGACATCCACAATCACAGCAACTGCTCCAGAAACATCTACAACAACAGAGACATCGGCAATCACAACAACTGCTCCAGAAGCATCTACAACAACAGAGACATCCACAATCACAACAACTCCTGCTGAAACATTTATAACAACAGAGATTTCCACAATCACAGCAACTCCTGCTGAAACATCTACAACAATAGGGACATCCACAATCACAACAACTCCTGCTGAAACATCTACAACAACAGAGACATCCACAATCACAACAAATGTTCCTGAAACATCAACCACTAGTTTAGCAGAAACATCTACAACAACAGAGACATCTGCAATCACAACAACTGCTCCTGAAACATCATCAACAACAGAGACTTCCACAATCGCGACAACTGTTCCTGAAACATCATCAACAACAGGGACATCCACAATCACAGCAACTGCTCCAGAAACATCTACAACAACAGAGACATCGGCAATCACAACAACTGCTCCAGAAGCATCTACAACAACAGAGACATCCACAATCACAACAACTCCTGCTGAAACATTTATAACAACAGAGATTTCCACAATCACAACAACTCCTGCTGAAACATCTACAACAACAGAGACATCCACAATCACAACAAATGTTCCTGAAACATCAACCACTAGTTTAGCAGAAACATCTACAACAACAGAGACATCTGCAATCACAACAACTGCTCCAGAAACATCTACAACAACAGAGACATCCACAATCACAACAACTCCTGCTGAAACATTTATAACAACAGAGATTTCCACAATCACAGCAACTCCTGCTGAAACATCTACAACAATAGGGACATCCACAATCACAACAACTGCTCCTGAAACATCTACAAAAACAGAGACATCCACAATCACAACAACTCCTGCTGAAACATCTACAACAACAGAGACAGCCACAATCACAACAAATGCTCCTGAAACATCTACAACAACAGAGACATCCACAATCACAACAACTGCTCCTGAAACATCCACAACAACAGAGACATCCACAATCACAACAAATGCTCCTGAAACATCAACCACTAGTTTAGCAGAAACATCTACAACAACAGAGACATCCACAATCACAGCAACTGTTCCTGAAACATCATCAACAACAGGGACATCCACAATCACAACAACTGTTCCTGAAACATCATCAACAACAGAGACTTCCACAATCGCGACAACTGTTCCTGAAACATCTACAACAACAGAGACTTCCACAATCACAACAACTGCTCCAGAAACATCTACAACAACAAAGATATCTGCAATCACAACAACTGCTCCAGAAGCATCTACAACAACAGAGACTTCCACAATCACAACAAATGTTCCTGAAACATCAACCACTAGTTTTGCAGAAACATCTACAACAACAGAGACATCCACAATCACAACGACTGCTCCTGAAACATCTACAACAACAGAGACCTCCTCAATCACATCAACTGCTCCAGAAACATCTACAACAACAGGGACATCCACAATCACAACAACTGCTCCTGAAACATCTACAACAACAGAGACCTCCTCAATCACATCAACTGCTCCAGAAACATCTACAACAACAGGGACATCCACAATCACAACAACTGCTCCTGAAACATCTACAACAACAGGGACATCCACAATAACAGCAACTCCTGCTGAAACATCTACAACAACAGAGACTTCCATAATAACAAAAACTCCTGCTGAAATATCTACAACAATAGAGACTTCCATAATCACAACAAATGCTCCTGAAACATCAACCACTAGTTTAGCAGAAACATCTACAACAACAGAGACATCCACAATCACAACAACTGCTCCAGAAACATCTACAACAACAGAGACATCCACAATCACAACAACTGCTCCTGAAACATCAACCACTAGTGCAGCAGAAACATCTACAACAACAGAGACATCCACAATCACAACAACTGCTCCTGAAACATCAACCACTAGTGCAGCAGAAACTTCTACAACAACAGAGACATCCACAATCACAACAACTGCTCCAGAAACATCTACAACAACAGAGACTTCCACAATCACAACAACTGCTCCAGAAACATCTACAACAACAGAGACATCCACAATCACAACAACTGCTCCTGAAACATCAACCACTAGTGCAGCAGAAACATCTACAACAACAGAGACATCCACAATCACAACAACTGCTCCAGAAACATCTACAACAACAGAGACTTCCACAATCACAACAACTGTTCCTGAAACATCATCAACAACAGGGACATCCACAATCACAACAACTGCTCCAGAAGCATCTACAACAACAGAGACATCCACAATCACAACAACTCCTGCTGAAACATTTATAACAACAGAGATTTCCACAATCACAGCAACTCCTGCTGAAACATCTACAACAATAGGGACATCCACAATCACAGCAACTCCTGCTGAAACATTTATAACAACAGAGATTTCCACAATCACAGCAACTCCTGCTGAAACATCTACAACAATAGGGACATCCACAATCACAACAACTCCTGCTGAAACATCTAAAACAACAGAGACATCCACAATCACAACAACTGCTCCTGAAACATCTACAACAACAGAGACATCCACAATCACAACAACTCCTGCTGAAACATCTACAACAACAGAGACAGCCACAATCACAACAAATGCTCCTGAAACATCTACAACAACAGAGACATCCACAATCACAACAACTCCTGCTGAAACATCTACAACAACAGAGACTTCCACAATCACAACAACTGCTCCTGAAACATCCACAACAACAGAGACATCCACAATCACAACAAATGCTCCTGAAACATCAACCACTAGTGCAGCAGAAACTTCTACAACAACAGAGACATCCACAATCACAACAACTGCTCCAGAAACATCTACAACAACAGAGACTTCCACAATCACAACAACTGCTCCAGAAACATCTACAACAACAGAGACATCCACAATCACAACAACTGCTCCTGAAACATCAACCACTAGTGCAGCAGAAACATCTACAACAACAGAGACATCCACAATCACAACAACTGCTCCAGAAACATCTACAACAACAGAGACTTCCACAATCACAACAACTGTTCCTGAAACATCATCAACAACAGGGACATCCACAATCACAACAACTGCTCCAGAAGCATCTACAACAACAGAGACATCCACAATCACAACAACTCCTGCTGAAACATTTATAACAACAGAGATTTCCACAATCACAGCAACTCCTGCTGAAACATCTACAACAATAGGGACATCCACAATCACAACAACTCCTGCTGAAACATCTACAACAATAGGGACATCCACAATCACAACAACTCCTGCTGAAACATCTACAACAACAGAGACATCCACAATCACAACAACTGCTCCTGAAACATCTACAACAACAGAGACATCCACAATCACAACAACTCCTGCTGAAACATCTACAACAACAGAGACAGCCACAATCACAACAAATGCTCCTGAAACATCTACAACAACAGAGACATCCACAATCACAACAACTCCTGCTGAAACATCTACAACAACAGAGACTTCCACAATCACAACAACTGCTCCTGAAACATCCACAACAACAGAGACATCCACAATCACAACAACTGCTCCTGAAACATCAACCACTAGTGCAGCAGAAACTTCTACAACAACAGAGACATCCACAATCACAACAACTGCTCCAGAAACATCTACAACAACAGAGACTTCCACAATCACAACAACTGCTCCAGAAACATCTACAACAACAGAGACATCCACAATCACAACAACTGCTCCTGAAACATCAACCACTAGTGCAGCAGAAACATCTACAACAACAGAGACATCCACAATCACAACAACTGCTCCAGAAACATCTACAACAACAGAGACTTCCACAATCACAACAACTGTTCCTGAAACATCATCAACAACAGGGACATCCACAATCACAACAACTGCTCCAGAAGCATCTACAACAACAGAGACATCCACAATCACAACAACTCCTGCTGAAACATTTATAACAACAGAGATTTCCACAATCACAGCAACTCCTGCTGAAACATCTACAACAATAGGGACATCCACAATCACAACAACTCCTGCTGAAACATTTATAACAACAGAGATTTCCACAATCACAGCAACTCCTGCTGAAACATCTACAACAATAGGGACATCCACAATCACAACAACTCCTGCTGAAACATCTACAACAACAGAGACATCCACAATCACAACAACTGCTCCTGAAACATCTACAACAACAGAGACATCCACAATCACAACAACTCCTGCTGAAACATCTACAACAACAGAGACAGCCACAATCACAACAAATGCTCCTGAAACATCTACAACAACAGAGACATCCACAATCACAACAACTCCTGCTGAAACATCTACAACAACAGAGACTTCCACAATCACAACAACTGCTCCTGAAACATCCACAACAACAGAGACATCCACAATCACAACAAATGCTCCTGAAACATCAACCACTAGTTTAGCAGAAACATCTACAACAACAGAGACATCCACAATCACAGCAACTCCTGCTGAAACATCTACAACAATAGAGACCTCCTCAATCACATCAACTGCTCCAGAAACATCTACAACAACAGAGACATCCACAATCACAACAACTGTTCCTGAAACATCATCAACAACAGGGACATCCACAATCACAACAACTGTTCCTGAAACATCATCAACAACAGAGACTTCCACAATCGCGACAACTGTTCCTGAAACATCTACAACAACAGAGACATCCACAATCACAACAACTGTTCCTGAAACATCTACAACAACAGAGACATCCACAATCACAACAACTGCTCCTGAAACATTAACAACAACAGAGACTTCCACAATCACAACAACTGTTCCTGAAACATCATCAACAACAGGGACATCCACAATCACAACAACTGCTCCAGAAACATCTACAACAACAGAGATATCTGCAATCACAACAACTGCTCCAGAAGCATCTACAACAACAGAGACCTCCTCAATCACAACGACTGCTCCTGAAACATCAACCACTAGTTTTGCAGAAACATCTACAACAACAGAGACATCCACAATCACAACGACTGCTCCTGAAACATCTACAACAACAGAGACCTCCTCAATCACATCAACTGCTCCAGAAACATCTACAACAACAGGGACATCCACAATCACAACAACTGCTCCTGAAACATCTACAACAACAGAGACCTCCTCAATCACATCAACTGCTCCAGAAACATCTACAACAACAGGGACATCCACAATCACAACAACTGCTCCTGAAACATCTACAACAACAGAGATTTCCACAATCACAGCAACTCCTGCTGAAACATCTACAACAATAGGGACATCCACAATCACAACAACTCCTGCTGAAACATCTACAACAACAGAGACATCCACAATCACAACAAATGTTCCTGAAACATCAACCACTAGTTTAGCAGAAACATCTACAACAACAGAGACATCTGCAATCACAACAACTGCTCCAGAAACATCTACAACAACAGAGACATCCACAATCACAACAACTCCTGCTGAAACATTTATAACAACAGAGATTTCCACAATCACAGCAACTCCTGCTGAAACATCTACAACAATAGGGACATCCACAATCACAACAACTCCTGCTGAAACATCTACAACAACAGAGACATCCACAATCACAACAACTGCTCCTGAAACATCTACAACAACAGAGACATCCACAATCACAACAACTCCTGCTGAAACATCTACAACAACAGAGACAGCCACAATCACAACAAATGCTCCTGAAACATCTACAACAACAGAGACTTCCACAATCACAACAACTGCTCCTGAAACATCCACAACAACAGAGACATCCACAATCACAACAAATGCTCCTGAAACATCAACCACTAGTTTAGCAGAAACATCTACAACAACAGAGACATCCACAATCACAGCAACTCCTGCTGAAACATCTACAACAATAGAGACCTCCTCAATCACATCAACTGCTCCAGAAACATCTACAACAACAGAGACATCCACAATCACAACAACTGTTCCTGAAACATCATCAACAACAGGGACATCCACAATCACAACAACTGTTCCTGAAACATCATCAACAACAGAGACTTCCACAATCGCGACAACTGTTCCTGAAACATCTACAACAACAGAGACATCCACAATCACAACAACTGTTCCTGAAACATCTACAACAACAGAGACATCCACAATCACAACAACTGCTCCTGAAACATTAACAACAACAGAGACTTCCACAATCACAACAACTGTTCCTGAAACATCATCAACAACAGGGACATCCACAATCACAACAACTGCTCCAGAAACATCTACAACAACAGAGATATCTGCAATCACAACAACTGCTCCAGAAGCATCTACAACAACAGAGACCTCCTCAATCACAACGACTGCTCCTGAAACATCAACCACTAGTTTTGCAGAAACATCTACAACAACAGAGACATCCACAATCACAACGACTGCTCCTGAAACATCTACAACAACAGAGACCTCCTCAATCACATCAACTGCTCCAGAAACATCTACAACAACAGGGACATCCACAATCACAACAACTGCTCCTGAAACATCTACAACAACAGAGACCTCCTCAATCACATCAACTGCTCCAGAAACATCTACAACAACAGGGACATCCACAATCACAACAACTGCTCCTGAAACATCTACAACAACAGGGACATCCACAATAACAGCAACTCCTGCTGAAACATCTAAAACAACAGAGACTTCCATAATAACAACAACTCCTGCTGAAATATCTACAACAATAGAGACTTCCATAATAACAACAAATGCTCCTGAAACATCAACCACTAGTTTAGCAGAAACATCTACAACAACAGAGACAAACACAATCACAACAACTGCTCCAGAAACATCTACAACAACAGAGACATCCACAATCACAACAACTGCTCCTGGAACATCAACCACTAGTGCAGCAGAAACATCTACAACAACAGAGGCATCCACAATCACAACAACTGCTCCAGAAACATCTACAACAGAGACTTCCACAATCACAACAACTGCTCCTGAAACATCAACCACTAGTGCAGCAGAAACATCTACAACAGAGACATCCACAATCACAACAAATGCTCCTGAAACATCAACCACTAGTTTAGCAGAGACATCTACAACAACTGTTCCTGAAACATCATCAACAACAGGGACATCCACAATCACGACAACTGCTCCAGAAACATCTACAACAATAGAGACATCCATAATAACAACAACTCCTGCTGAAATATCTACAACAATAGAGACTTCCATAATCACAACAAATGCTCCTGAAACATCAACCACTAGTTTAGCAGAAACATCTACAACAACAGAGACATTCACAATCACAACAACTGCTCCAGAAACATCTACAACAACAGAGACTTCCACAATCACAACAACTGCTCCTGAAACATCTACAACAACAGGGACATCCACAATCACAACAACTCCTGCTGAAACATCTACCACAACAGAGACATCCACAATCACAACAAATGCTCCTGAAACATCAACCACTAGTGCAGCAGAAACATCTACAACAACAGAGACATCCACAATAACAACAACTGCTCCAGAAACATCTACAACAACAGAGACTTCCACAATCACAACAACTGCTCCTGAAACATCTACAACAACAGGGACATCCACAATCACAACAACTCCTGCTGAAACATCTACAACAACAGAGACTTCCACAATCGCAACAACTGCTCATGAAATATCATCAACAACAGGGACATCCACAATCACAACAACTGCTCCTGAAACATCTACAACAACAGAGATATCCACAATCACAACAACTGCTCCTGAAACATCTACAACAACAGAGACTTCCACAATAACAACAACTCTTGCTGAAATATCTACAACAATAGAGACTTCCATAATAACAACAACTCCTGCTGAAATATCTACAACAATAGAGACTTCCATAATCACAACAAATGCTCCTGAAACATCAACCACTAGTTTAGCAGAAACATCTACAACAACAGAGACATCCACAATCACAACCACTGCTCCAGAAACATCTACAACAACAGAGACATCCACAATCACAACAACTGCTCCTGAAACATCAACCACTAGTGCAGCAGAAACATCTACAACAACAGAGACTTACACAATCACAACAACTGCTCCTGAAACATCAACCACTAGTGCAGCAGAAACATCTACAACAACAGAGACTTCCACAATCACAACAACTGCTCTTGAAACATCTACAACAACAGAGACATCCACAATCACAACAAATGCTCCTGAAACATCAACCACTAGTTTAGCAGAAACATCTACAACAACAGAGACATCCACAATCACAACAACTGTTCCTGAAACATCATCAACAACAGGGACATCCACAATCACAACAACTGTTCCTGAAACATCATCAACAACAGGGACATCCACAATCACAACAACTCCTGCTGAAATATCTACAACAATAGAGACTTCCATAATCACAACAACTGCTCCTGAAACATCAACCACTAGTGCAGCAGAAACATCTACAACAACAGAGACATCCACAATCACAACAACTTCTCCAGAAACATCTACAACAACAGAGACTTCCACAATCAAAACAACTGCTCCTGAAACATCTACAACGACAGGGACATCCACAATCACAACAACTCCTGCTGAAACATCTACAACAACAGAGACATCCACAATCACAACAAATGCTCCTGAAACATCAACCACTAGTTTAGCAGAAACATCTACAACAACAGAGACATCCACAATCACAGCAACTCCTGCTGAAACATCTACAACAACAGAGACATCCACAATCACAACAACTGTTCCTGAAACATCATCAACAACAGGGACATCCACAATCACAACAACTGCTCCTGAAACATCTACAACAACAGAGACATCCACAATAACAACAACTCCTGCTGAAATATCTACAACAATAGAGACTTCCATAATCACAACAAATACTCCTGAAACATCAACCGCTAGTTTAGGAGAAACATCTACAACAACAGAGACATCCACAATCACAACAACTGCTCCTGAAACATCTACAACAACAGAGACTTCCACAATCACAACAACTGCTCCTGAAACATCAACCACTAGTGCAGCAGAAACATCTACAACAACAGAGACATCCACAATCACAACAACTTCTCCAGAAACATCTACAACAACAGAGACTTCCACAATCACAACAACTGCTCCTGAAACATCAACCACTAGTGCAGCAGAAACATCTACAACAGAGACTTCCACAATCACAACAACTGCTCCTGAAACATCTATAACAACAGGGACATCCACAATCACAACAACTCCTGCTGAAAAATCTACAACAATAGAGACTTCCATAATCACAACAAATGCTCCTGAAACATCAACCACTAGTTTAGCAGAAACATCTACAACAACAGAGACATCCACAATCACAACAACTGTTCCTGAAACATCATCAACAACAGGGACATCCACAATCACACCAACTGTTCCTGAAACATCATCAACAACAGGGACATCCACAATCACAACAACTCCTGCTGAAATATCTACAACAATAGAGACTTCCACAATCACAACAACTGCTCCTGAAACATCAACCACTAGTGCAGCAGAAACATCTACAACAACAGAGACATCCACAATCACAACAACTTCTCCAGAAACATCTACAACAACAGAGACTTCCACAATCAAAACAACTGCTCCTGAAACATCTACAACGACAGGGACATCCACAATCACAACAACTCCTGCTGAAACATCTACAACAACAGAGACATCCACAATCACAACAAATGCTCCTGAAACATCAACCACTAGTTTAGCAGAAACATCTACAACAACAGAGACATCCACAATCACAGCAACTCCTGCTGAAACATCTACAACAACAGAGACATCCACAATCACAACAACTGTTCCTGAAACATCATCAACAACAGGGACATCCACAATCACAACAACTGCTCCTGAAACATCTACAACAACAGAGACATCCACAATAACAACAACTCCTGCTGAAATATCTACAACAATAGAGACTTCCATAATCACAACAAATACTCCTGAAACATCAACCGCTAGTTTAGGAGAAACATCTACAACAACAGAGACATCCACAATCACAACAACTGCTCCTGAAACATCTACAACAACAGAGACTTCCACAATCACAACAACTGCTCCTGAAACATCAACCACTAGTGCAGCAGAAACATCTACAACAACAGAGACATCCACAATCACAACAACTTCTCCAGAAACATCTACAACAACAGAGACTTCCACAATCACAACAACTGCTCCTGAAACATCAACCACTAGTGCAGCAGAAACATCTACAACAGAGACTTCCACAATCACAACAACTGCTCCTGAAACATCTACAACAACAGGGACATCCACAATCACAACAACTCCTGCTGAAAAATCTACAACAATAGAGACTTCCATAATCACAACAAATGCTCCTGAAACATCAACCACTAGTTTAGCAGAAACATCTACAACAACAGAGACATCCACAATCACAAAAAATGCTCCTGAAACATCAACCACTAGTTTAGCAGAAACATCTACAACAACAGAGACATCCACAATCACAACAACTGCTCCTGAAACATCTACAACAACAGAGACATCCACAATCACAACAACTGCTCCTGAAACATCATCAACAACAGGGACATCCACAATCACGACAACTGCTCCTGAAACATCTACAACAACAGAGACATCCACAATCACAACAACTGCTCCAGAAACATCTACAACAACAGGGACATCCACAATCACAACAACTCCTGCTGAAATATCTACAACAATAGAGACTTCCATAATCACAACAACTGCTCCTGAAACATCAACCACTAGTGCAGCAGAAACATCTACAACAACAGAGACATCCACAATCACAACAACTTCTCCAGAAACATCTACAACAACAGAGACTTCCACAATCACAACAACTGCTCCTGAAACCTCTACAACGACAGGGACATCCACAATCACAACAACTCCTGCTGAAACATCTACAACAACAGAGACATCCACAATCACAACAAATGCTCCTGAAACATCAACCACTAGTTTAGCAGAAACATCTACAACAACAGAGACATCCACAATCACAGCAACTCCTGCTGAAACATCTACAACAACAGAGACATCCACAATCACAACAACTGTTCCTGAAACATCATCAACAACAGGGACATCCACAATCACAACAACTCCTGCTGAAACATCTACAACAACAGAGACTTCCACAATCGCAACAACTGCTCATGAAATATCATCAACAACAGGGACATCCACAATCACAACAACTGCTCCTGAAACATCTACAACAACAGAGACCTCCTCAATCACATCAACTGCTCCAGAAACATCTACAACAACAGGGACATCCACAATCACAACAACTGCTCCTGAAACATCTACAACAACAGGGACATCCACAATAACAGCAACTCCTGCTGAAACATCTACAACAACAGAGACTTCCATAATAACAACAACTCCTGCTGAAATATCTACAACAATAGAGACTTCCATAATAACAACAAATGCTCCTGAAACATCAACCACTAGTTTAGCAGAAACATCTACAACAACAGAGACAAACACAATCACAACAACTGCTCCAGAAACATCTACAACAACAGAGACATCCACAATCACAACAACTGCTCCTGAAACATCAACCACTAGTGCAGCAGAAACATCTACAACAACAGAGGCATCCACAATCACAACAACTGCTCCAGAAACATCTACAACAGAGACTTCCACAATCACAACAACTGCTCCTGAAACATCAACCACTAGTGCAGCAGAAACATCTACAACAACAGAGACATCCACAATCACAACAACTTCTCCAGAAACATCTACAACTACAGAGACTTCCACAATCACAACAACTGCTCCTGAAACATCAACCACTAGTGCAGCAGAAACATCTACAACAGAGACATCCACAATCACAACAAATGCTCCTGAAACATCAACCACTAGTTTAGCAGAGACATCTACAACAACTGTTCCTGAAACATCATCAACAACAGGGACATCCACAATCACGACAACTGCTCCAGAAACATCTACAACAATAGAGACATCCATAATAACAACAACTCCTGCTGAAATATCTACAACAATAGAGACTTCCATAATCACAACAAATGCTCCTGAAACATCAACCACTAGTTTAGCAGAAACATCTACAACAACAGAGACATCCACAATCACAACAACTGCTCCTGAAACATCAACCACTAGTGCAGCAGAAACATCTACAACAACAGAGACATCCACAATCACAACAACTGCTCCAGAAACATCTACAACAACAGAGACTTCCACAATCACAACAACTGCTCCTGAAACATCTACAACAACAGGGACATCCACAATCACAACAACTCCTGCTGAAACATCTACCACAACAGAGACATCCACAATCACAACAAATGCTCCTGAAACATCAACCACTAGTTTAGCAGAACCATCTACAACAACAGAGACATCCACAATCACAACAACTGTTCCTGAAACATCATCAACAACAGGGACATCCACAATCACAACAACTCCTGCTGAAACATCTACAACAACAGAGACTTCCACAATCGCAACAACTGCTCATGAAATATCATCAACAACAGGGACATCCACAATCACAACAACTGCTCCTGAAACATCTACAACAACAGAGACATCCACAATCACAACAACTGCTCCAGAAACATCTACAACAACAGAGACATCCACAATCACAACAACTGCTCCTGAAACATCAACCACTAGTGCAGCAGAAACATCTACAACAACAGAGACTTCCACAATCACAACAACTGCTCTTGAAACATCTACAACAACAGAGACATCCACAATCACAACAAATGCTCCTGAAACATCAACCACTAGTTTAGCAGAAACATCTACAACAACAGAGACATCCACAATCACAACAACTGCTCCAGAAACATCTACAACAACAGGGACATCCACAATCACAACAACTCCTGCTGAAATATCTACAACAATAGAGACTTCCATAATCACAACAACTGCTCCTGAAACATCAACCACTAGTGCAGCAGAAACATCTACAACAACAGAGACATCCACAATCACAACAACTTCTCCAGAAACATCTACAACAACAGAGACTTCCACAATCACAACAACTCCTGCTGAAACATCTACAACAACAGAGACATCCACAATCACAACAAATGCTCCTGAAACATCATCAACAACAGGGACATCCACAATCACGACAACTGCTCCTGAAACATCTACAACAACAGAGACATCCACAATCACAACAACTGCTCCAGAAACATCTACAACAACAGGGACATCCACAATCACAACAACTCCTGCTGAAATATCTACAACAATAGAGACTTCCATAATCACAACAACTGCTCCTGAAACATCAACCACTAGTGCAGCAGAAACATCTACAACAACAGAGACATCCACAATCACAACAACTTCTCCAGAAACATCTACAACAACAGAGACTTCCACAATCACAACAACTGCTCCTGAAACATCTACAACGACAGGGACATCCACAATCACAACAACTCCTGCTGAAACATCTACAACAACAGAGACATCCACAATCACACCAAATGCTCCTGAAACATCAACCACTAGTTTAGCAGAAACATCTACAACAACAGAGACATCCACAATCACAGCAACTCCTGCTGAAACATCTACAACAACAGAGACATCCACAATCACAACAACTGTTCCTGAAACATCATCAACAACAGGGACATCCACAATCACAACAACTCCTGCTGAAACATCTACAACAACAGAGACTTCCACAATCGCAACAACTGCTCATGAAATATCATCAACAACAGGGACATCCACAATCACAACAACTGCTCCTGAAACATCTACAACAACAGAGACATCCACAATAACAACAACTCCTGCTGAAATATCTACAACAATAGAGACTTCCATAATCACAACAAATACTCCTGAAACATCAACCGCTAGTTTAGCAGAAACATCTACAACAACAGAGACATCCACAATCACAACAACTGCTCCTGAAACATCTACAACAACAGAGACTTCCACAATCACAACAACTGCTCCTGAAACATCAACCACTAGTGCAGCAGAAACATCTACAACAACAGAGACATCCACAATCACAACAACTTCTCCAGAAACATCTACAACAACAGAGACTTCCACAATCACAACAACTGCTCCTGAAACATCAACCACTAGTGCAGCAGAAACATCTACAACAGAGACTTCCACAATCACAACAACTGCTCCTGAAACATCTACAACAACAGGGACATCCACAATCACAACAACTCCTGCTGAAACATCTACAACAACAGAGACATCCACAATCACAGCAACTGCTCCTGAAACATCTACAACAACAAAGACATCCACAATCACAACAAATGCTCCTGAAACATCAACCACTAGTTTAGCAGAAACATCTACAACAACAGAGACATCCACAATCACAACAACTGCTCCAGAAACATCTACAACAATAGAGACATCCACAATAACAGCAACTCCTGCTGAAAAATCTACAACAATAGAGACTTCCATAATCACAACAAATGCTCCTGAAACATCAACCACTAGTTTAGCAGAAACATCTACAACAACAGAGACATCCACAATCACAAAAAATGCTCCTGAAACATCAACCACTAGTTTAGCAGAAACATCTACAACAACAGAGACATCCACAATCACAACAACTGCTCCTGAAACATCTACAACAACAGAGACATCCACAATCACAACAACTGCTCCTGAAACATCTACAACAACAGAGACATCCACAATCACAACAACTCCTGCTGAAACATCTACAACAACAGAGACTTCCATGATCACAACAAATGTTCCTGAAACATCAACCACTAGTTTAGCAGAAACATCTACAACAACAGAGACATCCACAACCACAGCAACTCCTGCTGAAACATCTACAACAACAGAGATCTCCTCAATCACATCAAATGTTCCTGAAACATCATCAACAACAGGTACATCCACAATCACAACAACTGCTCCTGAAACATCTACAACAACAGAGACTTCCATAATAACAACAACTCCTGCTGAATTATCTAAAACAACAGAGACTTCCGCAATCACAACAACTGCTCCTGAAACATCAACCACTAGTGCAGCAGAAACATCTACAACAACAGAGACATCCACAATCACAACAACTCCTGCTGAAACATCTACAACAACAGAGACATCCACAATCACAACAAATGCTCCTGAAACATCAACCACTAGTTTAGCAGAAACATCTACAACAACAGAGACATCCACAATCACAACAACTGCTCCTGAAACATCTACAACAACAGAGACATCCACAATCACAACAACTCCTGCTGAAACATCTACAACAACAGAGACATCCACAATCACAACAAATGTTCCTGAAACATCAACCACTAGTTTAGCAGAAACATCTACAACAACAGAGACATCCACAATCACAACAACTGCTCCTGAAACATCTACAACAACAGAGACATCCACAATCACAACAACTCCTGCTGAAACATCTACAACAACAGAGACATCCACAATCACAACAAATGTTCCTGAAACATCAACCACTAGTTTAGCAGAAACATCTACAACAACAGAGACATCCACAATCACAGCAACTCCTGCTGAAACATCTACAACAACAGAGACTTCCACAATCGCAACAACTGTTCCTGAAACATCTACAACAACAGAGACATCCACAATAACAACAACTCCTGCTGAAATATCTACAACAATAGAGACTTCCATAATCACAACAAATGCTCCTGAAACATCAACAACAACAGAGACTTCCACAATCACAACAACTGCTCCTGAAACATCTACAACAACAGAGACTTCCACAATCACAACAACTGCTCCTGAAACATCAACCACTAGTGCAGCAGAAACATCTACAACAACAGAGACATCCACAATCACAACAACTGCTCCTGAAACATCTACAACAACAGAGACTTCCACAATCACAACAACTGCTCCTGAAACATCAACCACTAGTGCAGCAGAAACATCTACAACAACAGAGACATCCACAATCACAACAACTTCTCCAGAAACATCTACAACAACAGAGACATCCACAATCACAACAAATGCTCCTGAAACATCAACCACTAGTTTAGCAGAAACATCTACAACAACAGAGACATCCACAATCACAACAAATGCTCCTGAAACATCAACCACTAGTTTAGCAGAAACATCTACAACAACAGAGACATCCACAATCACAACAACTGTTCCTGAAACATCATCAACAACAGAGACATCCACAATCACAACAACTGCTCCTGAAACATCTACAACAACAGAGACATCCACAATCACAACAACTCCTGCTGAAACATCTACAACAACAGAGACTTCCATGATCACAACAAATGTTCCTGAAACATCAACCACTAGTTTAGCAGAAACATCTACAACAACAGAGACATCCACAACCACAGCAACTCCTGCTGAAACATCTACAACAACAGAGATCTCCTCAATCACATCAAATGTTCCTGAAACATCATCAACAACAGGTACATCCACAATCACAACAACTGCTCCTGAAACATCTACAACAACAGAGACTTCCATAATAACAACAACTCCTGCTGAAATATCTAAAACAACAGAGACTTCTGCAATCACAACAACTGCTCCTGAAACATCAACCACTAGTGCAGCAGAAACATCTACAACAACAGAGACATCCACAATCACAACAACTCCTGCTGAAACATCTACAACAACAGAGACATCCACAATCACAACAAATGCTCCTGAAACATCAACCACTAGTTTAGCAGAAACATCTACAACAACAGAGACATCCACAATCACAACAACTGCTCCTGAAACATCTACAACAACAGAGACATCCACAATCACAACAACTCCTGCTGAAACATCTACAACAACAGAGACTTCCATGATCACAACAAATGTTCCTGAAACATCAACCACTAGTTTAGCAGAAACATCTACAACAACAGAGACATCCACAATCACAGCAACTCCTGCTGAAACATCTACAACAACAGAGATCTCCTCAATCACATCAACTGTTCCTGAAACATCATCAACAACAGAGACTTCCATAATAACAACAACTCCTGCTGAAATATCTACAACAATAGAGACTTCCATAATCACAACAACTGCTCCTGAAACATCAACCACTAGTGCAGCAGAAACATCTACAACAACAGAGACATCCACAATCACAACAACTTCTCCAGAAACATCTACAACAACAGAGACTTCCACAATCACAACAACTGCTCCTGAAACATCTACGACAGGGACATCCACAATCACAACAACTCCTGCTGAAACATCTACAACAACAGAGACATCCACAATCACAACAAATGCTCCTGAAACATCAACCACTAGTTTAGCAGAAACATCTACAACAACAGAGACATCCACAATCACAACAAATGCTCCTGAAACATCAACCACTAGTTTAGCAGAAACATCCACAACAACAGAGACATCCACAATCACAGCAACTCCTGCTGAAACATCTACAACAACAGAGACATCCACAATCACAACAACTGTTCCTGAAACATCATCAACAACAGGGACATCCACAATCACAACAACTCCTGCTGAAACATCTACAACAACAGAGACATCCACAATAACAACAACTCCTGCTGAAATATCTACAACAATAGAGACTTCCATAATCACAACAAATGCTCCTGAAACATCAACCGCTAGTTTAGCAGAAACATCTACAACAACAGAGACATCCACAATCACAACAACTGCTCCTGAAACATCTACAACAACAGAGACTTCCACAATCACAACAACTGCTCCTGAAACATCAACCACTAGTGCAGCAGAAACATCTACAACAGAGACTTCCACAATCACAACAACTGCTCCTGAAACATCTACAACAACAGGGACATCCACAATCACAACAACTGCTCCTGAAACATCTACAACAACAGAGACTTCCATAATAACAACAACTTCTCCAGAAACATCTACAACAACAGAGACTTCCACAATCACAACAACTGCTCCTGAAACATCAACCACTAGTGCAGCAGAAACATCTACAACAACAGAGACATTCACAATCACAACAACTCCTGCTGAAACATCTACAACAACAGAGACATCCACAATCACAACAAATGCTCCTGAAACATCAACCACTAGTTTAGCAGAAACATCTACAACAACAGAGACATCCACAATCACAACAACTGCTCCTAAAACATCTACAACAACAGAGACATCCACAATCACAACAACTGTTCCTGAAACATCATCAACAACAGGGACATCCACAATCACAACAACTCCTGCTGAAACATCTACAACAACAGAGACTTCCACAATCGCAACAACTGCTCATGAAATATCATCAACAACAGGGACATCCACAATCACAACAACTGCTCCTGAAACATCTACAACAACAGAGACATCCACAATAACAGCAACTCCTGCTGAAACATCTACAACAACAGAGACTTCCATAATAACAACAACTCCTGCTGAAATATCTACAACAATAGAGACTTCCATAATCACAACAAATGCTCCTGAAACATCAACCGCTAGTTTAGCAGAAACATCTACAACAACAGAGACATCCACAATCACAACAACTGCTCCAGAAACATCATCAACAACAGGGACATCCACAATCACAACAACTGCTCCTGAAACATCTACAACAACAGAGACTTCCATAATAACAACAACTCCTGCTGAAATATCTACAACAATAGAGACTTCCATAATAACAACAACTCCTGCTGAAACATCTTCAACAATAGAGACTTCCAAAATCACAACAACTGCTCCTGAAACATCTACAACAACAGAGACATCCACAATCACAACAACTGCTCCTGAAACATCTACAACAACAGAGACATCCACAATCACAACAAATGCTCCTGAAACATCAACCACTAGTTTAGCAGAAACATCTACAACAACAGAGACTTCCATAATAACAACAACTCCTGCTGAAACACCTACAACAAAAGAGACCTCCTCAATCACAACAGCTGCTGCTGAAACACCCACCACTACTGCAGCAGAAACATCTACAACAAAAGAGACTTCCACAATCACAACAACTGATCCTGAAACATCCACCACTAGAGCAGCAGAAACATCCACAACAACAGAGACTTCCACAATCACAACAACTGCTTCTGAAATACCCACCACTAGTGCAACAGAAACATTTACATCAACAGAGACTTCCACAATCCCATTAACTGCTTCAGAAACACCCACCACTAGTGCAACAGAAACATCTATAACAACACATACTTCCACAATGAAAACAACTGCTGCTGAAACACCCACCACTAGTGCAGCAGAAACATCTGCAACAACAGATACTTCCACAATCACAACAACTACTCCTGAAACATCTACGAAAACAGAGACCTCCTCAATCACAACAGCTGCTGCTGAAACATCCACCACTATTGCAGCAGAAACAACTACAACAACACAGACTTCCACAATCACAATAACTTCTGCTGAAACACCCACCACTAGTGCAGCAGAAACATCTACAACAACAGAGACCTCAACAATCACAACAAGTCCTGCTGAAACACCCACCACTAGTCCAGCAGAAATATCTTTAACAACAACCACCTCCTCAATCACAACAACATCTGCTGAAATACCAACCACTAGTGCAGTAGAAACATCTACAACAACACAGACTTCCACAATCACAATAACTTCTGCTGAAACACCCACCACTAGTGCAGCAGAAACATCTACAACAACAGAGACCTCAACAATCACAACAACTGCTGCTGAAACACCCACCACTAGTGCAGCAGAAAAATCTACAACAAAAGAGACCTCCACAGTCATGACTCCCGCTGAAACATCATCAACAGTATTCACAACTTTTGCTGGAACTACTACTGCAGGAGTTTCCACAACAGCCCCACAAACCATATCTACAGCAGAACCTATTGTGATTACCACTTCAACCACTTCTGAAAGCACCACTGTTGGTACAGCCACAACACCCACAATACTAACATCTACAACAACAACAACACATCCTTCAACAGAGACATTATCTCCTGCTGAAAGTACTACTGCAGGAGTTTCCACAACAGCCCCACAAACCATATCTACAGCAGAACCTATTGTGATTACCACTTCAACCACTACTGAAAGCACCACTGTCAGTACAGCAACAATGTTCACAAAACCAACAGCTACAACAACACATCCTTTAACAGTGACATCAACTCCTGCTGGAACTACTACTGCAGGAGTTTCCACAACAGCATCACAAACAACATCTACTGCTGTAACTTCAGTGATTCCCACATTAACCACTTCTGAAATCACCACTCTAAGTACAGCCACAATATCCAAAACACCAACAGCTGCAACAACAACAACATATCCTTCAACAATGACATCAACTCCTGCTGGAACTATTACTGCAGGAGTTTCCACAACAGCACCACAAACAACATCTACAGTAGAACCTATTATTATTACCACTTCTGAAAGCACCCCTGTCAGTACAGCCACAGCATCCACAACACCAACAGCTACAACAACAATAACAACAAGAACATATCCTTCAACAGTGACATCATCTCCTGCTGGAACTAATCCTGCAGGAGTTTCCACAACAGCACATCAAACAACATCTGCTACTGTAACTTCAGTAATTCCCACTTTAACCACTTCTGAAAGCACCACTGCCAGTATAGCCTCAACATCCACAAGACCAATAGCTACAACAACAACAACAAGACATCCTTCAACAGTGAAATCAACTCCTGCTGGAACTACTACTGCAGGAGTTTCCCGAACAGCACATCAAACAACATCTGCCACTGTAACTTCAGTAATTCCCACTTCAACCACTTCTGAAAGCACCACTGTCAGTACAGCCACAATACCAACAGCAGGAACAACACATCCTTCAACAGTGACATCAACTCCTGCTGGAACTACTACTACAGAAGTTTCCACAACAGCACCACAAACAACATCTACTGCTGTAACTTCATTGATTCCCACTTTAACCACTTCCGAAAGCACCAATGTTAGTACAGCCACAACACCAACAGTTACAACAACACACCCTTCAACAGTGACATCAACTCCTGCTGGAAATACTACTGCAGGGGTTTCCACAACAGCACCACACACAACATCTACTGCTGTAACTTCAGTAATTCCCACTTCAACCACTTCTGAAAGCACCACTGTCAGTACAATCACAATACCAACATCTACAACAACACACCTTTCAACAGTGACATCAACTTCTGCTGGAACTACTACTGCAGGAGTTCCCACAACAACAGGGCCCTCAGCTGCCACTATAA
The DNA here is from genome assembly GCA_027474115.1 of Schizopygopsis malacanthus. Classification (NCBI taxonomy): domain Eukaryota; kingdom Metazoa; phylum Chordata; class Actinopteri; order Cypriniformes; family Cyprinidae; genus Schizopygopsis; species Schizopygopsis malacanthus. The sequence goes on along the minus strand of CM049871.1, from coordinate 6,353,543 downwards.
CTACTGCTGGAACAGCCACGACCAGTGAAGCAGTTATCATAACAGTGCCACAAACAACAGCGTCTTATTCTGCCTCAGCCACTTCAACAAACTTTGAAATTACAACATCCATACCAGCTCCTGCTACTAGTGGAGCAGTTACCATGACAGCAGCACCGACATTTATGTCATTCTCTCCATCTTCAAATGTCTCGGAGAGCACAACTTTTAATACCATTCAAACATCCTCAACAACAACAGGATTCTCTGCACTAAAAACTGAAACTTCAGTTTTTACTTCAGCAACTCCCTTTTTAAGTATCTTTAACACTACGATTGGTAGCACAACTGGAACATCCAAAAATCAATTTGCCTCAACCACTAATAAAACCCCTGTCTTCACCAATAATGCAACAACAACAACAACATCGAGACCCTTGACACCTACACCTAAAGTGCCTATGACTACAACTACAAAATCTGCACCCCTGTATCTAACAGATCTGGTGTTCCGCTCTTATGACAACTTTATAGCTCAACTCAGTGATCCAAACTCTCAGGCCTTCAGTTCAAGATCTGAGCTTGTCAGATTTCAGGTGAGTTACCATAAACTTACCAGATTCACAGTTGACAAACAGAAAATATCTTGTACTTATGCACTCTTGTACAGTGTTAATTTTGGCAGGCATTTTTGATTTAGTCTTAGTCTTGAGACGAACATGTTTAATAGTCTTAGTCACATTTTAGTCATTTGAGTCTTTCATAGTTTTAGTCTAGTTTTAGTCGATGAAAGTCATTACATTTTAGTCAACTTTTAGTCATTACTTTAAATCAAACTGCAGTTACCAGCATTTATTTTGGTAGCTATTTTATATGTCTTCAAACAAAAATAGTTATTAATTCTTCTCTCTTTAGACAAAATCAATTAAGCTTATGATGAATTTGAATCAAGGATTGAATTTGGAAAAACAGGAATACATTTTAATTTTTTGGTAGAAATACAAATGAAACTCGTTTTTTTCAGATACAGTAGGTTTACTTCACAAGTACACATTTATTTAACATACTTTGTTGGTTATCATTGATGATGACAGATGTGTTTTTAATTAGAAATACTGCCCCTTTAAGATGGAAGGTATGCATGTAATACTGACACACATTCTGTTTTTAACCCACCTGTTTACACTCACTTAAGCCATAACCGACTGTATTTACATGAGATACTGAGATAGGCTACTTTACTGAGAACTGATCGCGCGCTGTATGAGAACTGAAGAAGTGGAGCGTGCACGAGAGAGAGAGCGAGCACTTCTATCAGCGTGATTACGCCTGGCCTTCACTAACTTTAATTTAATCGACAACGAATTGTGACTCCCGGGAAAAACGGAACGTCTGGTCACTCTATCCCTAACCATTCGGGTGCGGAGGCCATTGTTTCAGAACGCTAGATCGCGTTTTGGTAGCCTATCGTCCACTGCGGCTGCTGCAGTAACACTATATGCGAACGCCCCTCATCTGGTAGTAATCCAATGACAGAGATGCACATTATGAAAGACAAAGACAGTTAATTTAGCCAATATGATTTATTTTGAATGCCCTGTAGTCCTCAAATAACATTCTAGTCCCGTCTCGTCTTGTTAATGAAGATGCGACATACGTGTCGTCATAATTTCGTCATTAGATATTATTTTTAGCTTGTCAACGTCTCATCTTAATCACAGAAAAAAAGGTTCGTTGACAAATATTTTTAGTCGCCGTCTTAGTCGACAAAATTAACACTGCTCTTGTACATGTACTCATAAATAAATAAAAAATCCTCAACAGGAATCAGTGTAATTTAACAAATGAATAACGTAATTCTGACTATGGTTGTGATTGCCTGTTATTGTATGTTACAGCTTGAACAACTCTACAGGGCAAAATATTCTTCTTTTGTCAGAGTGATGGTCATACGTTTCAGGTGAATATGGAATTTATGTGCATTGTGTGTGTGTGTGTGTGTGTGTGTGTGTGTGTGTGTGAGAGAGAGAGAGAGAGAGAGAGAGAGAGAGAGAGAGAGATGCAGTAAACTTATTGTGCAGTTAAGTTATTATATATTAATAATATGCTCATATTAAGGAATCCTATTTTTTTTCCAGACCTGGGTCAATCATCACGGAAACACAGCTAGTTTTCAACTACACACAGCCTGTTCCGACCGTACAGGAGATTTCAGACACCCTCTTTACAGCAGTGATAGTAGGAAGTGTCAACCCACTGAATATAACTCCTTACTCAATTTCGGTCAATGGTTCGAGTAAGTTTACTTGCATTTCAGAACACAATTAGCAAATTCTCAAAGTCGCAGAAAAACTAGCACTTTGCTGAATAGTTCTTGTAGAATTGACATGCCTACATAGCCAGAATGATGCAAATGTTTACGTAGCCTATGATACACAAATCACACAGTAGCCTACATTTTGGGGCCATATTTACTAAACAGGGCAAATTAGCACGAGAGCACAATTTCAAAACAGCTCTAATGGGTGTGGAAAATTCTGTGGGTGATTTACATAGATGCAAAATTTCATTTACATATTGTAATATACCAAGTGTAGCGCAAATTAACGTAGTCCCAAATTAGCAAAGCTTATGCTCATCAGTTGCAGGTGATCTTATGACAGAGACGCAGCTTGTTATGTGTAAACTGACAAACACATACATATAACGTTCCGATAATGTGTTCTTCTGGCATTCCAAATAAATTAAGAAGTGAGGTAAAATCCTCTCCCTTCTACCATACGCTCCATGTTCTCTGTGGTGCCTCCTCCTAGCAACAACAATTGCAGCCATTTCAAACACAAAATAGTTTAAGACATGCTTTTTGGGGGTGTTAAATAAGGGCGCAGATGCCAGTTATTTGATGTGCGCAAACATTAGTAAATCGCGTTGCATGATTTATTTGAATACTCTCCTCCCATAAATTTTGCATCTGAAAGAGAAACTCCTACAAATGCATAGGCCTATTCAATAAGGTCAAGTGCAAAAATAACTGTGTCCACGCCTTTTCAGCGCTAATTCTTCACTGCGCATCTTTAGTAAATCCTGACAGTAGCCTACTATTTTAACGCCAAAAAACAGTTTGCACTGGCGCAAGCTGTTGGTAAATCTGGCCCTTGGTATTGTAATGAAACCTTGTATTTTGTTAATCTAATTTGTCAATCTTAATAATTTATCATTTCCAGTGTTGGGGGTAATGCATTTCAAGTAACGCGAGTTACGTAATAATATTACTTTTTTAAAGTAACTAGTAAAGTAACGCATTACTTTTTAATTTACTAGAAAATTAATTTTTTCCATTTATTGACTGACAGTGCGCTGTGTGAACATGATCTTACTGTAGTTCTAATCTAGACTAAATGTGAATGTGTATTAATTCATCCCACTCGCAAAAAAACAGATTCAGTATTCATCAAAATTAATTAAAACTGTGAAATGCAAACTCAGAATATGATGCAAACCTGCAATAATTAAACATGTTAAACAACACAAATGTATCTAATCTTATTTTACTAACCAATGTGTTTGCTGTTGACCTTTGATGATCCAGTTCAACCATACTAATAAGCAAAAAATACATTAGAAAAACTAACAATTGTGCTTAGTTGTTTTTTTTATTGCTGAAGAGTGTTGAACTTCTTCTCCTGTGTTCTTCTGTACAGACGTGAATTACTCGTCCTTCAGTCTGAGGTTTATTTTTTACACTTTTTGGTGTGAAAGGGCTTTACATTTGCTATAAATATAACTTCTTGTATTAAAAACAAACAATCAAGCCGTGCTCATATTTAAAAAGCAACGCGAAAGTAATGCAAAAGTAATGTAACGCATTACTTTCCATAAAAAGTAACTAAGTAACGTAATTAGTTACTTCTTTAGGGAGTAACGCAATATTGTAATGCATTACTTTTAAAAGTAACTTTCCCCAACACTGATCATTTCTTTCTTACAGTTATAAACACGACTACTTCAACTACGGCTTCAACAACAACAACAACAACAACAGCAGCAGCGATGTCACTAACAACAACAACAAAAACAAATACAACAAATACAACAACAACAACAATAACAAGACCCTTGACATCTACAACTAAAGTCCCTACAGCTACAACTACAAGAGTTATACCGATTTATCTAACAGTGCTGGTGTTTCGCTCTTTTGACATATTTATAGCTGAACTCAGTAATCAATCTTCTCAGGCCTTCAAGTCAAGAGCTCAGCTTGTCATAGCTCAGGTGAGGTTCACACGTGACACACAGAAAGTATGTTGCCTGTACTCAAGAGAACAGACAAAATATATTTTAGACTAAAGCCAAACATATTGTATATGGGGATTTGTTATTATTTGTATTGCTTAGTAATAAATAACTGACACATTTTCCCCCTCACAAACTAAAAAAGTCCTCAACAGTTAGCAATGTAATTAACAAATGAAAAAGTTAATTCTGACTGTGGTTGTGATTGCATGTTATTGTATGTTACAGCTTGAATCAATCTACAGAGCAAAATATCCTTCCTTTATCAGAGTGATTGTCATACGTTTCAGGTAAATATGGGAATTATAAATGCATTATAACTTATTATACTGAAAATGTATTATATAATAGTAATATGCTCATATTAACAAATCCTATTTGACATTGTTTTTTTTTTTTTAGTTCCGGGTCAATTATCACGGAAACACAACTAGCTTTCAATTCCACACAACCTGTTCCAACCGTTCAAGAGATTGCAGACTCCCTCCTGACAGCAGTGACAACAGGAGGTGTTGATCCACTGAAAATAATCCCTACATCGATTTCAGTCAATGGTTCAGGTACGTTTGATTGCATATCCTGCAACATGTTCTGAAAGTTTTACAACAACTGCGCCTAGCAATTTTGCTCTATAGATCTTGTGGAATTTCTAGCCTATAGCTCTAGTCACTTGTTTATTATATATATATAAGAATAACACACAAAACATACAGTACATTTGGACTGTAATGACACACACAAAAAAATGTTGTTCTAATTCATTCATCTTTTTTACACAGTTATAGCTACGACTGTAGCTGCAACTACAACTACAACTACAACTACAACTACAGCGTCAAGTGGATTGAAGATTGAATGCAGTCTTCTCCAAACAACATGGCTCATCATTATAGCAAAATTACTACAGCTTTTCCTGTAAAAACAATGATGTCGAGTTGTAAAAAGCACAAATTATATTAGCAAATTATATTATAATTTTTGTATGTGTATTAGTATGTGTGTTATGTGTTATTTAGTAGTGTAGCATACTCTCAAAATATGTCAATGGCAAAATATAAACATAAGCTTAAAATTGCATTGATTCTCAGTAGCGCAAATCGTGAAAAAATAATAAAAAAATATAATCCTTTTTTTATCAGTAGGTTGTAGTAATCAATCAAAAAAAAGGAAAATTCATGTAATGCTTTTCAACTGTCTGCAGGTTACAGACTATGTATACTCTAATTCTCTTTTGTCTAGTATGTGCTAAAATTGAAAGATCTTAATTTATCTTATTATAATCAATATCAAATAAACATATTTATTAAGTTCATATGGTCCAAAATGTTATGACTGTTTGTATTATTTACATTTATTGAAAATGTACAAGGGTTGTAAATTAATTTTATTAAATCAAATCTTAATGCAACTGTGACGAGTGGGGCAGGGCCGAGAGCCGTGGGAACGGAGCGAGGCTGGTGTAGTAAATGATAATGAACGACACCTGCACCACTCACCGGTCTCGAGTCCCACGGAGGAGCTTCGGAAGGGTTAAATGAGGAGTGACAACAGTGGAAGACGAGAGAGGACCAGGCCTGGAATTTTTAGTTTGTGTTTTGTGTGCGGCAGTCGTCCGTGAGGGGCTGCCGCTTTTCATTTGTGTTTGTTTATTTTATTAGTAAAATGTCTTAAATGTTCGCCGGTTCCCGCCTTCTTCTTCCCGTATCTATCATCTTCGTTACATTGGTGCCCGAAACCCGGGAGGAAGGAGGGACACGCTGTCAGAGAGCCCTCGCTGCTGAGGGGGATCGCGGTGCTGAGGAGATCGGGCAGCAGGAAGAAACGGAGATCACCAGTGGCTGCCCGAAGCGGTGGTGCTGGAGCAATGGAAGAACAGGTGGGACGGAAGACTCGTTGCCGTGCTCCTGGGTCGAGGAGGGGTGGCTGCCGTCCGAGAGGGAGCGGAGGAGTCGCCCCCGTTCGCCTGGAGGCCGAAGCCTGCTGCCATCCGCCATGTTTGGGGAGGAGCAGGGAACGGGGGACTCGCTGCCGGCTGCCCTCGACCGGAGGAGCCACCGCCGTCCGCCAGGAGGCGGAGGAGCATCGGGCCGTCCACCAAAGATGTCCAGTACCATCGCATGGCACCGCGAGTGAACCGCTCAGCTGGTTGAGGACCGAGCGGCAGTGTGTCCGGGAACCGGACCGATATTATTATTTTTTTCCTCTCTCCCCTCTCTCGTCTCTGTCACTCCTCATCCTTCCGTCTCCTTTTCTCTCTCCTCGTCTGTCCTTACCCCCGGGTACGCCGCGGCCGCTCTGACGGGCTCCCCCCGGGAGAGGGGGGAGGGGGGGAGTAGAGCGCAGTCTCGGGAGTACCCCCCGGCCTGTGAGGGGCAATGGGGGTATGTGACGAGTGGGGCGGGGCCGAGAGCCGTGGGAAAGGAGCGAGGCCGGTGGAGTAATTGGTAATGAACGACACCTGCACCACTCACCGGTCTCGAGTCCCACGGAGGAGCTTCGGAAGGGTTAAATGAGGAGTGACAACAGTGGAAGACGAGAGAGGACCAGGCCTGGAATTTTTAGTTTGTGTTTTGTGTGCGGCAGTCGTCCGTGAGGGGCTGCCGCTTTTCATTTGTGTTTGTTTATTTTATTATTAAAATGTCTTAAATGTTCGCCGGTTCCCGCCTCCTTCTTCCCGTATCTATCATCTTCGTTACAGCAACTTTAACTGGCGTAATTGTTTTATTGCAAGCTCTTTATAGCCCAATCATCAAAACTGGCAATTAAAAAAATTATAATTCATTCAGGATAGAAGATCAATTAGGCCTATTAGATAGTATGCATTAATGAGGCCTATTTCATTCTTTCAAGAATATGGCGACATCACTGGGTTTCACTAAACAATGCATTTTTTCTCTCTTTTTTACTGAAATTGAAATACTGCACATCTGTATTACTGTATTAATCAATCTTACTAGCAAGTACTGTATATAAATGTATATTTAAAAAAATAATAATAATACAATTACATCCAGAGCAGATTATGGCTAGGAAAAACAATGAAAGTGTCTTTAATACAAAATAACTTCAATAACCACCAACCAACCTGCAATGCAAACAGTGTTTTTGCACAGGTTTTCATTTTTCACTTCAGGGATGCACTGCTCGCAAACAATGCAAACATTAGAACGTTTTTTATTTTACTAGTCACAAAGCAAGTGTACTGAACACTTAATTTAATCTAATAATCATTGGTCAGATGTCCCTTAAAACTCTACAATGCCTTATGTATACAGGCATATGGTATTTTAAAGAAATCTTTTTGCTGAAAAGTGTACCTTTTCATCTGTACGATTACAGATTGACAAATTGCATGCAGTGGGAATATATCTCCTTCTCATGCCATGAAAAAGAAATGTCTCTGGATCTTTGCCAGGTTATATAATTACACCACATGAACTATTTTCTCTATGTAATTGTCTGTGTCCGTTCTGGTCTGCAAGGGATATTTGTCAGAATGTTTTAATGACCAAAAGTGCATTAACTACAAGCACAAACTTCCTTATGGTTCAATGTCTTTTTTTTATCATACTGTGTGCCTGAAACAGACATCAGACACCACTGACTTGACTAGTCTTGCTTGCTTGTTAGCATTACAGACTTAACTCAAAACTTATTTTCGTGACATGCTTGTGGTCTGTAACATGCATTTCACTCCCAGCTGTAGTAAACCAGTGCAAACATGGGTCATTAATAGATGGAACAAACTACTGAACACTACCTTTCATAATATAAAGATAAGTTGTAGTAGGCTTATGTTTTATCTGAAAGGAGCATAGCTTTACATCAGTCCTATTTTGCTTGATTTTTTACTCATCTTTGCTAATATAGAGAATTTGATGTTTGCTATTACCACAAGTAAACCCACATCTTCATGCGTGCATTCTGAGATGACTGGATCTTACTTTCTACGTCTGTTTGTCTTTTGTTTTCATTAATTCATTTGACAATAGACTTGTCTTACATAACAGTTTTGTGTAAAAAAAAAAAAAAAAAAAAACAAGGTTTATAGATATATAAAAATTAAGTGGCTAAGTGGGCCATAATAATAGCTGTAAGGATTGGTCAGAGGCGAATGGATCCACTTGCAGCTTCTTTAATAGAAAGAGGGGGTCAGACAGGCAAATATAAAACAGAGGTATCGAGGGCAACGTAGACAAGGCGGATACGTAAACAGAGGCAGAGCAATGGGTCAGGGTAGGCAGCAGACAGAGAGGATAACCAGAGAGCAGGCGGGATCAGAGAGGCAGGCAGCAAACGATCAGGAGAGAGAGTCAACAGTCCGGGTAGTACACAGAAAGACACACTGGGGAAACCGCTCGGAAATGTTAGCCAGCGCAAAACAAGACTTCGCAGTGAGTGCATGTGAGAGTGCTGCTTAAATGTGTGTGAGTGAATGAGGTGAGACAATCAGGGCAAATGAGTGATTGGTGACAGCTGTGTGATTGGTGTGATGGTGGATTGGAAAGTGTGAGTGCAGTGTATGATGGGAGATGTAGTCCATGGGTGATGTGCAGTTGTAGTGAGTGGCAGCCAGATTCATAACAATAGCATAAGCACATTCTTTGTATTTTAAGTGTCATCTTTGATAATCATGTCAGGTGAAGTAGTCATTCCTCGCATTACAATCAAGTCTGAGAAATGAATCGTTGGGTGTGGTGGGTGGTGCAGGTGAACACCAATTTATTTCTGGAAACTGTACAGTGATGCTTGTACTGGTTGGAAGTCAAGTGACGTTTACACATCGTTTAGTACATTTACTTGGTGTTATGAACGGATGATTTAAAAAATGTTATTAGTATTTTAAATTGTATTATGAATTGCATTGTCACAGCAAAAGGGGTATCCAGTGTAAATAGCAGATAAATCCATATGGGGTCAAGTTTGCCTTGTAGAGATAATTAAGAATTTAAATAATCAGTGGATTCTGCATAACAGCAAATTTGTTTTGTTTTACATAAAATGTAAAAAATGTATCATATTTGCAGTATGTGTTCAGGTACTTTTGAATGTATTTTATATGAAATAAGTGATCATTTATCTAGATATCTGAAGGACATTGCTATTATCAAGGGGCTTCCATTTGTTTAATGAACTATTCGTATTTAATATTAAGGAGTCATGATACAAGAATAGTTTAGTTTGGATAATGATAAACAGTTTGAATAGATAGTCAGATTCATTTCAAGTGAATTAAATCAGAAAAAAAGTGTGATTAATTAGTTAAAATGTTTTAATCTATTGACCGATCAATTGATATATATATATATAGATATGAAGAGTTTATTTGCGGGAACGGATAACTCCTTTTTTGCTGCTTATTTGATTTGATTTGATTTGCTGCTCAAATGATACTCATTTCTGCATCACCCTAATTTGAGTAAAACTGAAAAATGTGTTCTCTAAGTTATATTATTAACCTTACTTTCATGTTATAAGTTAAACAGATGTTATATTAAACTTAGTCTTGTCAACATTTTGGAAATGGTTTTTGTGTTCATTGAGATATTGTTTAAAATTGTACTTTTCAAAGGGGGTGTACTCATTTACGCTGAGCACTGTATACTTACTATGTACCATCTACCATAAATTATCAATAAGTACCTTGGTCCATGTTTATACCCCCAACTTGAGCACCGCATATCTTATTCTGTACATAATAAATGTTACTCAAATAAATACTCAAATCGCTTTACGTATTAAGGGGATTCTCATCACCCCCCCCCCCCCCCCCCAAAAGAAAAAAATACTTAGGGCTCAAAATAGAACTTTAATAAAGTATAAAAGTAAATAAACTAATTAAATAAATTGTAATTAAATTGTATTATTTACTATTGACAATTGCAGCTCTAGACAGTTATGGCTATACTTTTATTGAGTGTATGGTCTCAAGCATTAAAAAATCATGCAAAAGAAAATTAAGCAGTTATACTATGATTAAATCATAGTTAATATTTGTAAGGGTTGTGATGTCCACATGTGTTTGTTGAAGAAATTATAGAGGCTGTAGCATTTCTATTGTAAAAAGGTGTTAAAGATTAATTGGATATTTGAATTGGCCTAAATGTTTGTTCAGTATTAAACAATGACTTGATCATCCTGTAACTGTAACAATTACCAGGCCTTTGGTTCTCTTTAGAGATAATAATAATATGCAATGTACATAATTTGTTTATTTTGTATTACATTATTTATTTTAACAGTGTTATTCAATGAAACCATATAATTATTAATTAACCAAACATTGTTGCCTCGCTGTTTTATATAATTCATTTTAAGTAATTTTAAAGGCTGTTGTTAGCTTAGGTCTGTTTTTACAAGCACAAAAAATATTGTCTTAATACTTAATTATTATAACTTTTGTTTTGAGCAACTGGGATGGTTCCCCCCTGGGAGTTGGTGCCCTGCGCAAACTGCGTACACTTCAGGTAAGTACCTTGTGTTGCAACTCATTTGCCTGTAGGTAAACTATATATATCATGTATGTACCAGGCAAGTACACGTACAGTAAAATAAAGTGCTACCACATAATACATTTTTTAACTGCCTATTTTCAGACTCAAGTTTAAAAATTAAGTACTGCAGTCTTCCACTGCGGATAACAAAATGAAAGTTAATATATAAAACACAATGAAATTTGAAAAATAAAACATTTAAAATATTGGCCATTAATACATATTTCATGTCTCAACACTATGTGCAAGCCAGTGTTTGGCAAGACAATAATTTTTTTTAATCACTAATTCTATCTAATAATACATAAGCTTCACAGCATCTTAACCGACTGACAAAATCTATTTCATTTTTGGCATGCCTTCTTTTTGCCAAACTGTGTTTATCTATCTGTGATTCACGTGCTCAGACAGATAAAACTCTTCTCCCAAGCACACCTGCATTTGTGTGTGGATTGCACTTTAAAACAGGTGTGCTTGGGAGAAGAGTTTTATCTGTCTTTTTTGAGACAGATTTTTTGAAAACTCTTCTTCTGAGAAGAGTTTTATCTGACATATGTACGTGTATTGTCTCAAGGCATGCTATGTATCTTTGATCTTTAGTCATTTTAGACATTTTAGTCATATAGGTGACGTTTTGTGCGGAAATGGCCAAAAAGGGCATAAGCATACACACCTATACAATTGAATTATTTAGCTGTTTTTTCTTCTTCTGTACTTATGGCAAACATTGCAGGTCATTGGGTCACTCAGAGCATCATCTATTAGCCAATCTCTAACAGAAATAAAATAAAATAATCACTGAATGCATGTTTTACACACTGGTAAAAAAATTATAGCCTGCATGCACTGTAAGTCACTTTGGATACAAGCGTCTGCTAAATGCATAAATGTAAATGTTTGGTGGTGCAATGTAAGCTATTTATATACTTGCTATTTACGTACCTTTTCCGAATTTTAATCACTTTTGGACTTTGATGTTAATTTTGAACCCTGGGAACACTGTATGAACGGTGCTTTTTTTACAGACTTCTGAATTAACAGAGGTGGCATAAAAGCTAACTATGACTGGGTGTTTATTACACCTTGTACACAGGGATTCAACAAGTAACAATTCACAGAAAACAAAGCACCAACATAGATGGAATGTCACAATGTAAAGAATGTCACAAGGTTCCATCGGCACATTTTTTAGTCTTTTGAATAACACTGAACAACTAATCACGTGCACATGAAATTATTCTAAGATCATTTTACATCTCATTGAAATGTGATACAATCGGTATGAATGTAACTTGTAAGTGAGCTTGTGGCAATTTGTCTTGTGATTATTACAGGTTAGTGTTGTCACCGTACCAAAATTTCTGTATTCGGTACTGTGGCGAGGGGGGCGTGGTTCAGCGAAGTCTGCAGCGGGAGAAAGACTCAGGAGACAGCGGTAAGTAAGTGGGTCAAGTGCAAAATGAGGAACACCTGTGTCTGATTGCAGTAATTGGCGTGGAGACCAGATAAAAGCCACCGTGGAACAGGAGTTCATTGAGAGAGACGGAGTGAGGACTCTGGCGCACGGTCTGTGAGAGAGAGACAGCCGGAGCGAATGCTGAGAGTGATCGCTGAGACAACCGAGAGAGTTGATGTTTTTAGGACGCGCAGAGTGCGCACCTGTTTAAGTTTATCTGTAAATAAAATTCACCCGAGTCTTCACGAGCCAACCCTGTCTGCTTCTTTCCTTCCTTACGAACTTTGTTACACTGGTTGCCGAAACCCGGGGAAGGAAGCCGGAACGCCGCTGCCATCATGTCCTCACCATCGGGATCGCCATTTGCGGATGTCATCCAGTCGCTCGCGGGACTCCACCAAGAACATCACAAAGCGCTGATGGACATGAGGGCAGACCAGGAGAGGAGATTCTGTGCCCTCGTCCAGAACCAGCGGGAGGACCGCGAGCTGTTCCGGAGCTGGATGGACCGGGAGGTCGGGGAAAGTCCAACAGCCCCGGCCCCGCCCACCCACATGCCGGTACAGAAGATGGGGCCGCAGGATGACCCGGAGGCATTCCTCGACCTCTTTGAGAAGACCGCGGCAGCATGTGGGTGGCCCCAGACGGACTGGCCAGTGCACCTCATCCCCCTGCTAACCGGGGAGGCGCAGTTGGCGGCGCAGCAGCTGCCAGTCCAGAACCTCCTGGTCTACGACGACCTAAAGCGAGCCATCCTCCAGCGGGTCGGCCGGAGCCCCGAGCAGCACCGCCAGCACTTCCGTTCGCTGGAGCTTGGGGAGAACGGCCGGCCCTTCGTGATGGCTCACCAGCTCCGGGATGCCTGCCGCAGATGGCTGTTGGCCGGGGAAGGCGGCGTCGACCAAATCATCGACCGGGTGGTGCTGGAGCAGTTTATTGCACTGCTCCCCACGAAGACCGCGCAGTGGGTCCAGTGCCACCGTCCGGCGTCGCTGGACCTGGCCATCCAACTCGCCGAGGACCAGATGGTGGCGTGCCACGGGGTTGGCGAAACCCTACCGTCCGTCTCTCTCTCTCTCCCCTCCCCTTCTTTTTCTCCCCCTACCTTCTTGCCCAGGTCCCGTGCCGGCGTGGTTCCCAGAGCCCAGCCCCGATGGAGGGGAGGCCCGGCTCCGGAGTCGACGGCCGCGAGAGCCCACGCCAGGGAGGCGGGGTCGGCCGCTGCTATTCCCGTTCCCCCGGTCTCTCCACGCCAATTCCTTGTCCCCCTTCCCGCCACTAGGGTGGCGGGGAAGCCTGGGCCGGCCTGCTGGCGTTGCGGGGACCCGGGCCACTTTATCGATCGTTGTCCGGTGATGGAGGTGGGGGCATTGGTCCGGGTTCCGGACGCCCCGCAGGCCGCCCCCGATCAGGCTGGCGGGTACCAGATACCTGTGAGTATTAAGGGGGGTACGTATTGGGCTTTGGTGGATTCGGGCTGTAACCAAACCTCGATCCATCAAAGCCTAGTTCAGCCTGAGGCATTGGATATGAGCTGCATGGTTCGGGTGAGGTGTGTGCACGGGGACGTGGCGGAATATCCAGTAGTGCGTTTAGCCATCCAATTTCGGGGACAAAAGCATAATGTGGAGGTGGCAGTTAACCCCCACCTCCGGCATCCGCTGATTTTGGGAACCAATTGGCCCTCTTTTAAAGTTTTATTGGGAGTTTTGTGTGCGGATGCCTCCTGGGGAAAAGAAAAGCCGGGCAGGGAGGCGGCCGTGCGCTCGGGGGAGGCTGAGCCGGGGCTCGCTGAGGCGGCACCGGGGGATCGGAACGCGATCGACAGGTTAATCCTCACGGAGCGTGATGATTTCCCCCTGGAGCAGTCTCAGGACGAGTCCCTGAGAAATGCGTTTGAGCAGGTCCGTTCCATTGATGGCCGGCCTCTCCAGCCCGCACGGCCCCCTTCCTATCCGTATTTTGCTATTTTGAAAGATAGGTTGTATCGAGTGACCCAGGACGCTCAATCAAAGCAAGATACAACCCAGTTGTTGGTACCCAAAAGCCGTCGGGAAATGCTTTTCCAGGCGGCTCATTGCAATCCTATGGCCGGGCACCTGGGGCAGGCGACAACACTAAACCGTCTAATGGCCCGCTTCTTTTGGCCGGGCATTCACGAGAATGTACGCCGGTGGTGTGCGGCTTGTCGTGAATGTCAGCTAGTGAATCCCCCGGCCTCCCCAAAAGCGCCTTTGCGCCCCCTTCCGCTAATGCAGGTCCCCTTCGAGCGAATTGGTATGGACCTCATCGGGCCATTAGAGCGGTCGGCACGAGGGCATCGATTTGCATTAGTTCTGGTGGATTATGCAACCCGATACCCAGAGGCAGTAGCGCTCCGCAACATTTCCGCAAAAAGTGTGGCGGAGGCTCTGTTCAGTATGATCTCCCGGGTGGGAATCCCGAAAGAGATTCTCACCGACCAGGGCACGGCGTTCATGTCACGGACCATTCGCGAACTTTACGGATTATTGGGAATTAAATCGGTTCGCACCAGCGTCTACCACCCACAAACGGACGGCCTGGTGGAACGGTTTAATCGTACATTAAAGACAATGATTCGAAAGTTCGTTCACGAGGACGCAAAAAATTGGGACAAGTGGCTGGAACCCCTTTTGTTCGCTGTGCGCGAGGTCCCGCAAGCCTCCACGGGGTTTTCCCCCTTCGAGCTCCTGTACGGCCGCCAGCCCCGCGGGGTTTTGGACGTCCTGAGGGAGACTTGGGAGGAGGGACCTTCGGAGAGTAAAAATGAAATTCAGCATGTGCTGGACCTGAGAACAAAACTCCACACTATGGGGCAGCTCTCCATGGAGAATTTGTTACAGGCCCAGGACAAGCAAAGCCGGCTATACAATCGGGGGGCCAGATTACGCAATTTCACACCGGGAGATAAAGTGCTTGTGTTACTCCCCACCTCTAGCTCTAAATTACTCGCCAAGTGGCAAGGGCCGTTCGAGGTCACACGGCGGGTAGGCGATCTCAATTATGAGGTGGTTCGAACGGACCGGAGCGGGGCACTGCAAATTTACCACCTCAACCTCCTTAAAAAATGGAACGAGGTCGAGCCGGTGATGCTGGCGACGGTGGTAGATAGTGAGGAAGATCTCGGGCCAGAGGTGAACTCCAAAATTCCATCACTCACTCTGGCCCCCGGGGGGGATCACCTCTCGCCCTCCCAGCTCACCGATGTAGCCCGGTTGCAGAGAGAGTTTGCGGACGTGTTCTCGTCCCGGCCCGGTCGAACCAACCTTATCCAGCACCATATTGAGACCGAGCCGGGCATGGTAGTGCGCAGCCGGCCGTATCGTTTACCGGAGCACAAGAAAAAGGTGGTCCAGGCGGAATTAGAGGCGATGCTAGAGATGGGAGTGATAGAAGAGTCCCGCAGTGACTGGGCAAGCCCGATCGTTTTGGTTCCGAAAACAGACGGCTCGGTCCGGTTCTGCGTGGATTATCGCAAGGTGAATGCGGTGTCAAAGTTCGACGCCTATCCAATGCCGCGGGTTGACGAGTTGCTTGATCGGCTGGGTACCGCTCGTTTTTATTCGACACTGGACTTAACCAAAGGATATTGGCAGATCCCCTTATCGCCCTTATCCAAAGAAAAGTCAGCCTTCACAACGCAGTTTGGATTGCACCAATTTATCACACTTCCTTTTGGGTTGTTCGGGGCCCCCGCTACCTTTCAGCGCCTAATGGACAAAATCCTCCGACCGCACACCGCATACGCCGCTGCCTATCTAGATGATGTACAGCACCATTGAGAAGGAGTGTTTAGCGATCCGGTGGGCGGTCCTCACCCTTCGCTATTATCTCCTGGGACGGGAATTCACCCTCTGTTCGGACCACGCGCCCTTGCAGTGGCTCCACCGCATGAAGGATACCAACGCGCGGATCACCCGTTGGTATCTGGCATTACAGCCCTTCAAATTCAAGGTGATCCACAGGCCGGGGACGCAGATGACTGTAGCTGACTTCCTCTCCAGGAATGGGGGGGGGGGCTGCAGGCCGGAGGGCTTCCCGGCCTGAGTCGGGCGGTGGGGGTATGTGGCGAGGGGGGCGTGGTTCAGCGAAGTCTGCAGCGGGAGAAAGACTCAGGAGACAGCGGTAAGTAAGTGGGTCAAGTGCAAAATGAGGAACACCTGTGTCTGATTGCAGTAATTGGCGTGGAGACCAGATAAAAGCCACCGTGGAACAGGAGTTCATTGAGAGAGACGGAGTGAGGACTCGGGCGCACGGTCTGTGAGAGAGAGACAGCCGGAGCGAATGCTGAGAGTGATCGCTGAGACAACCGAGAGAGTTGATGTTTTTAGGACGCGCAGAGTGCGCACCTGTTTAAGTTTATCTGTAAATAAAATTCACCCGAGTCTTCACGAGCCAACCCTGTCTGCTTCCTTCCTTCCTTACGAACTTTGTTACAGGTACCGATACCAGTGAAAATCCACGGTTCTCTGTACTAATTTCATTCCAAAGCAAAACATGCTAATTAAAAACTTATTTTTAAACACATTATTAGTGCTTATTTAAAATTGCGTTTCAAGTTTTTTCACAAGTAATAAAAGTATGTAAAACAGCAAACAAGTATTACCAAAATTTTATTTTTTGGTAAATAAAGGGAATTTACAATTAAAATTGAAACATGGAAGAAATATTGAGTGATTATTTATTAGAAAATAATTTTGTATAATTTTTTTAACAGTAGTAGTAGTATCAAATACATTCTACTAAATAATAGTAGCCTAAAATAATTCTGGCACAATGTCTAAACCGAACTTTAATTTTGACGGGTTGCTGTGAATACCTTTATATTTCTGTGTATATGAAATGATGCTGGTTTTACTCAAATTAAACGGTAAAATGCTCGTGAAGTGACTCTCAGAGCAGTTCTGGAGATGTTGTTTATGTATTTATGTCCTCATTGAGACAGCAGATGATGAAATCAATATGTATACAAAACCACGCCATTCATTCATTAACAGAGACTCGCAGAACATGCGATTCGTATCTGAATCGACTTTTGTGGCGTAATATTTACAGATACTAGTCCATATTGCGATTTGATATAAGTGTAATGACCTACTTTTGATGAATTAATCCAAACCTTGATAAATTTCATAACATTCTGTGTTAAACTGTAAATTCCGTTTTTAAACTAGGTTCCGCGATTCTGTCCGCGTTGTCTACGTCGCGGAAATCATACGGCCTTACGCATCAAGAACCGGGTTGACCACCGGTACTTTAAAAGACCTGGTACCATGATGTTTTCCTTTTTTTAGTACCAACTTGGTACCGAAGTACCGGATCTTTTGACAACACTATTACAGGTATTTAGAGGTGTCTGCTTTTATTCTCATGTGACAAGCCATATGGTTCAGGTTTTATTTAATCTGCTACCAGTATTATTACATATCACAGGGAAGCCAAGCATGCCCTCTTCTGTCCAATTTCAGCTTCATTGGAAAAATATTAGCCATTCGGCACAGGCAGTAAGTGGGGAATGCATAAACCTCTCTTAAAAATAAACAGGTGGCGTCACTGAAATGCTGTTGCACAACATTGCTGTTGATAAACAACAACAAAATGCTGCACAGCAACAGTGGTTTTGCCAAGCAGGATCCGCATTCTTGTCCGTCCTAGAAGAAAAGTTTTCTTAGATTTTAATAATAGGCAACATCTAAACAATATTCTTATCATAATTAGGGCCCATAAAGGGTGCAGGGCCCTAATTCTTTTCTAATGACAATTGTGACTATTTCTTTACAAGGTTTTGGGGCCCTTAACATGCTCAAAAACTGCTAAAAATATTGACACTCCTATTTGAGATTGTAGATAGAGCGTCAATGATCCATTTGAGAGATAGGTGGTGGTAATGCACTTAACACCATGTTTGCATTTGTGATCAGAGAAACGACAAACAACAAGCACTACTCTACACTGCTCAAAACTCGCATTTAAATAGTAAGTAACAAATTCGTTAAATAAGAAAACATACTTACAGGCTGTGAGTCAGAAGCGCCAGACTGTCCTTGCGACGTTGGAATTGCCCCACTTTACATAAACAGTCTTTGTGCAGGCCAGCATTGTAGGCTACTCTCCCAGGTTCAGGAAACGGTCCTCCATAAAATGCACTGCATACATCGGGAATATGTGCGTTGTACTGTTCTGGAAGTATAAGTAAAGTATAAATAAAGCTTAACCACTAATTTCTAGGTGTGTCCTCTTTTGGAAACCCAAACAAAGAACTTTTCCATTTCCACATCTCCACGGCATGGCGGCAGCAACAATAATACAGCGAGAATAATAGTTACGCCTTCTTTCTTTCGTATGCATTTTGGCAGTGTTTTGCAAATCACCCACACAGTGACATAAACATGTGGGGGTGTGTTTGAATGAGCCATTTTAGGGGGGCGTGGACAAGTCTTAACTTTGATAAAGAATATATCTTTGAGACTTTTGAGACTTAAGTCTTTGCGACTTCAGGGATCATGTCTATGTACGAACAGCTTGTAACACTCCAAAGAAAAAGGAAAACTTGAAATTGCATCATATGACCCCTTTAAAAAAATTATGTAACAAGGACACCTTTAAATAAACATCAACAACACGGGTTCGTTTAAATAAATCAAAAAATGACTTTACAGAGTTGTTTTACTACACAGGACATCTTACACATACACACGAGTTAACCCAGTAAGAGTTGAGCATCAAACCATGCAAAAAGGCAACCAAATCACACAAGACCCAAAAAATACATTCAAAACACAAATAATAAACTTTGCGATTCACACCATTCATCAAAGTAAATGACGTGCAAAAAATAGCTAACCTCTGCTTAAGCACCAAGTATATAGTGTCCTTGTAAAGTATATATAAACAGAGGGGGAACAAACAAAATACAAAATACAACAAGAAACTAGTCCACCCAAAGGGCCGTTCCTATTTATTACAGCCCAATTACCGATCTAAATACCCGAGTGGACTAGACAATAAACCCAAACCAAACATTCAAGCCCCAAAAAGATAAACAAAAACTCTAATACAACAAGAGCAACAAATGGGCTGATAGAGAACAAATAGAGCTGAAATACATGCATTAAACCACCTTTATCATTCTTCGTAAAACACACATCACATATTAAAACACGCGAAGACTTCAAATAATCTCATACCTATCTCCATAATCCAAGAAAATCCACCTGCGAACCTCTCACAAACAAAGAGCAGAAGTGTCAATCTATTTCCGCCGGCCAGAAAGAAACGCACCTACCAATCTCGTTCCTACTGCTGGTCTTTATACATAGCTACCCACACCCCCTTAATTCATGACTTCACCCCTAGATGTCGCCTGCCACATTCCACCCCCTCCAAATGCATCGACGACCCAACAATGTAAAAGAAAATAACTTAAATTCTTACATAGTCATCTTCCACTACTGATCTTGGCAAATGGTAGGGATTAGAATGTTGACCGGCTGTCCTTCTAGAGGATCTCAGAGGACCTTCCTCTACTAACTGAGAACCCCAGTTGGTTTCAGTCACCTCATCTTGAACCTCCTCCACTGAGGATCCCAAATTTAAAGAGGCGGGGGCAATATCCTCAGGGGACTCCGCACACAATGACCCCATAGGTTACATTTTTTACATCATCTCCTTCTGCCACTTCACCCTGTGCATCAGCCCCAGGTATCTCATCAACTCCACATGTGGCTATCGGTACACTTCTAAATTCAGTACTATGCACCTGCCGTACTGGGCCATCCTGATTCACTAAATCTTATTACGAACTTTTACCGCATGATTACCGGTATAAACTAGAACACCTTCCTCAATACCTGTAACTGTAACTTTAGACTCATGACTCTGATCTCGGAGTTGCCTCCTAGACTCCGCCTCACATGATCATAAGCCCTCTCCAATAACTTTTTCACCCACTCTTCTACAGAACTCTCTCATTCCTCCCCTGCCTCAACACCCAACACAAAATCAGAAGAAGAAGAAGAATTTTTAATTTGTCACATACACAATTATACAGAGTATAACCAACAGTGAAATGTGTTCTCTGCATTTAACCCATCCAAGTGCACACACACTTGGAGCAGTGGGCAGCCTATGCTGCGGCACCCGGGGAGCAGTCAGGTGATCTGTGCCTTGCTCAAGAGTCTCACCTCAGTCGTGGACAATTCCTGCCGGAGACGAGATTCGAATCCACAACCTCGGGTTACAAGTGCAATGCTCTATCCATTAGGCCACAGCTGCCCCCTAAATCAATATGTAAATGAGGCTCTCGTCCAAACATCAAATAATAAGGAGTCCTACCAGTTGACTGATGAACTGTCGTATTATATGCATAAACTAACTGGGAAAGGTACAGTGGCCAACGCCTCTTCCAGTCAGGGGATAGAGTATGCAACAAGCCATGCAGTATAAGCTTAAACTGTTCACACTGACCATTGCCCTGTGGATGGTATGGTGTTGTGCGACTCTTTTGTATGTTATAAAGCTTACAGAGCTGCTGTATCAGGCTTCTCTCAAAATGTATCCCCTGATCTGAATATATCCTATTAGAGGGACCAAACAAATTAAAACCAATGTTTCTTCAACCCCTCAGCTACTGTACTAGCTTGCTGGTCCTTTGTGGATAGCTTGAGTGTATTTAGATAAAACATCTGTTAATACCTATAGATTTTCTCTGCCATCCAAGGCTGGCTCCAACATTGTAAAATCTATTGCCACCACCTTATGTGAACGACTAGCCTGAATGATTCCCATAAAGGGCCTAACCTTAGGTTGCATGGCCTTAGCCAGAATGCACCTTCCACACTCATGACACCACTTCTATATATTTTGCCATACACAGCCAATAACAGTGTGATTGCTCCAAATGTAAAGTACGTTCCATGACTTGATGTCCATGGTTTTCATGAAGACTGGAAAGCACTTTCTGCTGTAAACACTGAGGCAGAACCAACTGAAAGACCACCTTACACCCACCTGGAGCATAAATGCAGCGATACAATACATAATCTTTCTCCTTAAGCCCCTCCCACTGTCGAAAAAAGCTCCTTAGTGCCTACCCCAATCTTAGCTCGATCCTTTGGGCCCGGAAATGTACTCCCTTCCAGTGAACCAAAAAAGGCCCAATAACTGGATTCTGTAATAAAGCAAGATCCAACCCTGAACAACCTGGAAGAGAAACAATATCAGACTGAGTACACAAAGGTATGGTCCCCACAATACTTCCTTCCCTGGAAGCTTCAGCCAACTGCGGCTCCGTATACTGACGGGACAATGCATCTGCGTTCCCATTACGAGACCCTTACGAGATCCTCGGAGGGATTGGCATAGTAATGTACATGACAATGTTAATGTATTTGGTCTTGGTGGAATAGATCTACAATGCTGCTGCTGCTGCAGCAGAACAAGTACAGAGACTTGCTACTGTCAATACATCCCACAACATGCTGCTGTGAGCATGAAAGAAATACAGCTGCTGTAAATATAACATCAAATAACCCCCTATAGCATACATGAATCACCTTTTAGCATATCTATACAGGTGGAGCTGGGGAAGTTGGAGGGTTTCTGAAGCAAACTGCCACAGCAAGCACTAGTTTTAACGTTGAACAGAGAGCTCATTGGCTACCGATACAGGAGAGAACCGATCAGCTGTGCCATGTGATAATGATGTCATTAGATAAGATTGAGTTAGACCTATTGGATAGACTATAGCCTTGCGTAAGTTACTCGTAACGTCACATGGATAAGCATTCGTGGTCACTGCATGCAATGCAGTGTTTTCTTTAGGACATTTTAACTGAAGAGGATTCTATTGTCCATCTGTTTCGTACTTGTGTGTTTACACAATGATTTTTTGGGTGGATATAAAAAATTAAATTAGAAGGAAAGCAAATATTATAATCAAGTTAAACATGTTATATATGAATGTATTATTCCATTGAAAGTAATAATAATAGTACATTAATTGTGCAGGTTTTTTGTGTTGTTTTTCACATACATAAGAAGACATAGCCAGGATCAAAGCCCAATTGAATTCATTTTTCTCCAGAGACCAAGGACTTCTTTACCAGTTTGGAGAACATTGTTAATAAAAAAAGCAAAGAAGTCTTGTAATATTGTTCATGAATATGCAGTTTTTTATTTATTCTCTCATGTTGTTATGTTGCTACATTTGGTTCAATAAATTAAGTAAATCTTAACTGAAGTGTGAGCTGTTTAAAATTGAAGCTCTGATGTGGAGAGTGTGATATGTTTGGTGTTGGTTATGTTAATTAACATGGATGTATGAGCATGCTTTTTACTTGTTTGCATGGCAATAATATAGCCTTATGCTTGTGTTCATAACAGCCAACCGCGGCATGTTTCTGAAGCGGCTCTCTCCGCGCTGCTTGGCTGAAAATTGTAATTTGTGAGTTGTCACCGCGTGGAGGACGGAACAAAACCTCATCGCAGCCGTAAGGGGTAACATAATCTGATCGCGGGCTGTTGTTAATGTACCTTTAATTATAAAACAAAATATCTTCTTTGACCATATTAGCCTACTCAATAGCATTAACACAGATTTTACTCCTTTCAAACTCTATCTGGAATGTCACCGTTTCTGTCACTGCTACATCCCGATCAGGCGAACAAATGAAATCGTCTGCTTGATGATAAATTGTATTTTAAAAAATGTAGTTAATATTGCATCGTTTATAATTTATTTTATCCACCCGCGAATAATCAGAATGCATTTTTGTAGGCTATTCCCCGACCCGCGGATTATCCGCAGCGTCTGTCCGTGGATATAACCGGGATGGAACTACGCTTGTTTTTTTCAGTAGCCTAGTTTTAAATGTTTCTATTGTTTTTTTTTTACTCTTCAGTATTGGACAGTATTAAACCTTATGAGTTACATCAGACTTCTCCATATTGGAGTTAAAATGTTTCTATTTATTTTGTCTTCTCTCTAACATTAGATAATCAAAACGTTCTCATCTTGAGCAGAAAAGAAAGATAACAGTTTCAAAGTTTAAAATCCAACCTAGTCATCTAACAACAATTATATTTATATAATTAAATGTTCATAGCCTATGATTAATAATGCTAAATGTAGATCAGAAACTTCTTGTCACATCTGGTTTGAATAGTCAGAGTCATACCTATCTTTGCAGCATTGTTTTTCTGCTGTTTTATTAATGGTAATCTATAATTTTGCCTTTTAAAATGGTGAGAGCTGGGTTTTTTTTGGGGGGGGGGCTATGAAAATCTGCAGTTGCCTCCAACATAAACAACATTTCAAGGTATCGTAGATGCTGCACCTTACTTTGGAAACAGCCTGCATGCATTTCGTCTTCAGTCCAGTTCACCTGCTGTATGTGAGGAAAAACCTACTGTGGGAATTTTGTGTGACTCTGGGATTACTATTGTGTGATGGATGTACAAAATGTATGCCACTCATCAAGTTTGTTGACCTTTAGGAGAAACAATCAAGTCAGATTTTATAAGTCTTTCTGAATGAAAGAGAAAGTAGTTTAATTACCTGCTTGAACAACAAGTTGAAATGTTCTTTTATTACGATACAAGTTACACCCACTCTACTGTAAAATATTTTCTCAAGGAAGTCTAAAAATACATTCCTGTTAATTGTAACACAAAAGAAAAGATGCTAGGAACAAACTTCATGTAATGGTGCTCAAAAAGGCAAAGGTTGCTCACATCAAACATTAATTCAATTTGTTATTAGAAATAATTGATAAATGAAAACTACTGTCAGTTATTTTTGAAATCCTCCTCACATCCACTGCTTCTCTTCATGTAATCCCTGACAGGTTTGGTGAGATCAGGGCCCGTATTCACAAAACGTCTTAAGGCTAAAAGTAGCTCCTAACTTGCCAATTTAGGAGAAAATATAAAAAATAAAAGGCGTGTCAGTACTAAATTTAGGACTCCTAAATGTTTTCTCTAATAGTGTTTCACAAAGCGTTTTAGCACTAAAACTAGCTCCTAAATCTGCGAATCTTTAGCAGTGAAGAGGACTCCTAGGTCACTAAGACCAACTCAAAACTACCCTAAAATGGCTGTTGCCGGCAATCTGCCTCAGAATATAAACATTTTAAAAACATTTAACCAGTATAGTTTTCTCTTACGTTTGGATGTCTTACTATCAGCTATGATTATTCAACTCTGTTAATTAAAAAGCTGTTTATATGCATATAAGAAGCATATATGTAAGAGGCTGACATTTAGCTAAAACATACTTGTTTAATTAGTGACACTTAGCCTGCAGTTTAAAATCTTCATTTGAATGTGGCAATTAACATTTTTATATCTTTATTTGAATATGGCAAATACAATTATTTCTATGAATAAATCTTTGACAGAGATCCCTCCCCTATCATCCAATCATAGTTAGTTAGTTAGTTAGTTAGTAAGCATGCTGACAGCTTAAGATGTTTCTCTAGTCCTTAGTAAAAGTTTTTCTCAGTAGATTTGTTAATAGGTTTTAAGAAAAAACTCTTAGCTAAAAACTTGTACTGCTATTTAGGAGAATTCTTAGTGCTAAGATAAAATGTGTTGTGAATACGGGCCCAGATCTCTGTGTGGAACACAACTGCTGTTTGTAGGACTCCTTGTTCATACAAAATGTCTCAAAATATTTTGACAATTTCAGTAATCTCACAAATATTTCACAATAATTTCAAAGGGAGTGTTTGGAAATCCAAAACTAATGTTTACTATCGTGGCCAACTAAGCACAAAGTAATTATTGCGCAATATGCAGTGTATGTGTGTATATCAACATTAGTTGATGTAGCTAGTTAAATAATGTGATGAATGTGATAACGTGAAGGCCTCCTTGTGTGCAGACCGAAGTGTGTAAAGTCCATCGACTCCACCGGGCAGGGACACCGCCAAAGGATATAAGTATCGCTTTTATTTATGTTCTTTCTTACTGCTTGTTTCACTTCTGTGTCAGTTTTTTTTATAACCAAATCTTACTATGTGTAAGTACATTGTTGTTCGTTCACATGTATGTTTGGCAGTGTTTTTTTTTTAGGATTACTGATAAACTACTGCCGTTTGATTTATCTATTTTAATTTTTTGTTAAATTATGTCTTCATAGGTATTTTCTTAAGTTTTATTTTTATTTAATTTGAGTTATTTTAGTAATGTTACTTCAACATACTACATGGAAATTTAATAATATGGGTGTTTGGCTTAGTGTCATGTTAGAATCATTATTATACACTTACCTTTTGTTGTTTTAATATTTTTAATTGTTTTGTTGCCTCATTTTTTTTGTTTTCATTTATAAATGTTTGAATTTGAAATGTTGTTGTATGCATTTTTCATTTTTATTTAATTTCTTTATTTTCATAAATGTGTATATTGTCACGGAACGGCCAGGCTCTCCCCTCCGTCAATCATTACAATCCGAATCACCTGAGTTCTAATCACGAGCACCTGCACCTCATCACCACCGTCATCACAACCACCATAAGAGCACCCGCCACAGTTCACTCCCCGTCCGATCTTGTATTACACTACGTGGACTCTACTCCTGCTCATACCAAGCTGAGTATCTACTTTGCCTACTTACCTGTTACTCCTTACCTCCTGTGTCACTCCTTGTGTTCTCCTCTCCCACCAGATCGTCTGACTCCGTGATCAGAGTGCTCCTGTTGTGTTTTCCCCATCGCAGCTGCCCGTCATATCTGTGGATGAGAAGACAATCAGTTACTCATCAACCCATCGTCAGGACGATCTCTGACGGCATCCACTCACCTGAAGTCTCCATAGCTCATCCTGTTTAATAAACACTATAGTGTTTTTACTTACCTCTGTGTCCAGTAGCATATGTTACAGAAGATCGGACCACGTTACCGATTAACAGGATGAGCTCTTCAGATCCCTTCCAGGAGCTTGTGGATTCACTTAAGAGGGTATTACTCCATCCATCCTTATCTCCGGTATGCCCCGCTCCTGCACCTCCACAACCCAGCACAACGCCCAGCACTTCTTCTCCGATCGTTTTCGCCAGTCCCATGGCCAGACCAGCACCCTTCACTGGTTCGGCGGAGGAGTGCAATGGCTTCCTATTACAAATTTCTCTCACCATTGACCTGCATCCACGGATGTTTCCCACTGACCAATCTAAAATCGCCTTTTTGATTACCTCTCTGACACGTTCTGCACTCCAATGGGCTGAAACTATCCTTAATCAAGCAGGTCCCGCCACCCAGTCATTCTCTCACTTCATAGCCCATTTCCGGGAAGTCTTCAGCAGCTCGCCAGGGGATTCTTCCGTGGGAGAACAACTGTTTCGTCTACGCCAGGGCACGATGCCCATACACTAATATTCTCTCAAGTTCAGAAACCTGGCGGCTGCCAGCGGATGGAATGAGCCGTCCCTCCTAACAGCCTTCCGTCAAGGGCTTAATTCCCGCCTTCGCCTCCAGCTCGCTGCTTTCGATGACACATATGGACTGGAAAAGTTCATTCAACTGACCATTTGCTGTTCCAACCGCCTTCAGTCATGCTCAGAGGAATCATCGGTAGCCATTGCCACTCCTCCCATTCGCCAACCAGAGATCAGTGACCCTCCATGCAAACAGACTGCAACCGCCTATCATCTACGGAGAGATGCAAACGATTGACTGAGGGGTTATGTCTGTATTGTGGTGCTAGTGGCCACAGGATCCTGGATTGTCCCCTTCGTCCTCCTCGGGCCTTGGTGAGTACCATACGGCCTCCCATTACCAAGATGAATCCTCTGTCCACCTGCGCTCAGCTCACGGCTGGCGATTTTGTGGTTTCAGTTACCACCCTCCTCGACTCCGTTTCTGCAGGCAATTTCATCGCCGGGGATCTCTGCCGGCAGCTCCGACTTCCGACCTCGGTCACGGAGACCGCCTACGAGATCCAATCAATAACAGGCAAACCCCTCACTGTAGGGGTTACTGAAACAACAGCCTTGGAACAACTACGCGGAGCCACCATCTTCACGAAGTTGGACCTCCGCAGCGCTTATAACCTCATCCGCATCCATGAAGGAGATGAATGGAAGACGGCTTTTGTGACTCCCACCGGCCACTATGAGTACCGGGTAATGCCGTACGGGCTAGTCAATGCTCCATCCGTCTTCCAAGGATTCATGCACGAGGTGCTCCGGGAGTTTCTCCATCAGTTCGTCATCGTTTACATAGACGATATCCTCGTATACTCCCGGAGCTTGGCCGAACATCGCCAACACGTTGCGGAGGTCCTCCAACGTTTAAGGGAGTTCCAGCTCTACCTTAAAGCTGAAAAGTGCACCGTCCACCAGTCCACATTCCACTTCCTCGGGTACATAATAAACAGTGGTGGCATACGCATGGACAAGGGGAAGGTGGAGGCTATCACTTCCTGGCCCATTCCCTCCAGTATCAAGGATGGTTTTCCAACTTCTATCGCCAATTCATCTCCAACTACAGCACTATCACCAGTCCCCTCACCGACCTATTAAAAGGGAAGACTAATAAATGGGATCTTGCCGAGGATGACATTTTCCTGGATCAACGTCTTTTGTTGATCCTGGATCAACATTACTGTCCAAAAATATAGACTTAACCCAATCCCTACCCCTAAACCTAACCCTATACCCATAACGTATCCCTAAAATCAGAAGGAAAAGATGATTGAATAACAATATCGAAGCACTAAACTCTGGTTGAAAAAGCAAAAATTGACATTTCCTTCTTATCCCTCAATTCTGATTGGTTGAATTGAATGCTCAAATTGTGAATTTTCTTAATGCTTTGAATGTTGATCCAGTAAAACTTTGCACTTGGGGAAATCACATTCACCCCCTGGGATCTGTATACAGTGATCAAATTAAAAACAGAAGAGATAATTTTACATATCTCATGGTATGTTAAACACAACCATGTCATATTAATTAATCTTGCATTGTGTACTGTGAATGAAGCCAAGTATGCCACTGTAAACCTATGTGACATCTGCAGTTTGGTTGATCTAGTCTGTCTGCTTCCTTTGCCTGGTCCCCTGTAAATAACTCTACTGTGATTCATAAGAGAGCGGCACCTAAACACTGAGAAAGTCTCCCTTTGTGACTTTGGGTTTTTGTTTATTTTATCCTGCTATGGGTGGAGACAGCTTATGTTCTGCATGTCATTTACTTGCAATGTCACCTTCAAAACTTGTAAGGTTTTGGTCCACGATCCCCACACCTCCATCCATGTCACAAAATTAAGTTACAAGTATAGTGTAACTGGCAAATGTACTTATTTTTGTCTTTATTTATTTTTTAGGAATAACATATTTTACTATTTGGACCATTTTATTGTTACCTGCTCTAACAGGTACTAAAATAGGATTTGGACTTCATTGGCATGCAGCCTGTCTAGTTGGACACCTGAGCCGTGTGTCATCTTTGTAAAGCCCAGTTGAAAGCACTCAACTGTTTCTGATTTGCTGATTAAAAATACAAGTATCCTGCTTGTCAAGTTTGATGTAGTTTCTTGTTATTTTACATAATGTCAGCAGCAACAATACAATAGAACTAAACCTTCTGAAAGAAATGCCAATGTTTGCTAAAGAACCATTCAAGTGCGTCATGAGCATGACAGGTTATGACGAGGCTGTATAATTGTTAGCTGTGTGGGATGCGTTGCTATTGTTGCTATGTCCTGAGTGTTATTGTTGTTTCTTCCTTGCATTTCCTTTTTTGACAGTGCATTTGCTTTGCTTCGCCTCAATAGCTGCACTCATTTAGTTGAGTCTTTGAATTTTGACTTTCATTGTAACATTATCCCAAAATTGCTGATGGTGCTATTGAATTCATACTCCCTCTTTCGACTGCTGAGCCTTTCAAAATGAGCATCATGTGGATTCAACAGATTTTGCATGACGTTTTTGCTGCATTCCAGGCAACCCGTAACCGGTGTTTTTCCGACCTTTAACCTGTGAAAGTGCACTGGAACGGCAGTCAAACCCATGATTTCCCACCCGTGAACTCGTACTAGATCGATGTACTCATAGTTTCGTGCTCTGACGTCACATAGCCACATTTAACATATGCTACTTCTTGCTATTGCACTGCTATTGCTATTGTTTCAGCTTCTCTGTATAGAAAAGTTGGGTGAGTCGGCTATGTAAAGAAAATGCATCGATTTCTTAAGTGGAAAATTCTGTGTCTGGTTATCCTCATAAATGGTTATGAGCTCAATCTGTAATGACGTAAACAATCCCATTGGAAAGGCAGATTAAAAATGCGGTTTGGAGAAGAACCACTTACAGCTTCAGATGGAGAGGAAGCAATTAAGCATTTAAATGTGGTGAAATTTCTGATGTTATTGCTAAATTAAATTGTTATGAATATAATTATTGCTGAAATCATTATTGATATATTATATTCATATTTTCAGGAGATAACCCTATTAATAAAGTTTGAAGTCTTTGTTATGCAATTATTTATGTAACCGTTTTAGTCTGGAGCTGGAGCTGACCAGTGCATACAAAGAAATGCAGTTTCGTTTATGTGTAATTCTATCACAACTATGATTTAAAACAGTGTCATGGTGCATGGTGGATGAACCCTGGTCATTTTGTACCCACACTCACTCATTCATTCATTCATTGCTGCATAATCTTGGTGTACGAAAACACATTGGTTAAAAATAGTGCAATAAATTTGAACCCACCTATAGCAACCACTCTCTCAAATAAATACATACATATAAATAAATAAATAAAATAACTTCAAAAATCAGTCACATCAACAGAAAACCAGTACAAAAACTAGTACAGTCATGTCAATTGAATACGTTTCTTGGCTGCAGTCTATCCAGAGAATAATGAACAATTGAAGGCTGAGTCATCGTGTAGCTACATGCAGAAGTTTAGGGCAGCATGGTATATCCAGTTAAAAAATGTCCTTTAAAATTAAAGTGCCTAAGGAGCCTCTAGAAAAAAAATTACAATGAAAAGATTCTTTAAACATTTCCATTGCAAACTATTTGTAATGAATTAATTGGTAGTTAAGGTTTCTGTGAGAAGTCTGAGATTAGCCGTTGCTCCCATATTTGTGATAAGGTATGCATTACATTTCAAATTAGCATAAGAGTAATGAGCTGCAATTCATTACTTTGAATTGTCAAATTTCAAGGTTTCATGCATATCAATATTATGGATTGATTTCCTGTTGTCAGAAGGAACTGTACAATAATATTATATCAATGCATCTGATGATGACAATATTCTAAACATATAATCTTTCTCAGAGAATTTTATTGACAACAGTCATAATATTCTATATTTGTCTGTCAAAGCCTACTGGATCTTGTCAAAATGCTAACATTTATTTGCATGCTCTGATGTTTTGTGACATTAGCTTCAGATCCTCAACCTGCTCCGGAGCAAGAGAAGTTCACGGAAGAGGTTGCTATTATTACTAGCACACCCTGATAATTAGCCTGGTTGACGTTAACATCAATGCACAAATGTATGTACACACACACACACACACACACACACACACACACACACACACACACACACACATGTTGGTTTTTATGGTTTACGGGGACTCTCCATAGGCGTAATGGTTTTTATACTGTACAAGCTGTATGTGCTATTGCCCTACACCTACCCTACACCTAAACTTAGCCCTCACAGGAGACGGTGCATTTATATTTTCCCTCAAAAAAACTCACTCTGTATGATTTATAAGCATTTTAAATTATGGGGACACTGAAAATGTCCTCATAAATCACCTTCTCCTTGTAATACCTATGTCATACCCATGTTATTATACAAATTTGTGTCCTCATAAACCACATAAACATGCCCACACACACACACACACAAATTGGACAGCATATATATTCAACTTTATACTATTTAATATAAAACATCTCTTCTAAGTCTGGTTTTATATCATGTTTACAGCATCATGGGCAGTTTCAGAAAGTATAAAAGGGTGGGTGGTTCATTGTAACACCTACCACACCCATCTATTCACTTCTAAGACTTGATTGTAATGGCAAGAATGACAGCTACTTGACTTTACATTAGAAGCAGAGTGACACTTAAAACAAAATTGCTTGAAGACTAAACTTTATACTTAACACTTTTATGACATACTCTAAAGCTGCTTATTACTTGCTATTCGGCAGTTTAATTTTAACACCTATTTATATTCAATATCTATATTCAGCACAATTTGATTCCTCCATATTTCATATTTGATTTCTTCCTACATCTTTAAATATTGGATTTACACTCAAAATTATTCAATACATTTTTAAATGTTTACAGTTTTTATGTTTTTAAATGATTTTAAACTCAAAATTGTCAAGAATCAAGAAAACGTATTATTGATCATACCTACCTGAATATTTGGACAAACTGAATTAGAGAGTACCTGTGCAGTATATACATTATTTTGATGATGTATATACATCATCTAACTCTAAGGCCTGGTATATAAAGAAATAAAGAGATTTCACATTATACTAATCATTGTCTTCAATACAATCAGCACTAAGATTTTAACTAGTTACACAAATTCAAAATATGCATGTGAGAAATGTTCCCAGAAGCAGTGAATGTGAAAAATGCTTTTGGTTAACCAGGTGTCTCTTGACATCTTGCATGTGTAACAAACTTGAACATTTGACGTAGGAAAAATAAACACGCATATTTGTTAATGTGCTGCGTCATAATCTATATGAAAACATGCATCTATATTCTCACCAGACATGAATTTAAGTCTTCCAGTTTTATATTTTGTTTTATAAAAACATATGAAATAACTATCATCTTGTGTATCAATAATAATGACAATCAGCAAACTGAAAGATAAACTTCTAACATAAAAAAATAATATAACTATTTCGACAAAAACAACAGCAATAGCAAGTTTAGAATTACTCTATTAAAGTAATCTCAAGGTTCCATAAAATTCTCTATATAATTATAATCTTACTCTATAAAATTCTGTATCATATTATATTGTCACACTTAGATTGTATCATCAACCTTTTGAAGACAAGGTTTACCAGCCTCTGTTTATAAACCTGGCAAAGCTTCATTTAGCCATCATCACCATCACAGCTGTATTAAACTGGTCTTGAGAGGGAGGGAGAAACAAACATGCTGTTGACAGACACAATAATACAACAAATCACAGCCCCTGCCAAGCAGCATTCCAGTGCTTATTTTTACATTTCAATAAAGAAGAAAAACCAAACCACGTCATGCATCCTACTTAAGGCAGTATAGGTACAGGTGAGTCAAGAAAAGTGCTGAAACTTGAGCAAAGAATAACTAGTCCTTAAAGCCGTTGAACCAACAGTGGATTAACCTTTTTGATTTCACAGTTCAGTGTTCAAGATAATTGCTTAAGGATAAGGTAAGGACATTATATAACTATATATTTATTAAAGGTGTTTGTGTTAATTATAAAGTAAAAAGGGACATTTTAACAGACTATTAGACAACAACAACAACAATAAAAAATCATTAATTTCTCAAAGTATGTGAGTTATCAAAAAATACAAATAAATAAATAAAGCAACAAATGGATTTGTAGTAAATTGATTGTGGCAGAAGTCTGTATGTGTACTGTTACTTTCTTCAGTTTACACATGGACTTTGGTCTACACATTATTTTTATTTTGTTCATAAATTGCTCATAAAACCGTTTTGACTGATACTCTAATGTTATTTATAGCACTGGGTGACATTTTGGGAAATTGACATAAAATTAAAATGCTGTTTGTAGTTTTGGTTTATTCTATCAGATAACAGAGTTGACTGAAACTACACCTCTATATACTTCAGTTATACATTATTGAATTATTGGTCCCACTTTATATTAGGTGCCCTTCACTAATATGGACTTATATTTAAATTAATAATTTGATACAATGCACTTATTGTGTACATACATGTTTTTAAATTGTAAAAAGTAAAAAAAAAACATTGTGTAATTATATCTGTAATTACACTGTTGAGCACTGACGTACTGAAGAAATCATGGGCTGAAACATCTGCTCCTTGATCTGTTTTTAAGACACTTTGCACTTTTGTAATGTTTTCACCATTGCATATGCAAAATAAAGGATATTTTTGATAGACCTTTTTTGGTCTGATTGTTTTTTCCAGTATGCGGTCAATATCAGCTACCTGTTTAATTCTACTCTTGACCCATCCCTTACACCTTACACAAAACCTGTCCCTAACCTTTCCTGTATCCCACTTCAATAGCAGCAAAAGTCTCTTGCAATACAATATGAACACAATTATTATTTTTATGTAAGTACATAGTTAAAGCTAGCAAATTTGAATTTGGACCAATCATTTTATAAAATTTAGTTAAATAAATAATTAAGTAAATTATTTTATAAGTTAAATATTAAATAAATAAATATATATATATATACTTTGCTGTGAGTCCAAAACTCTTAACGACCTGCTACATGAAGGGGGGGGGGGGGGGGGGGGGGGGGGGTCAACTGATACAGTAGATGGCTCATTTTATGTTTCGTTGAATTTTATGTGTTTTCTTTTTTTCTTTGATTACTTTACAGATTCTTTTCTTCACCACTTGACGATTTCCACAATGGAGTGGAGAGCTTTTGTTATAACATGGATTTGTATATGTAAGTCATTCAACTTCAAAACAATTTGTATTTCTTTATGTATTTTTCAGAAAAAAAAGACACCTAAAAGCAAAATTATTTGAAAGGGTTGGTCTAAGACACATGTGGAGAGCATGGGTGCTTCTCAATTCTTATTTGTGTATCCTCGTTTCCTTTCCTTGCTTCCTTTCCTCGCATCTTTGCTCCACCCCGTCAGGATGCGATGGAAGGATGCACGGAAAAGACGTGAGGACGGAGGAATTTATTCAAGTGAAATTATATATCCTCGCTCCCTTTAGCGTCACTCCAGAGCGTCATCAGCTGCGCAAAATGGATCTGCCCTTATGTTGTTAAAGTTGTTTTTTTAAGAAATTCAAAATAAATATTAATAAAGCATGATGCCCTGTTGAAATATATGACATCTATGGTTTACTTAAATTGCAAAGGTAAAATATAAATTAAGATTATTACAACGGATGAGAAGGAGGAGAATTTACACATGCGACAGGTTTTTTGATGAAAAATACTTCCGCATAGGATACACCTGTGTATCCTTGCACATAGCTCCTCTGAAAGGCTACTCACTCCTCGTTCCTTGCCTTCTCGTCGTGCAATTAGAGAATTGAGATGTCCTTCAAGATGGCTGAGCTCGATCGGTTTCCGGATCATAGGATGAAAGAAAGAGGGGCTGGGAAGCGAGGAGGGATATTGAGAAGCACCCCACGTATAGAAAAATCTGAAGTGAGAGATACCGAGGATGTAGTAGAGAGGCGGAAGAGTTCTGAAGAGATTCTTAAATTGTAGCGCCCTCTTGGAACTGTATACATTACCCTTTTTGTCCTGGTGTCCATGAGAACTGAGATTTTAAATACTATATTTCCACCTAGTGGCTGATTCTCATCAGATGGTGTAGACAGCTAGGGGAAAAAAAAGATTGACTTTAATTGAACTGTTTCATAGATATTCATAGTTAAAACATATAATTTTCAGATTTTTTTTGTAAGTAAAAAAAACGTATTGGCATGGATTTTAATAATGTTTTGACAAATCAAAAGTGACAAATATATATACTGTATATAAAATTGTTTTGTTGTTGTTTTTGGCTTGCATTTTTAAACTTCAACAGCAAATTTACTTTTTATTTTCTCTAGTAATAGCTGAGTCACAAACAAGTCCTGCAACTGCCACGACAACGCTTACAGAATCATCCACCTTTCGTGAAGCAGAAACATTAACAACAACAGAGATATCCACAATCACAACAACTGCTTCTGAAACACCCACCACTAGTATAGCAGAAACATTAACAACAACAGAGACAACCACAATCACAACAACTCCTGCTGAAACATCTACAACAACAGAGACTTCCACAATCACAACAACTGCCCCAGAAACATCTACAACAGAGACATTGACAATTACAACAACTCCTGCTGAAACATCTTCAACAATAGAGACTTCCACAATCACAACAAATGTTCCTGAAGCATCAACCACTAGTGCAGCAGAAACATCTACAACAACAGAGACATCCACAATCACAAAAACTCCTGCAGAAACATCTACAACAACAGAGACATCCACAATAACAACTGCTCCTGAAACATCTACAACAACAGAGACATCCACAATCACAAAAACTCCTGCAGAAACATCTACAACAACAGAGACGTCCACAATTGCAACAACTGTTCCTGAAACATCCACAACAACAGAGACGTCCACAATCGCAACAACTGCTCCAGAAACATCCACAACAACAGAGACGTCCACAATCAGAAAAACTCCTGCAGAAACATCTACAACAATAGAGACTTCCACAATCACAACAACTCCTGCTGAAACATCTTCAACAATAGAGACTTCCAGAATAACAACAACTTCTGCTGAATCATCTACAACAACAGAGACATCCACAATCACAAAAACTCCTGCTGAAACATCAACCACTAGTTTAGCAGAAACATCTACAACAACAGAGACATCCATAATCACAACAACTGCTCCTGAAACATCTACAACAAAAGAGACATCCACAATCACAGCAAATGCTCCTGAAACATCAACAACAACAGAGACATCCACAATCACAAAAACTCCTGCTGAAACATCTACAACAACAGAGACTTCCATGATCACAACAAATGCTCCTGAAACATCAACCACTAGTGCAGCAGAAACATCTACAACAACAGAGACATCCACAATCACAACAACTGTTCCTGAAACATCTACAACAACAGAGACATCCACAATAACAACTGCTCCAGAAACATCCACAACAACAGAGACGTCCACAATCGCAACAACTACTCCAGAAACATCTACAACAACAGAGACATCCACAATCACAATATATGCTCCTGAAACATCATCAACAATAGAGACTTCCACAATCACAACAAATGCCCCTGAAACATCTACAACAACAGAGATATCCACAATCACGACAACTGCTCCAGAAACATCTACAACAACAGAGACATCCACAATCACAACAACTGCTCCTGAAACATCAACCACTATTTTAGCAGAAACATCTACAACAACAGAGACATCCACAATCACACCAACTGTTCCTGAAACATCTACAACAACAGAGACATCCACAATAACAACTGCTCCAGAAACATCCACAACAACAGAGACGTCCACAATCGCAACAACTGCTCCAGAAACATCTACAACAACAGAGACATCCACAATCACAACAACTGCTCCTGAAACATCTACAACAACAGAGATATCCACAATCACAACAACTGCTCCTGAAACATCTACAACAACAGAGATATCCACAATTACAACAACTGCTCCAGAAACATCTACAACAACAGAGACATCCACAATCACAACAACTGCTCCTGAAACATCTACAACAACAGAGATATCCACAATCACAACAACTGCTCCTGAAACATCTACAACAACAGAGACATCCACAATCACAACAACTCCTGCTGAAACATCTACAACAATAGAGACTTCCACAATCACAACAAATGTTCCTGAAACATCAACCACTAGTGCAGCAGAAACATCTACAACAACAGAGACTTCCACAATCACAACAAATGTTCCTGAAACATCAACCACTAGTGCAGCAGAAATATCTACAACAACAGAGACATCCACAATCACAACAACTGCTCCAGAAACATCTACAACAACAGAGACATCCACAATCACAACAACTCCTGCTGAAAAATCTACAACAACTGAGACTTCCAAGATCACAACAAATATTCCTGAAATATCATCAACAACAGAGACATCCACAATCACAACAACTCTTGATGAAACATCCACAACAACAGAGACATCCACAATCACTACAAATGCTCCTGAAACATCAACCACTGGTGCAGCAGAAACATCTACAACAACAGAGACATCTACAATCACAACAACTCCTGCTGAAACATCCACAACAACAGAGACATCCACAATCACAACAACTCCTGCTGAAACATCCACAACAACAGAGACATCCACAATCACAACAACTCTTGATGAAACATCTACAACAACAGAGACATCTACAATCACAACAACTGCTCCTGAAACATCTACAACAACAGAGACATCCACAATCACAGCAACTCCTGCTGAAAAATCTACAACAACAGAGACCTCCACAATCACAACAACTGCTCCAGAAACATCTACAACAACAGAGACTTCCACAATCACAACAACTGCTCCAGAAACATCTACAACAACAGAGACATCCACAATCACAACAACTGCTCCTGAAACATATACAACAATAGAGACATCCACAAACACAACAACTGCTCCAGAAACATATACAACAGAGACATTGACAATTACAACAACTCCTGATGAAACATCTTCAACAATAGAGACTTCCACAATCACAACAACTGTTCCTGAAACATCATCAACAACAGGGACATCCACAATCACAACAAATGTTCCTGAAACATCAACCACTAGTGCAGCAGAAACATCTACAACAACAGAGACTTCCACAATCGCAACAACTGTTCCTGAAATATCATCAACAACAGAGACATCCACAATCACAACAACTGCTCCTGAAACATCTACAACAACAGAGACTTCCACAATCACAACAACTGCTCCTGAAACATCTACAACAACAGAGACATCCACATTCACAGCAACTGCTCCTGAAACATCTACAACAACAGAGACATCCACAATCACAACAACTGCTCCTGAAACATCTACAACAACAGAGACATCCACAATCACATCAAATGTTCCTGAAACATCAACCACTAGTACAGCAGAAACATCTACAACAACAGAGACATCCACAATCACAACAACTGCTCCTGAAACATCTACAACAACAGAGACATCCACAATAACGACAACTGCTCCTGAAACATCTACAACAACAGAGACATCCACAATCACAACAACTGCTCCTGAAACATCTACAACAACAGAGACATCCACATTCACAGCAACTGCTCCTGAAACATCTACAACAACAGAGACATCCACAATTACAACAAATGTTCCTGAAACATCAACCACTAGTGCAGCAGAAACATCTACAACAACAGAGACTTCCACAATCACAACAACTGCTCCTGAAACATCAACCACTAGTGCAGCAGAAACATCTACAACAACAGAGACTTCCACAATCACAACAAATGTTCCTGAAACATCAACCACTAGTGCAGCAGAAACATCTACAACAACAGAGACATCCACAATCACAACAACTCTTGCTGAAACATCTACAACAACAGAGACATCCACAATCACAACAACTCCTCCTGAAACATCTACAACAACTGAGACTTCCAGAATCACAACAACTGCTCCTGAAACATCTACAAAAACAGAGACATCCACAAACACAACAACTGCTCCTGAAACATCTACAACAACAGAGACATCCACAATCACAACAACTGCTCCTGAAACATCAACCACTAGTTTAGCAGAAACATCTACAACAACAGAGACATCCACAAGCACAACAACTCCTGCTGAAACATCCACAACAACAGAGACATCCACAATCACAACAACTGCTCCTGAAACATCCACAACAACAGAGACATCCACAATCACAACAAATGCTCCTGAAACATCCACAACAACAGAGACATCCACAATCACAACAACTCCTGCTGAAACATCTACAACAATAGAGACTTCCATGATCACAACAACTGCTCCTGAAACATCAACCACTAGTGCAGCAGAAACATCTACAATAACAGAGACTTCCACAATCGCAACAACTGTTCCTGAAATATCATCAACAACAGGGACATCCACAATCACAACAACTGCTCCTGAAACATCTACAACAACAGAGACATCCACAATCGCAACAACTGTTCCTGAAATATCATCAACAACAGGGACATCCACAATCACAACAACTGCTCCTGAAACATCTACAACAACAGAGACTTCCACAATCGCAACAACTGTTCCTGAAATATCATCAACAACAGGGACATCCACAATCACAACAAATGTTCCTGAAACATCAACCACTAGTGCAGCAGAAACATCTACAACAACAGAGACATCGACAATTACAACAAATGTTCCTGAAACATCAACCACTAGTGCAGCAGAAACATCTACAACAACAGAGACATCCACAATCACAACAACTCCTGCTGAAACATCTACAACAACAGAGACATCCACAATCACAACAACTCCTCCTGAAACATCTACAACAACTGAGACTTCCAGAATCACAACAACTGCTCTTGAAACATCTACAAAAACAGAGACATCCACAATCACAACAACTGCTCCTGAAACATCTACAACAACAGAGACATCCACAATCACAACAACTGCTCCTGAAACATCAACCACTAGTTTAGCAGAAACATCTACAACAACAGAGACATCCACAATCACAACAACTGCTCCTGAAACATCTACAACAACAGAGACATCCACAATCACAACAAATGCTCCTGAAACATCATCAACAACAGAGACATCCATAATCACACCAACTGTTCCTGAAACATCTACAACAACAGAGACATTCACAATAACAACTGCTCCAGAAACATCCACAACAACAGAGACGTCCACAATCGCAACAACTGCTCCAGAAACATCTACAACAACAGAGACATCCACAATCACAAAAACTCCTGCAGAAACATCTACAACAACAGAGACATCCACAATAACAACTGCTCCTGAAACATCTACAACAACAGAGACATCCACAATCACAAAAACTCCTGCAGAAACATCTACAACAACAGAGACGTCCACAATTGCAACAACTGTTCCTGAAATATCATCAACAACAGGGACATCCACAATCACAACAACTGCTCCAGAAACATCCACAACAACAGAGACGTCCACAATCAGAAAAACTCCTGCAGAAACATCTACAACAACAGAGACTTCCACAATCACAACAACTCCTGCTGAAACATCTTCAACAATAGAGACTTCCAGAATAACAACAACTTCTGCTGAATCATCTACAACAACAGAGACATCCACAATCACAACAACTGCTCCTGAAACATCAACCACTAGTTTAGCAGAAACATCTACAACAACAGAGACATCCATAATCACAACAACTGCTCCTGAAACATCTACAACAAAAGAGACATCCACAATCACAGCAAATGCTCCTGAAACATCATCAACAACAGAGACATCCACAATCACAACAACTCCTGCTGAAACATCTACAACAAAAGAGACTTCCATGATCACAACAAATGCTCCTGAAACATCAACCACTATTTTAGCAGAAACATCTACAACAACAGAGACATCCACAATCACACCAACTGTTCCTGAAACATCTACAACAACAGAGACATCCACAATAACAACTGCTCCAGAAACATCCACAACAACAGAGACGTCCACAATCGCAACAACTACTCCAGAAACATCTACAACAACAGAGACATCCACAATCACAATATATGCTCCTGAAACATCATCAACAATAGAGACTTCCACAATCACAACAAATGCCCCTGAAACATCTACAACAACAGAGATATCCACAATCACGACAACTGCTCCAGAAACATCTACAACAACAGAGACATCCACAATCACAACAACTGCTCCTGAAACATCAACCACTATTTTAGCAGAAACATCTACAACAACAGAGACATCCACAATCACACCAACTGTTCCTGAAACATCTACAACAACAGAGACATCCACAATAACAACTGCTCCAGAAACATCCACAACAACAGAGACGTCCACAATCGCAACAACTGCTCCAGAAACATCTACAACAACAGAGACATCCACAATCACAACAACTGCTCCTGAAACATCTACAACAACAGAGATATCCACAATCACAACAACTGCTCCTGAAACATCTACAACAACAGAGATATCCACAATTACAACAACTGCTCCAGAAACATCTACAACAACAGAGACATCCACAATCACAACAACTGCTCCTGAAACATCTACAACAACAGAGATATCCACAATCACAACAACTGCTCCTGAAACATCTACAACAACAGAGACATCCACAATCACAACAACTCCTGCTGAAACATCTACAACAATAGAGACTTCCACAATCACAACAAATGTTCCTGAAACATCAACCACTAGTGCAGCAGAAACATCTACAACAACAGAGACTTCCACAATCACAACAAATGTTCCTGAAACATCAACCACTAGTGCAGCAGAAATATCTACAACAACAGAGACATCCACAATCACAACAACTGCTCCAGAAACATCTACAACAACAGAGACATCCACAATCACAACAACTCCTGCTGAAAAATCTACAACAACTGAGACTTCCAAGATCACAACAAATATTCCTGAAATATCATCAACAACAGAGACATCCACAATCACAACAACTCTTGATGAAACATCCACAACAACAGAGACATCCACAATCACTACAAATGCTCCTGAAACATCAACCACTGGTGCAGCAGAAACATCTACAACAACAGAGACATCTACAATCACAACAACTCCTGCTGAAACATCCACAACAACAGAGACATCCACAATCACAACAACTCCTGCTGAAACATCCACAACAACAGAGACATCCACAATCACAACAACTCTTGATGAAACATCTACAACAACAGAGACATCTACAATCACAACAACTGCTCCTGAAACATCTACAACAACAGAGACATCCACAATCACAGCAACTCCTGCTGAAAAATCTACAACAACAGAGACCTCCACAATCACAACAACTGCTCCAGAAACATCTACAACAACAGAGACTTCCACAATCACAACAACTGCTCCAGAAACATCTACAACAACAGAGACATCCACAATCACAACAACTGCTCCTGAAACATATACAACAATAGAGACATCCACAAACACAACAACTGCTCCAGAAACATATACAACAGAGACATTGACAATTACAACAACTCCTGATGAAACATCTTCAACAATAGAGACTTCCACAATCACAACAACTGTTCCTGAAACATCATCAACAACAGGGACATCCACAATCACAACAAATGTTCCTGAAACATCAACCACTAGTGCAGCAGAAACATCTACAACAACAGAGACTTCCACAATCGCAACAACTGTTCCTGAAATATCATCAACAACAGAGACATCCACAATCACAACAACTGCTCCTGAAACATCTACAACAACAGAGACTTCCACAATCACAACAACTGCTCCTGAAACATCTACAACAACAGAGACATCCACATTCACAGCAACTGCTCCTGAAACATCTACAACAACAGAGACATCCACAATCACAACAACTGCTCCTGAAACATCTACAACAACAGAGACATCCACAATCACATCAAATGTTCCTGAAACATCAACCACTAGTACAGCAGAAACATCTACAACAACAGAGACATCCACAATCACAACAACTGCTCCTGAAACATCTACAACAACAGAGACATCCACAATAACGACAACTGCTCCTGAAACATCTACAACAACAGAGACATCCACAATCACAACAACTGCTCCTGAAACATCTACAACAACAGAGACATCCACATTCACAGCAACTGCTCCTGAAACATCTACAACAACAGAGACATCCACAATTACAACAAATGTTCCTGAAACATCAACCACTAGTGCAGCAGAAACATCTACAACAACAGAGACTTCCACAATCACAACAACTGCTCCTGAAACATCAACCACTAGTGCAGCAGAAACATCTACAACAACAGAGACTTCCACAATCACAACAAATGTTCCTGAAACATCAACCACTAGTGCAGCAGAAACATCTACAACAACAGAGACATCCACAATCACAACAACTCTTGCTGAAACATCTACAACAACAGAGACATCCACAATCACAACAACTCCTCCTGAAACATCTACAACAACTGAGACTTCCAGAATCACAACAACTGCTCCTGAAACATCTACAAAAACAGAGACATCCACAAACACAACAACTGCTCCTGAAACATCTACAACAACAGAGACATCCACAATCACAACAACTGCTCCTGAAACATCAACCACTAGTTTAGCAGAAACATCTACAACAACAGAGACATCCACAAGCACAACAACTCCTGCTGAAACATCCACAACAACAGAGACATCCACAATCACAACAACTGCTCCTGAAACATCCACAACAACAGAGACATCCACAATCACAACAAATGCTCCTGAAACATCCACAACAACAGAGACATCCACAATCACAACAACTCCTGCTGAAACATCTACAACAATAGAGACTTCCATGATCACAACAACTGCTCCTGAAACATCAACCACTAGTGCAGCAGAAACATCTACAATAACAGAGACTTCCACAATCGCAACAACTGTTCCTGAAATATCATCAACAACAGGGACATCCACAATCACAACAACTGCTCCTGAAACATCTACAACAACAGAGACATCCACAATCGCAACAACTGTTCCTGAAATATCATCAACAACAGGGACATCCACAATCACAACAACTGCTCCTGAAACATCTACAACAACAGAGACTTCCACAATCGCAACAACTGTTCCTGAAATATCATCAACAACAGGGACATCCACAATCACAACAAATGTTCCTGAAACATCAACCACTAGTGCAGCAGAAACATCTACAACAACAGAGACATCGACAATTACAACAAATGTTCCTGAAACATCAACCACTAGTGCAGCAGAAACATCTACAACAACAGAGACATCCACAATCACAACAACTCCTGCTGAAACATCTACAACAACAGAGACATCCACAATCACAACAACTCCTCCTGAAACATCTACAACAACTGAGACTTCCAGAATCACAACAACTGCTCTTGAAACATCTACAAAAACAGAGACATCCACAATCACAACAACTGCTCCTGAAACATCTACAACAACAGAGACATCCACAATCACAACAACTGCTCCTGAAACATCAACCACTAGTTTAGCAGAAACATCTACAACAACAGAGACATCCACAATCACAACAACTGCTCCTGAAACATCTACAACAACAGAGACATCCACAATCACAACAAATGCTCCTGAAACATCATCAACAACAGAGACATCCATAATCACACCAACTGTTCCTGAAACATCTACAACAACAGAGACATTCACAATAACAACTGCTCCAGAAACATCCACAACAACAGAGACGTCCACAATCGCA
Organism: Schizopygopsis malacanthus; assembly: GCA_027474115.1. Taxonomy (NCBI): domain Eukaryota; kingdom Metazoa; phylum Chordata; class Actinopteri; order Cypriniformes; family Cyprinidae; genus Schizopygopsis; species Schizopygopsis malacanthus. The sequence goes on along the minus strand of CM049871.1, from coordinate 6,308,951 downwards.
ACAACTGCTCCAGAAACATCTACAACAACAGAGACATCCACAATCACAATATATGCTCCTGAAACATCATCAACAACTGAGACTTCCACAATCACAACAAATGCCCCAGAAACATCTACAACAGAGACATTGACAATTACAACAACTCCTGCTGAAACATCTTCAACAATAGAGACTTCCACAATCACGACAACTGCTCCAGAAACATCTACAACAACAGAGACATCCACAATCACAACAACTGCTCCTGAAACATCTACAACAACAGAGACCTCCACAATCACAACAACTGTTCCTGAAACATCTACAACAACAGAGACTTCCACAATCACAACAACTGCTCCAGAAACATCTACAACAGAGACATTGACAATTACAACAACTCCTGCTGAAACATCTTCAACAATAGAGACTTCCACAATCATGACAACTGGTCCAGAAACATCTACAACAACAGAGACATCCACAATCACAACAACTGCTCCTGAAACATCTACAACAACAGAGACCTCCACAATCACAACAACTGTTCCTGAAACATCTACAACAACAGAGACTTCCACAATCACAACAACTGTTCCTGAAACATCATCAACAACAGAGACATCCACAATCACAACAACTGCTCCTGAAACATCTACAACAACAGAGATATCCACAATTACAACAACTGCTCCAGAAACATCTACAACAGAGACATCCACAATCACAACAACTCCTGCTGAAACATCTACAACAATAGAGACTTCCACAATCACAACAACTGTTCCTGAAATATCATCAACAACAGAGACATCCACAATCACAACAACTGCTCCAGAAACATCTACAACAACAGAGACATCCAGAATCACAGCAACTCCTGCTGAAAAATCTACAACAACAGAGATTTCCACAATCACAACAACTGCTCCAGAAACATCTACAACAACAGAGACATCCACAATCACAGCAACTGCTCCAGAAACATCTACAACAACAGAGACATCCACAATCACAACAACTGCTCCTGAAACATCTACAACAACAGAGACATCCACAATCACAACAACTCCTGCTGAAACATCTACAACAACAGAGACATACACAATAACGACAACTGCTCCTGAAACATCTACAACATCAGAGACATCCACAATCACAGCAACTGCTCCTGAAACATCTACAACAACAGAGACTTCCACAATCACAACAACTCCTGCTGAAACATCTGCAACAACAGAGACTTCCATGATCACAACAAATTCTCCTGAATCATCAACCACTAGTGCAGCAGAAATATCTACAACAACAGAGACATCCACAATCACAACAACTGCTCCAGAAACATCTACAACAACAGAGACATCCACAATCACAACAACTCCTGCTGAAAAATCTACAACAACTGAGACTTCCAAGATCACAACAAATATTCCTGAAATATCATCAACAACAGAGACATCCACAATCACAACAACTCCTGCTGAAACATCTACAACAACAGAGACATCCACAATCACAACAACTCTTGATGAAACATCCACAACAACAGAGACATCCACAATCACTACAAATGCTCCTGAAACATCAACCACTGGTGCAGCAGAAACATCTACAACAACAGAGACATCTACAATCACAACAACTCCTGCTGAAACATCCACAACAACAGAGACATCCACAATCACAACAACTCTTGATGAAACATCTACAACAACAGAGACATCCACAATCACAACAACTGCTCCAGAAACATCTACAACAACAGAGACATCCACAATCACAACAACTGCTCCTGAAACATATACAACAATAGAGACATCCACAAACACAACAACTGCTCCAGAAAACATATACAACAGAGACATTGACAATTACAACAACTCCTGATGAAACATCTTCAACAATAGAGACTTCCACAATCACAACAACTGTTCCTGAAACATCATCAACAACAGGGACATCCACAATCACAACAAATGTTCCTGAAACATCAACCACTAGTGCAGCAGAAACATCTACAACAACAGAGACTTTCACAATCACAACAACTGCTCCTGAAACATCAACCACTAGTGCAGCAGAAACATCTACAACAACAGAGACTTCCACAATCGCAACAACTGTTCCTGAAATATCATCAACAACAGAGACATCCACAATAACGACAACTGCTCCTGAAACATCTACAACAACAGAGACATCCACAATCACAACAACTGCTCCTGAAACATCTACAACAACAGAGACTTCCACAATCACAACAACTGCTCCTGAAACATCTACAACAACAGAGACATCCACATTCACAGCAACTGCTCCTGAAACATCTACAACAACAGAGACATCCACAATCACAACAAATGTTCCTGAAACATCAACCACTAGTGCAGCAGAAACATCTACAACAACAGAGACATCCACAATCACAACAACTGCTCCTGAAACATCTACAACAACAGAGACATCCACAATAACGACAACTGCTCCTGAAACATCTACAACAACAGAGACATCCACAATCACAACAACTGCTCCTGAAACATCTACAACAACAGAGACTTCCACAATCACAACAACTGCTCCTGAAACATCTACAACAACAGAGACATCCACATTCACAGCAACTGCTCCTGAAACATCTACAACAACAGAGACATCCACAATCACAACAACTGCTCCTGAAACATCTACAACAACAGAGACTTCCACAATCACAACAACTGCTCCTGAAACATCTACAACAACAGAGACATCCACAATCACAACAACTGCTCCTGAAACATCTACAACAACAGAGACATCCACAATTACAACAACTGCTCCAGAAACATCTACAACAGAGACATCCACAATCACAACAACTCCTGCTGAAACATCTACAACAATAGAGACTTCCATGATCACAACAACTGCTCCTGAAACATCAACCACTAGTGCAGCAGAAACATCTACAACAACAGAGACGTCCACAATCGCAACAACTGTTCCTGAAATATCATCAACAACAGGGACATCCACAATCACAACAAATGTTCCTGAAACATCAACCACTGGTGCAGCAGAAACATCTACAACAACAGAGACATCGACAATTACAACAAATGTTCCTGAAACATCAACCACTAGTGCAGCAGAAACATCTACAACAACAGAGACTTCCACAATCACAACAAATGTTCCTGAAACATCAACCACTAGTGCAGCAGAAACATCTACAACAACAGAGACATCCACAATCACAACAACTCTTGCTGAAACATCTACAACAACAGAGACATCCACAATCACAACAACTCCTCCTGAAACATCTACAACAACTGAGACTTCCAGAATCACAACAACTGCTCCTGAATCATCTACAAAAACAGAGACATCCACAATCACAACAACTGCTCCTGAAACATCTACAACAACAGAGACATTCACAATCACAACAACTGCTCCTGAAACATCAACCACTAGTTTAGCAGAAACATCTACAACAACAGAGACATCCACAAGCACAACAACTCCTGCTGAAATATTTATAACAACAGAGATTTCCACAATCACAACAAATGCTCCTGAAACATCAACCACTATTTTAGCAGAAACATCTACAACAACAGAGACATCCACAATCACAACAAATGCTCCTGAAACATCATCAACAACAGAGACATCCACAATCACAACAACTGCTCCTGAAACATCTACAACAACAGAGACATCCATAATCACACCAACTGTTCCTGAAACATCATCAACAACAGGGACTTCCATAATCACACCAACTGTTCCTGAAACATCTACAACAACAGAGACATCCACAATCACAACAACTGTTCATGAAATATCATCAACAACAGGGACATCCACAATCACAACAACTGCTCCAGAAACATCTACAACAACAGAGACATCCACAATCACAACAAATGCCCCTGAAACATCTACAACAACAGAGACTTCCACAATCACAACAACTGCTCCAGAAACATCAACCACTAGTTTAGCAGAAACATCTACAACAACAGAGACATCCACAAGCACAACAACTCCTGCTGAAACATTTATAACAACAGAGATTTCCACAATCACAACAAATGCTCCTGAAACATCAACCACTATTTTAGCAGAAACATCTACAACAACAGAGACATCCACAATCACAACAACTGCTCCTGAAACATCTACAACAACAGAGATATCCACAATCACAACAAATGCTCCAGAAACATCATCAACAACAGAGACCTCCACAATCACAACAACTGTTCCTGAAACATCATCAACAACAGAGACATCCACAATCACAACAACTGCTCCTGAAACATCTACAACAACAGAGATATCCACAATTACAACAACTGCTCCAGAAACATCTACAACAGAGACATCCACAATCACAACAACTCCTGCTGAAACATCTACAACAATAGAGACTTCCATGATCACAACAACTGCTCCTGAAACAACAACCACTAGTGCAGCAGAAACATCTACAACAACAGAGACTTCCACAATCGCAACAACTGTTCCTGAAATATCATCAACAACAGGGACATCCACAATCACAACAAATGTTCCTGAAACATCAACCACTAGTGCAGCAGAAACATCTACAACAACAGAGACATCCACAATCACAACAACTCCTGCTGAAACATCTACAACAACAGAGACATCCACAATAACGACAACTGCTCCTGAAACATCTACAACATCAGAGACATCCACAATCACAGCAACTGCTCCTGAAACATCTACAACAACAGAGACATCCACAATCACAACAACTCCTGCTGAAACATCTACAACAACAGAGACATCCACAATAACGACAACTGCTCCTGAAACATCTACAACATCAGAGACATCCACAATCACAGCAACTGCTCCTGAAACATCTACAACAACAGAGACATCCACAATCACAACAACTCCTGCTGAAAAATCTACAACAACTGAGACTTCCAAGATCACAACAAATATTCCTGAAATATCATCAACAACAGAGACATCCACAATCACAACAACTCCTGCTGAAACATCTACAACAACAGAGACATCCACAATCACAACAACTCCTGCTGAAACATCCACAACAACAGAGACATCCACAATCACAACAACTCCTGCTGAAACATCTACAACAACAGAGACATCCACAATCACAACAACTCCAGCTGAAACATCTACAACAACAGAGACATCCACAATCACAACAACTCCTGCTGAAACATCTACAACAACAGAGACATCTAAAATCACAACAACTCTTGATGAAACATCTACAACAACAGAGACATCTAAAATCACAACAACTGGTCCTGAAACATCTACAACAACAGAGACATCCACAATCACAACAACTCCTGCTGAAACATCCACAACAACAGAGACATCCACAATCACAACAACTGCTCCTGAAACATCATCAACAGAGACTTCCACAATCACAATAAATGCTCCTGAAATATCTACAACAACAGAGACATCCACAATCACAACAACTGCTCCTGAAACATCATCAACAGAGACTTCCACAATCACAATAAATGCTCCTGAAATATCATCAACAGAGACTTCCACAATCACAATAAATGCAATAAATGCTCCACAATCAAAATAAATGAAATATCTACAACAACAGAGACATCCACAATCACAATAAATGCTCCTGAAATATCTACAACAACAGAGACATCCACAATCACAACAACTCCTGCTGAAACATCTACAACAACGAAGACATTATTTGAAGTGAAAATTAAGCTGGTGTTCCGCTCTAAAGATAACTTTAACAATGATCTCACTAATTCACAATCTCCTGCTTTCACATATAGGGCTCAGCTTGTTCAGTTTCATGTGAGTTCAAACCCTTATAATGTATTTACTATAATTATTCAATGTATAAACAGCAATTACATTTATTCAAAAATACCTTACATTTCGTATGGTTATGTAAGAGTTTATTGAAACTGTCTGTATTTTGTTTCAGCTTGAAGCCCTTTTCAGGAGGTTTCGTTCCTTCCTAAGAGTAGTTGTACTAAATTTCAGGTAAATACTCTATTTAAATGCTCATTATTTTTTATACAGTGCCTATGTGAATGTTTGAAGCTGTGAAAGATGTGATTAATCCATTTGTTAGTCAGATATAGATATAAAATAAATCGATCTAATATGATGGTATTTTCCTAAAAATTTATTCCAGCAAGGGGTCGGTTATTACCACATCAGAACTCGTTTTCAACTCTACACAGGAAGTCCCATCATATGATGAAGTTGCAATCACATTACTGAATGACACAGAAACTCCCAATGGCCTGAACATAACTTCTCTCACAATAAATGAAACAGGTATGTCTGACAAAATCTAAAAGCAAAGTGTTTAAATGGGTCATATGATTCGATTTCTAGTTTTCCTTTCTCTTTGGAGTGTTACAAGCTGATTGTGCATAGATAAGATCACTGAAGTTGCAAAGACTAAAGTCTCAAAACTAAAGATATATTCTTTATCAAAGTTAAGATTCTGCCACGCCCCCCTAAAACGGCTTATTCAAACACGCTCCACATGTCTACGTCCTGATGTGGAAATCTTTGCATAATAGGCCTTTTTCACAGTTCGCAATTGAAAACTGGAAACTTCGAGTAGTTGTGTAAAATAACTTCTGCTGTAGCCTGTATGATTGGCAATGCCTGTAACATAGAGATGTGGTGATTTTATTAATGATCAATTCATTATAGATGTTTCATTAAAACACATTAACCACAGTTTTCAATCATTAATCGGGTACGATGGAACGAGGAAAAATGTTCTCATGATATTCTGACGCATATTTTATGATTTAGATGCGTATACATAGGCATAGATACAAAGGCGTATGTATGCACAATACTTCAGAGACAGACCAGCTTTTTACTTAAAAAATGCAATATTACCATACAAACAACATATCACATTAAAAAGCAATAAAATAGGCGTTCAACAAGTGTTTATTGTGATAACAGTACATTGCGCAACAATTAATAAAAGATAATTAATTAATTCAAAATGACATTAAAACACTATATTCCGAGTATTTCTCCAGCAGTAACATAAGCAGCCGTGGGCAGATTCTCAGTTAAAATAATCTATTTAACAGATGATACCCAACCATATGTGTAATCTTCCATTTTAACGTGAAACATTATTTGAGCAAGCGGTTTGTATGCGTTGTCGGTGTCGCGACAATCATGAGACAACTGATGAGAATCTTCATTTTATTTTTTATGTTATTGGTTTTATTATTGTGCAGTGTTTACTATGGTTCTTCTCCAATCTTATCTACATAATGCTATTCAATCACTGTGCTCTACCCCGGAGGATATGTCAAGTTTAAGATTGTAAAACCAGTTATTTTTTAATAACTCTGGGATGAAAAATATTAATACATTTGAACAACTCCAATTTGATCTAATACGTGATGATTGTAGCCTATCGGGAAGTAAAGTAAGTGCATGAAAGCAATATTACTGTTAAATTTGTAAAGTCTTTAGTCGTTGTTAATGTTTTATAAGATGCATGAGCTTGTCCGATTGTATTGCTCTTTTTTGTGATATGTTTGTATGGTATTCTTGCATTTTTTAAGTAAAAAGCTGGCATGTCTCTGAAGTATTGCACATAAATACACCTATGCGCTCCCATTTAAAACATGAAAAATCCGTCAGAATGTCATGAGAACATTTTTCCTTGTTTAATCATACCCGATTAATGATTGAAAATTGTGGTTAACATGTTTTAATAAAACATCTATAATTAATTGTTCATTAATAAATCACAACAACCCCATGCTACAGGCATTACCATTCATACAGGCTACAGCGGAAGTTATTTTACACAACTAATCGTATATTTCGGTTTTCGAACGCAGACTGTGAAAAAGGCCTATGCAGCCCAAATGTTCACGCAAAGAAAGAAGGCGTGGTTTCAGTAACCGCAGTAGTGTTGAAGCAGCCGTGTCAGGGAGAAGCTGTGTGTTTCTTGTCGAAAGCAAAAGCACTTTATTTGGCCTTCCGAAAGTAGATACATTTAGGAATCATTGAGATTACTTACAACAGAAAAGCAATGTATTTTATGGACGACAGTTTCGTGAACCTAGGAGAGGAGGTAATTCTGACTTTGCCCTGACAATCTGGCCCTTCTGGATCAGCGACTGTATATTTTGTTATTAGTTTAAGTATTTGCTATTGACTGTTCAAATGCGGAGTTTTGCACGTTGTGTGTGTGTGTGTGTGTATGTGTGTGCTTGCGTGTGAGAGAGAGGGAGACAAGGTCACACAAACGCGGCTTGTGTGCAAACACATACAAGCTTCATTACGGTGTCTGTCACGTGACTCTGTTCCCCTTTGGGTCTTGAACTGATGGTAAAACTAAAGCCCCATTCACACCACCAGCGATTTTTTCGCTGTATGTCGCTAGACTCTGTATTGTGAAGACGCTTGTGGGCGTCCCTACTTACTGTCGTTATTATTTTATTGGTAGACCGCACATCTGGACATATCTTTACAAAATGCAATCACAAACTATATATATATCGCGGGTAAAACTAAGATATCATTCTAACCTGACTAGGACTTAGACTTAAAATAAATAAAAATAGCATTCTGCTGTTGGAGAATGTTGTTACATAAACTACAGCAGTTCTCAGTGCATTAAATCATTAACCGGTGCTGAACTTCTCACTGCATCATATAATTAACAACACAAACCATCGATGTATGACTCAAACTCACTTTAGACTGCCAACAGTTTATTTTCCACGCATAATTTTCATGTCGTTACGGTCAAATCATTTAAAATAGTGAGAACGCTCCGGAAATCTGTCCTGTCTTGCGTGCACTCGAGACGGTGATGTGTGAGAGCAACGCTGACATATCCTTCACTCCTATTGGTTGTTGCTCGCGAAATTCGCTGGTCATTTGCATAAAGTTGAGCAATTCTTAACTTTTGTCGCTTGACCCGCATCGTTTGACACGCCCACAATCCGTCGCCAATGGTCACTTTCACTCTTGTCGCCGGAAGTCGCCAGCTCTCCATTGAAAATTAATGTGATCATGTCTCTCTGTTGCTGTGTCGCTTTGCTTTAGTTTTTGCTTTAGTTTTTAAGGCTGAAGCTCGAGATTATGGAAAGCGGAGTTACATTTCCGACGCAGCTTGTGGTGTTCGGCCAATCACAATGCACTGGGTCAGTTGGCCAAGCAGAGCAGACTGTGCTTGTTGGAATTAGGGACTTTGTAGAAAACTAAGCATTTGAGAGAGGCGGGGCATAGAGGACCTACAATAATGTACAGTAGTTGAAGAATAATGTGTTTTTTTAACATATTCTGTTACACCAAACACACAAAATAATCATCTTGCATCATATGACCCCTTTAAACATATCTTGTATTTTACATTTATGAGACACTGTAATGATGGTTTTTCATAAGTATTCTGTAAAAAACAAACATACAAAATCTATGCACATTTGTTTTCCTTTTTCATTGCTTTATGAGTGCCAATTAAACTGATCAGCATTTTCTTATGCACCAAAAACAGATTACACACCAGCCACAACAACTGCTCCAGAAAATATCATCAACAACAGGGACATCCACAATCACAACAACTGCTCCAGAAATATCATCAACAACAGGGACATCCACAATCACAACAACTGCTCCAGAAATATCATCAACAACAGAGACATCCACAATAACATCAACTGCTTCCAGAAACATCTACAACAACAGGGACATCCACAATCACAACAACTGCTCCAGAAATATCATCAACAACAGAGACATCCACAATAACATCAACTGCTCCAGAAACATCTACAACAACAGAGACATCCACAATCACAACAACTCCACAATCACAACAACTGCTCAACAACAGAAATATCATCAACAACAGAGACATCCACAATAACATCAACTGCTCCAGAAACATCTACAACAACAGAGACATCCACAACAGAGACTCACAACAACTGTTGCTGAAACATCAACCACTAGTTTAGCAGAAACATCTACAACAACAGAGACTTCCACAATCACAACAACATCCTGCTGAAATATCTACAACAACAGAGACTTCCACAATCACAACAAATGTTCCTGAAACATCAACCACTAGTTTAGCAGAAACATCTACAACAACAGAGACATCTGCAATCACAACAACTCCTGCTGAAACATCTACAACAACAGAGACATCCACAATCACAACAACTGCTCCAGAAATATCTTCAATAATAGAGACTTCCACAATCGCGACAACTGTTCCTGAAATATCATCAACAACAGGGACATCCACAATCACAACAACAACAGAGACATCCACAATCAACAACAACTGCTCCAGAAATATCTTCAACAATAGAGACTTCCACAATCGCGACAACTGTTCCTGAAATATCATCAACAACAGGGACATCCACAATCACAACAACTGCTCCAGAAATATCTTCAACAATAGAGACTTCCACAATCGCGACAACTGTTCCTGAAATATCATCAACAACAGGGACATCCACAATCACAACAACTGCTCCAGAAATATCTTCAACAATAGAGACTTCCACAATCGCGAAACTGTTCCTGAAATATCATCAACAACAGGGACATCCACAATCACAACAACTGCTCCAGAAATATCTTCAACAATACAATCACAACAACTGAGACTTCCACAATCTTCAACAATAGCTTCCACAACTGTTCCTGAAATATCATCAACAACAGGGACATCCACAATCACAGCAACTCCTGCTGAAACATCTACAACAACAGAGACATCAATAATAACAACAACTCCTGCTGAAAGATCTACAACAACAGAGACATCCACAATCACAACAACTCCTGCTGAAACATCTACAACAACAGAGACATCCACAATCACAACAACTCCTGCTGAAACATCTACAACAACAGAGACATCCACAATCACAACAACTGCTCCTGAAACATCTACAACAACAGAGACATCCACAATCATAACAACTCTTGAAACATCTACAACAACAGAGACATCCACAATCATAACAACTCTTGATGAAACATCTACAACAACAGAGACATCCACAATCACAAAAACTCTTGCTGAAACATCCACAACAACAGAGACATCCACAATCACAACAACTCCTGCTGAAACATCCACAACAACAGAGACATCCACAATCACAACAACTGCTCCTGAAACATCTACAACAACAGAGACATCCACAATCGCAACAACTGTTCCTGAAACATCTACAACAACAGAGGCATCCACAATCACAACAACTGTTCCTGAAACATTTACAACAACAGAGACATCCACAATCACAACAACTGCTCCTGAAACATCAACAACAGAGACATCCACAATCCCAACAACTCCTGCTGAAACATCCACAACAACAGAGACATCCACAATCCCAACAACTGCTCCTGAAACATCCACAACAACAGAGACATCCACAATCACAACAAATGCTCCTGAAACATCAACCACTAGTTTAGCAGAAACATCTACAACAACAGAGACATCCACAATCACAGCAACTGTTCCTGAAACATCATCAACAACAGGGACATCCACAATCCACAATCACAACATGAAACACAATAACAGAGACATCCACAATCACAACAACTCCTGCCTGCTGAAACATCTACAATCAACAAATGTTGCTGAGACATCCACAATCACAACAACTGCTCCAGAAACATCTCTGAAACATCTACAACAACAGAGACTTCCACAATCACAACAAATGCTCCTGAAACATCAACCACTAGTTTAGCAGACATCTACAACAACAGAGACATCCACAATCACAACAACTCCTGCTGAAACATCTACAACAACAGAGACATCCACAATCACAACAACTCCTGCTGAAACATCCACAACAACCGAGACTTCCACAATCGCGACAACTGTTCCTGAAATATCATCAACAACAGGGACATCCACAATCACAACAACTGCTCCAGACATCTTCAACAATCCACAATCGCGACAACTGCTGAAATATCCAACAACAGAACATCCACAATCACAACAACTAAATGCAGAAACATCTACAACAACAGAGACATCCCACAACAACTCACAACAACAACAGAGACATCCACAATCACAAAACTCCTGCTGAAACATCCACAACAACAGAGACATCCACAATCTAAACATCAACCACTAGTTTAGCAGAAACATCTACAACAACAGAGACATCTGCAATCACAACAACTGCTCCAGAAACATCTACAACAACAGAGACTTCCACAATCACAACAACTCCTGCTGAAATATCTACAACAACAGAGACTTCCACAATCACAACTCCTAAATCTACAACAACAGAGACATCCACAATCATAACAACTCTTGAAACATCAACCAGAGACTACAATCACAAAAAACTTTAGCAGAAACATCTACAACAACAGAGACATCTGCAATCACAACAACTGCTCCTGAAACATCCACAACAACAGAGACATCCACAATCCTGCTGAAATATCAACAACTTCCACAATCACAACAAATGCTCCTGAAAACACAACAAAAAGAGACATCAACCACTAGTTTAGCAAACATCTACAACAACAGAGACATCTGCAATCACAACAACTCCTGCTGAAACATCTACAACAACAGAGACATCCACAATCACAACAACTGCTCCAGAAATATCTTCAACAATAGAGACTTCCACAATCGCGACAACTGTTCCTGAAATATCATCAACAACAGGGACATCCACAATCACAACAACTGCTCCAGAAATATCTTCAACAATAGAGACCTCCACAATCGCGACAACTGTTCCTGAAATATCATCAACAACAGGGACACAAACACAACAACTCCACAACAACAACAGAGACATCACAACAACTCCTGCTGAAACATCTACAACAACAGAGACATCCACAATCACAACAACTGTTCCTGAACAGAGACATCCACAACAACAGGGACATCCACAATCACAACAAATGCTCCTGAAACATCAACCACTAGTTTAGCAGCTCCTGAAACATCTACAACAACAGAGACATCCACAATCACAACAACTGCAACTGCAAAACAGAGACATCCACAATCATAACAACTCCTACTGAAAAATCTACAACAACAGAAACATCTACAACTCTTGAACATCTACAACAACAGAGACATCCACAAAAAACTCTTGCTGAACAACAACAACAGAGACATCCACAATCACAACAACTCCTGCTGAAACATCCACAACAACAGAGGACATCCACAATACAACAACTGCTCCTGAAACATCTACAACAACAGAGACATCCACAATCACAACTGTTCCTGAACTCCAAACAAGAGACATCCACAATCACAACAACTGCCTGAAACATCAACAACAGAGACATACAACAACAGAAACATCTACAACAAACAGACATCCACAATCACAACAACTCCTGCTCAACCACTAGAAACATCTACAACAACAGAGACATCCACAATCACAACAAATGCTCCTGAAAACATCCACAACAACAGAGACATCCACAATCACAACAAATGCTCCTGAAACATTCAACCACTAGAGCAGAAACATCTACAACAACATCCACAATCACAACAACTGAGAAATATCATCCACAATCACAACAACTCCTGCTGAAAATCCACAACAACAGAGACATACAACAACAGAAACATCTACGACAACAGAGACATCCACAATCATAACAACAACTCTACAACAACAGAGACATCCACAATCACAACAACTCCTGCTGAAACATCTACAACAACAGAGACATCCACAATCACAACAAATGCTCCTGAAACATCAACCACTAGTTTAGCAGAAACATCTACAACAACAGAGACATCCACAATCACAGCAACTCCTGCTGAAACATCTACAACAACAGAGACATCCACAATCACAACAACTCCTGCTGAAACATCTACAACAACAGAGACATCCACAATCACAACAACTCCTGCTGAAATATCTACAACAACAGAGACATCCACAATCACAACAACTCCTGCTCAACACTAGAAAAACATCTACAACAACAGAGACATCCACAATCACAACAAATGTCCTGAAACATCAATCACTAGTTTAAAGAAACATCTACAACAACAGAGACATCTGCAATCACAACAACTCCTGCTCTACGAAACATCCAAATACAACAACAGAAATATCATCAACAACAGACATCCACAATCACAACAACTCCTGCTGAAACATCTACAACAACAGAGACATCCACAATCACAACAACTGTCCCCGAAACATCCTGAAACATCTACAACAACAGAGACATCCACAATCATAACAACTCTTGATGAAACTCTACAAAACAGAGAATCCACAATCACAACAACTCATGAAACATCCCAACAACAGAGACATCCACAATCACAACAACTGCTCCTGAAACTACGAAACAGGAACATCCACAATACAACAACATCTACAACAACAGAGACATCCACAATCACAACAACTCCTGCTGAAACATCCACAACAACAGAGACATCCACAATCACAACAACTGCTCCTCTACAACAACAGAAACATCAACCACTGCAGTTTAGCAAAACAACTCCTGCTGAAATATCTACAACAACAGAGACATCCACAATCACAACAAGTTTAACTCCAACAACAGAGACATGCTCACAACAAACTGCTCCAAACATCATCACAACAACTTCCACAATCACAACAACTCCTGAATATCTACAACAACAGACATCCACAATCACAACAACTGTCCTGAAACATCATCACAACAACACAATCACAAACAATCCTGAAACATCTACAACAACAGACTCCACAATCACAACAACTGCAAAATATCTCCAACAGGGACATCCACAATCACAACAAATCCTGCTGAAACATCTACAACAACAGAGACATCCACAATCACAACAACTGTTCCTGAAACATCATCAACAACAGAGACATCCACAATCACAACAACTGCTCCTGAAACATCAACACTAGAAGAAACATCCACAACAACAGAGACATCCACAATCACAACAACTGTTCCTGAAACATCATCAACAACAGAGACATCCACAATCACAACAACTCTTGATGAAACTCTACAACAACAGCTCTGAAACAACAACTCCTGCTGATCTTCAACAACAGAGACTTCCACAATCACAACAAATGTTCCTGAAACATCAACCACTAGTTTAGCATCCACAATCACAACAACTGAAACATCCACAACAACAGAGACATCCACAATCACAACAACTGCTCCTGAAACATCTACAACAACAGAGACATCCACAATCACAACAAATGCTCCTCAACCACTAGAAACATCCACAACAACAGAGACATCCACAATCACAACAAATGCTCCTGCTGAAACATCTACAACAACAGAGACATCCACAATCACAACAACTGTTCCTCAGAAATATCATCAACAACAGGGACATCCACAATCACAACAACTCCTGCTGAAACATCCACAACAACAGAGACATCCACAATCACACAATCACATCTACGACAACTCCACAATCACAACAACTGCTCCAACAACAGGGACATCCACAATCACAACAACTGAAATATCATCAACAACAGGGACATCCACAATCACAACAACTGCTCCAGAAATATCTACAACAACAGAGACATCCACAATCACAACAACTCCTGCTGAAACATCCACAACAACAGACATCCACAATCACAAACAACTGCTCCTGAAACATCTACGACAACAGAGACATCCACAATCACAACAACTGCTCCTGAAACATCTACAACAACAGAGACATCCACAATCACACAACAAACATCTCAACAACAGGGACATCCACAATCACAACAGTTTACTGCTCCAGAAGCATCTACAACAACAGAGACATCCACAATCAACAACAACTCCTGCTGAAATATCTACAACAACAGAGACTTCCACAATCACAACAAATGTTCCTGAAACATCAATCACAGGGATATCCACAATCACAACAACTTAACAGAAACATCTACAACAACAGAGACATCCACAATCACAACAACTGCTCCAGAAATACTCATCAACAAACTGAAACATCACAAACAACTCCTGCTGAACATCCACAACAACAGAGACATCCACAATCAAACAACTCCTGAGAAGAGACATCCACAACAACAGAGACTTCCACAATCACAACTGCTCCCCGAAATATCATCAACAACAGGGACATCCACAATCACAACAACTGCAGAAACATCTACAACAACAGAGACATCCACAATCACAACAACTGCTGAAATATCTTACAACAACAGAGACTTCCACAATCACAACAACTGTTCCTGAAACATCAACACAGGGACATCCACAATCACAACAAACACTGCTGAAAACATCTACAACAACAGAGACATCCACAATCACAACAACTGCTCCTGAAACATCCACAGTTTACAACATCTACAACAACAGAGACATCCACAATCACAACAACTGCTCCTGAAACATCAACCACTAGTTTAGCAGAAACATCTACAACAACAAGACATCCACAATCACAGCAACTCCTGCTGAAAACATCTACAACAACAGAGACATCCATAATAACAAACAACTCCTGCTGACAACAACAACAGAGACATCATAATAATAACAACTCCTGTGAAAGATCCAAACAACAGAGACATCCACAATCACAACAACTCCTGAAACATCATCAACAACATCCACAATCACAACAACTCCTGGAAACATCCACAACAACAGAGACATCCACAATCACAACAACTGCTCCTGAAACATCTACAACAACAGAACATCCACAATCCTAACAAACTCCTACTGAAACATCTACAACAACAGAGACTTCCACAATCGTAACAACTGCTCCTGAAAATATCATCAACAACAGAGACATCCACAATCACAACAACTCCTGCTGAAAACATCTACAACAACAGAGGACTCCACAATCACAACAGAAACATCAACCAGAGACTAGTCACACAACTTAGCAGAAACATCTACAACAACAGAGACATCTACAATCAAACAACTGCTCCTGAAACATCAACCACTACAGACAACAGAGACATCCACAATCACAACAACTGCTCCTGAAACATCTACAACAACAGAGACATCCACAATCAACAACAACTCCTGCTGAAACATCTACAACAACAGAGACATCCACAATCGTAACAACTGCTCCTGAAAAACATCTACAACAACAGAGACATCCACAATCACAACAACTCCTGCTGAAACATCTACAACAACAGAGACATCCACAATCACAACAACTCCTGCTGAAACATCAACAACAGAGACATCCACAATCACAACAACTGCTCCTGAAACATCTACAACAACAGAGACATCCACAATCACAACAACTCCTACCTGAAACATCTACAACAACAGAGACATCCACAATCACAACAAATGCTCCTGAAACATCAACCACTAGTTTAGCAACTCTTGAAACATCTACAACAACAGAGACATCCACAATCACAACAACTCCTGCTGAAACATCTACAACAACAGAGACATCCACAATCAACAACTGTTCCTGAAACATCATCAACAACAGGACATCCCAATCACAACAACTCCTGAAACATCCACAACAACAGAGACATCACAACAACTGCTCCTGAAACATCTACAACAACAGAGACTCCACAATCACAACAACTCCTACTGAAATATCTACAACAACAGAGACTTCCACAATCACAACTGCTCCTGAAATCTACAACAACAGAGACATCCACAATCATAACAACTCTTGAAACATCTCCAACAAACAGAGACTCCACAATCACAACTCCTGCTGAAACATCACAAAAACAATAGAAGACATCCACAATCACAACAACTGCTCCTGAAACATCTACAACAACAGAGACATCCACAATCACAACAACTGCTCCTGAAACATCTACAACAACAGAGACATCCACAATCACAACAAATGTCCTGAAAATCAACCACTAGTGCAGCAGAAACATCTACAACAACAGAGACATCCACAATCACAACAACTGTTCCTGAAATAACCACTAGTTTAGCATTTACAACAACAGGGACATCCACAATCACAACAACTGCTCCAGAAACATCTACAACAACAGAGACTTCCACAATCGCGACAAAACTGTTCCTGAAATATCATCAACAACAGGGACATCCACAATCACAACAACTCCTGCTGAAACATCCACAACAACAGAGACATCCACAATCACAACAAATGCTCCTGAAACATCAACCACTAGTTTAGCAGAAACATCTACAACAACAGAGACATCTACAATCAAACAACTCTCCTGAAACATCAACCACTAGTTTAGCAAATGCTCTACAACAAAACAGAGACATCCACAATCACAGAAACAACTCAACCACTAGCTGAGCAAAACATCTACAACAACAGAGACATCCATAATAACAACAACTCCTGCTGAAACATCTACAACAACAGAGACATCCATAATAATAACAACTCCTGCTGAAAGATCTACAACAACAGAGACATCCACAATCACAACAACTCCTGCTGAAACATCTACAACAACAGAGACATCCACAATCACAACAACTCCTGCTGAAACATCCACAACAACAGAGACATCCACAATCACAACAACTGCTCCTGAAACATCTACAACAACAGAGACATCCACAATCATAACAACTCCTACTGAAACATCTACAACAACAGAGACTTCCACAATCGTAACAACTGCTCCTGAAACATCTACAACAACAGAGACATCCACAATCATAACAACTCTTGATGAAACATCTACAACAACAGAGACATCCACAATCACAACAACTCCTGCTGAAACAACATCCACAACAACAGAGACATCCACAATCACAACAACTCCTGCTGAAACATCTACAACAACAGAGACATCCACAATCACAACAACTCCTGCTGAAACATCCACAACAACAGAGACATCCACAATCACAACAACTGCTCTGAAACATCTACAACAACAGAGACATCCACAATCATAACAACTCCACTGAAACATCTACAACAACAGAGACTTCCACAATCGTAACAACTGCTCCTGAAACATCTACAACAACAGAGACATCCACAATCATAACAACTCTTGATGAAACATCTACAACAACAGAGACATCCACAATCACAACTCCTGCTGAAACATCCACAACAATAGAGACATCCACAATCACAACAACTGCTCCTGAAACATCTACAACAACAGAGACATCCACAATCGCAACAACTGTTCCTGAAACATCTACAACAACAGAGACATCCACAATCACAACAAATGTTCCTGAAAAATCAACCACTAGTGCAGCAGAAACATCTACAACAACAGAGACATCCACAATCACAACAACTGTTCCTGAAACATTTACAACAACAGAGACATCCACAATCACAACAACTGCTCCTGAAACATCTACAACAACAGAGACATCCACAATCCCAAAAACTCCTGCTGAAACATCCACAACAACAGAGACATCCACAATCACAACAACTGCTCCTGAAACATCCACAACAACAGAGACATCCACAATCACAACAAATGCTCCTGAAACATCAACCACTAGTTTAGCAGAAACATCCACAACAACAGAGACATCCACAATCACAACAAATGCTCCTGAAACATCAACCACTAGTTTAGCAGAAACATCTACAACAACAGGGATATCCACAATCACAACAACTCCTGCTGAAACATCTACAACAACAGAGACTTCCACAATCACAACAACTGCTCCAGAAATATCATCAACAACAGGGACATCCACAATCACAACAACTCCTGCTGAAACATCCACAACAACAGAGACATCCACAATCACAACAACTGCTCCAGAAATATCATCAACAACAGGGACATCCACAATCACAACAACTCCTGCTGAAACATCCACAACAACAGAGACATCCACAATCACAACAACTGCTCCTGAAACATCTACGACAACAGAGACATCCACAATCATAACAACTCTTGATGAAACATCCACAACAACAGAGACATCCACAATCACAACAACTCCTGCTGAAACATCCACAACAACAGAGACATCCACAGTCACAACAACTCCTGCAGAAACATCCACAACAACACAGACATCCACAATCACAACAACTGCTCCTGAAACATCTACAACAACAGAGACATCCACAATCACAACAACTGCTCCTGAAACACCACAACAACAGAGACATCCACAATCACAACAACTGCTCCTGAAACATCTACAACAACAGAGACTTCCACAATCACAACAACTGCTCCAGAAATATCATCAACAACAGGGACATCCACAATCACAACAACTCCTGCTGAAACATCCACAACAACAGAGACATCCACAATCACAACAACTGCTCCTGAAACATCCACAACAACAGAGACATCCACAATCACAACAACTGCTGCTGAAACATCCACAACAACAGAGACATCCACAATCATAACAACTCCTGCTGAAACATCTACAACAACAGAGACATCCACAATCATAACAACTCTTGATGAAACATCTACAACAACAGAGACATCCACAATCGCAACAACTGTTCCTGAAACATCTACAACAACAGAGACATCCACAATCACAACAAATGTTCCTGAAACATCTACAACAAAAGAGACATCCACAATCACAACAACTCCTGCTGAAAATATACAACAACAGAGACATCCACAATCACAACAACTCCTGCTGAAACATCTACAACAACAGAGACTTCCACAATCACAACAATAGCTCCAGAAAAATATACAACAACAAGACTTCCACAATCACAGCAACTGCTCCTGAAAAATCTACAACAACAGAGACTTCCACAATCACAACAACTGCTCCTGAAACATCCACAACAACAGAGACATCCACAATCACAATAACTCCTGCTGAAACATCTACAACAACAGAGACTTCCACAATCACAACAACAACCTGCTGAAACTTCCACAACAACACAGACTTTCCACAATCGCAAAAACTGTTCCTGAAACATCTACCACAACAGAGACTTCCACAATCACAACAAATGCTCCTGAAACATCAACCACTAGTGCAGCAGAAACATCTACAACAAAGGAGGCTTCCACAATCACAACAACTACCCCTGAAACATCCACAACAACAGAGACTTCCACAATCACAACAACTGTTCCTGAAACATCTACCACAACAGAGACTTCCACAATCACAACAAATGCTCCTGAAACATCAACCACTAGTGCAGCAGAAACATCTACAACAAAGGAGGCTTCCACAATCACAACAACTACCCCTGAAAAATCTACAACAACAGAGACTTCCACAATCACAGCAACTCCTGCTGAAAAATCTACAACAACAGAGACTTCCACAATCACAACAATAGCTCCAGAAAAATCTACAACAACAGAGACTTCCACAATCACAGCAACTGCTCCTGAAAAATCTACAACAACAGAGACTTCCACAATCACAGCAACTCCTGCTGAAACATCCACAACAACAGAGACATCCACAATCACAACAACTGCTCCTGAAACATCCACAACAACAGAGACTTCCACAATCACAACAACTGCTCCTGAAACATCCACAACAACAGAGACTTCCACAATCACAACAACTGCTCCTGAAACATCCACAACAACAGAGACTTCCACAATCACAGCAACTCCTGCTGAAACCATCCACAACAACAGAGACATCCACAATCACAATAACTCCTGCTGAAACATCTACAACAACAGAGACTTCCACAATCGCAAACAAATGCTCCTGAAACATCAACCACTAGTGCAGCAGAAACATCTACAACAACCGAGACTTCCACAATCACAACAATAGCTCCAGAAACATCATCAACAACAGCGAAATCCACAATCACAACAAATGCTCCTGAAACATCAACTACTAGTGCCGCAGAAACATCTACAACAACACAGACTTCCACAATCACAACAACTTCCCCTGAAATATCTACAACAACGGAGGCTTCCACAATCACAACAACTACCCCTGAAATATCTACAACAACAGAGACTTCCACAATAACAACAAATGCTCCTGAAACATCAACCACTAGTGCAGCAGAAACATCTAAAACAACAGAGACATCCACAATCACAGCAACTCCTGCTGAAAAATCTACAACAACAGAGACTTCCACAATCACCACAACTGCTCCTGAAACATCCACAACAACAGAGACATCCACAATCACAGCAACTCCCGCTGAAATATCTATAACAACAGAGACTTCCACAATCACAACAACTGCTCCTGAAACATCCACAACAACAGAGACATCCACAATCACAATAACTCCTGCTGAAACATCTACAACAACAGAGACTTCCACAATCACAACAACTCCTGCTGAAACTTCCACAGCAACACAGACTTTCACAATCGCAAAAACTGTTCCTGAAACATCTACCACAACAGAGACTTCCACAATCACAACAAATGCTCCTGAAACATCAACCACTAGTGCAGCAGAAACATCTACAACAAAGGAGGCTTCCACAATCACAACAACTACCCCTGAAACATCCACAACAACAGAGACTTCCACAATCACAGCAACTCCTGCTGAAAAATCTACAACAACAGAGACTTCCACAATCACAACAATAGCTCCAGAAAAATCTACAACAACAGAGACTTCCACAATCACAGCAACTCCTGCTGAAAAATCTACAACAACAGAGACTTCCACAATCACAGCAACTGCTCCTAAAAAATCTACAACAACAGAGACTTCCACAATCACAGCAACTCCTGCTGAAACATCCACAACAACAGAGACATCCACAATCACAACAACTCCTGCTGAAACTTCCACAACAACACAGACTTTCACAATCGCAAAAACTGTTCCTGAAACATCTACCACAACGGAGGCTTCCACAATCACAACAACTACCCCTGAAACATCCACAACAACAGAGACTTCCACAATCACAACAACTGCTCCTGAAATATCTACAACAACGGAGGCTTCCACAATCACAACAACTACCCCTGAAATATCTACAACAACGGAGGCTACCACAATCACAACAACTGCTCCTGAAACATCTACAACAACAGAGACCTCCACAGTCAGTACTACTCCTGCTGAAACATCCAAAACTAGTTTAGCAGAAACATCTATGTCAACAGACACTTCCACAATCACAATAACTGCCCCAGAAACATCTACAACTAGTACAGCAGAAACATCTACAACAACACAAACTTCCACAATCACAACAACTGCTCCGGAAACATCCACCACTAATGCAGCAGAAACATCTACAGGCACAGAGACCTCCACAATCATAACAACTGCTCCTGAAATATCCACCACTACTTCAGTAGCAGAAACATCTATAACAACAGAGACTTCCACAATCA
The DNA here is from genome assembly GCA_027474115.1 of Schizopygopsis malacanthus. Lineage (NCBI taxonomy): Eukaryota > Metazoa > Chordata > Actinopteri > Cypriniformes > Cyprinidae > Schizopygopsis > Schizopygopsis malacanthus. The sequence goes on along the minus strand of CM049871.1, from coordinate 6,285,530 downwards.
CAACAACTCCTGCTGAAACACCTACAACAACAGAGACTTCCACAATCACAATAACTCCTGCTGAAACTTCTACAACAACAAAGACTTCCACAATCACAACAACTCCTGCTGAAACACCTACAACAACAAAGACTTCCACAATCGCAACAACTCCTGCTGAAACTTCCACAACAACACAGACTTTCACAATCGCAAAAACTGTTCCTGAAACATCTACCACAACAGAGACTTCCACAATCACAACAAATGCTCCTGAAACATCAACCACTAGTTCAGCAGAAACATCTAAAACAACAGAGACATCCACAATCACAGCAACTCCTGCTGAAAAATCTACAACAACAGAGACTTCCACAATCACAACAACTGCTCCTGAAACATCCACAACAACAGAGACATCCACAATCACAACAACTTCTCCTGAAAAATCTACAACAACAGAGACTTCCACAATCACAACAACTCCTGCTGAAACATCATCAACAACAGCGACATCCACAATCACAACAATAGCTCCAGAAACATCATCAACAACAGCGACATCCACAATCACAACAAATGCTCCTGAAACATCTACAACAACAGAGACTTACTCAATCACAACAACTGCCCCAGAAACATCCACCACTAGTGCAGCAGAAACATCTACAACAACACAGACTTCCACAATCACAACAACTGCCCCTAAAATATCTACAACAACGGAGGATTCCACAATCTCAACAACTGCCCCTAAAATATCTACAACAAGGGAGGCTTCCACAATTGCAACAACTGTTCCTGAAACATCCACAACAACAGGGACATCCAAAATCGCAACAACTGCTGCTGAAACATCCACAACAACGGAGACTTCCACAATCACAACAACTGTTCCTGAAACATCCACAACAACAGGGACATCCAAAATCGCAACAACTGCTGCTGAAACATCTACAACAACAGAGACTTCCACAATCACAACACATGTTCCTGAAACATCCACCACTAGTGCATCAGAAACAACTATAAAAACAGAACTATCCACAATCACAACAACTGCCCCAGAAATATCTACAACAACGGAGGCTTCCACAATTACAACAACTGCTCCTGAAACATCCACCACTAGTGCAGCAGAAACATCTACAACAACACAGACTTCCACAATCACAACAACTGCCCCAGAAATATCTACAACAACGGAGGCTTCCACAATCACAACAATTGCTCCTGAAACATTCATCACTAGTGCAACAGAAACATCTACAACAACACAGACTTCCACAATCACAACATCTGGTCCTGAAATATCTACAACAACGGAGGCTTCCACAATCACAACAACTGCTCCTGAAACATCTACAACAACACAGACTTCCACAATCACAACAACTTCCCCTGAAACATCTACAACAACACAGACTTCCACAATCACAACAACTGCCCCTGAAATATCTACCACTAGTGCAGCAGAAACATCTACAACAACCGAGACATCCACAATCACAACAACTCCTATTGAAACATCTACAACAACAGAGACTTCCACAATCACAACAATAGCTCCAGAAACATCATCAACAACAGCGACATCCACAATCACAACAAATGCTCCTGAAACATCAACTACTAGTGCCGCAGAAACATCTACAACAACACAGACTTCCACAATCACAACAACTTCCCCTGAAATATCTACAACAACGGAGGCTTCCACAATCACAACAACTGCTCCTGAAACATCTACAACAACAGAGACTTCCACAGTCACTACTACTCCTGCTGAAACATCCAAAACTAGTTTAGCAGAAACATCTATGTCAACAGACACTTCCACAATCACAATAACTGCTCCTGAAACATCCACCACTAGTGCATCAGAAACAACTATAAAAACAGAAATATCCACAATCACAACAACTGCCCCAGAAACATCAACCACTAGTGCAGCAGAAACATCTACAACAACCGAGACATCCACAATCACAACAACACCTGCTGAAACATCTACAACAACAGAGACTTCCACAATCACAACAATAGCTCCAGAAACATCATCAACAACAGCGACATCCACAATCACAACAACTGTTCCTGAAACATCATCAACAACAGCGACATCCACAATCACAACAAATGCTCCTGAAACATCTACAACAACAGAGACTTACTCAATCACAACAACTGCCCCAGAAACATCCACCACTAGTGCAGCAGAAACATCTACAACAACACAGACTTCCACAATCACAACAACTGCCCCTAAAATATCTACAAAAACGGAGGATTCCACAATCACAACAATTGCTACTGAAACATCCACCACTAGTGCAGCAGAAACATCTACAACAACGGAGGCTTCCACAATCTCAACAACTGCCCCTAAAATATCTACAACAACGGAGGCTTCCACAATTGCAACAACTGTTCCTGAAACATCCACAACAACAGGGACATCCAAAATCGCAACAACTGCTGCTGAAACATCCACAACAACGGAGACTTCCACAATCACAACAACTGTTCCTGAAACATCCACAACAACAGGGACATCCAAAATCGCAACAACTGCTGCTGAAACATCCACAACAACGGAGACTTCCACAATCACAACAACTGTTCCTGAAACATCCACAACAACAGGGACATCCAAAATCGCAACAACTGCTGCTGAAACATCTACAACAACGGAGGCTTCCACAATTACAACAACTGCTCCTGAAACATCCACCACTAGTGCAGCAGAAACATCTACAACAACACAGACTTCCACAATCACAACAACTGCCCCTGAAATATCTACAACAACGGAGGCTTCCACAATTACAACAACTGCTCCTGAAACATCCACCACTAATGCAGCAGAAACATCTACAGCAACGGAGGCTTCCACAATCACAACATCTGGTCCTGAAATATCTACAACAACGGAGGCTTCCACAATCACAACAACTGCTCCTGAAACATCTACAACAACACAGACTTCCACAATCACAACAACTTCCCCTGAAACATCTACAACAACACAGACTTCCACAATCACAACAACTGCTGCTGAAACATTCATCACTAATGCAGCAGAAACATCTACAACAACACAGACTTCCACAATCACAACAACTGCCCCTGAAATATCTACAACAACAGAGACTTCCACAATCACAACAACGGGCCCTGAAACATCTACAACAATGGCGGCATCCACAATCACAACAACTGAACCTGAAACATCTACAACAACACCGACATCCACAATCACAACAACTCCTGCTGAAAAATCTACAACAACAGAGACTTACACAATCACAACAACTGACCCTGAAACATCTACAACAACAGCGACATCCACAATCACAACAACTCCTATTGAAACATCTACCACAACAGAGACTTCCACAATCACAACAAATGCTCCTGAAACATCAACCACTAGTGCAGCAGAAACATCTACAACAACAGAGACTTCCACAATCACAACAAATGCTCCTGAAACATCAACCACTAGTGCAGCAGAAACATCTACAACAACCGAGACATCCATAATCACAACAACTGTTCCTGAAACATCATCAACAACAGCGACATCCACAATCACAACAAATGCTCCTGAAACATCTACAACAACAGAGACTTACTCAATCACAACAACTGCCCCAGAAACATCCACCACTAGTGCAGCAGAAACATCTACAACAACACAGACTTCCACAATCACAACAACTGTTCCTGAAACATCCACAACAACAGGGACATCCAAAATCGCAACAACTGCTGCTGAAACATCCACAACAACAGAGACATCCACAATCACAACAATTGCTCCAGAAACATCCACCACTAGTGCAGCAGAAACATCTACAACAACACAGACTTCCACAATCGCAACAACTGTTCCTGAAACATCCACAACAACAGAGACATCCACAATCACAACAACTGTTCCTGAAACATCCACCACTAGTGCAGCAGAAACATCTACAACAACACAGACTTCCACAATCGCAACAACTGTTCCTGAAACATCCACAACAACAGAGACATCCACAATCACAACAACTGCCCCTGAAATATCTACAACAACCGAGACATCCACAATCACAACAATTGCTCCAGAAACATCTACAACAACAGAGACTTACACAATCACAACAACTTCCCCTGAAACATCTACAACAACACAGACTTCCACAATCACAACAACTGCTCCTGAAACATTCATCACTAGTGCAACAGAAACATCTACAACAACACAGATTTCCACAATCACAACAACTGCCCCTGAAATATCTACAACAACGGAGGCTTCCACAATCACAACAACTGCTCCTGAAACATTCATCACTAGTGCAACAGAAACATCTACAACAACACAGATTTCCACAATCACAACAACTGCCCCTGAAATATCTACAACAACGGAGGCTTCCACAATCACAACAACTGCCCCTGAAATATCTACAACAACGGAGGCTTCCAAAATCACGACAACTGCTCCTGAAACATCCACCACTAGTGCAACAGAAACATCTACAACAACACAGAATTCCACAATCACAACAACTGCCCCTGAAATATCTACAACAACAGAGACTTCCACAATCACAACAACGGGCCCTGAAACATCTACAACAATGGCGGCATCCACAATCACAACAACTGAACCTGAAACATCTACAACAACACCGACATCCACAGTCACAACAACTCCTGCTGAAAAATCTACAACAACAGAGACTTACACAATCACAACAACTGTCCCTGAAATATCTACAACAACAGCGACATCCACAATCACAACAACTGCTCCTGAAACATCAACCACTAGTGCCGCAGAAACATCTACAACAACCGAGACATCCACAATCACAACAACAACTGACCTGAAACTCCACCACTAATGAGCAAAACATCTACAACAACAGAGACTTCCACAATCACAACAATTGCTCCAGAAACATCAACCATTAGTGCAGCAGAAAACACCTACAACAACAGCGACATCCACAATCACAACAAATGCTCCTGAAACATCAACCACTAGTGCCGCAGAAACATCTACAACAACCGAGACATCCACAATCACAACAATTGCTCCAGAAACATCTACAACAACAGAGACTTACACAATCACAACACATGTTCCTGAAACATCCACCACTAGTGCATCAGAAACAACTATAAAAACAGAAATATCCACAATCACAACAACTGCCCCTGAAATATCTACAACAACGGAGGCTTCCACAATCACAACAACTGCTCCTGAAACATCCACCACTAATGCAGCAGAAACATTTACAACAACACAGACTTCCACAATCACAACATCTGGTCCTGAAATATCTACAACAACGGAGGCTTCCACAATCACAACAACTGCTCCTGAAACATCCACCACTAATGCAGCAGAAACATCTACAGCAACAGAGACTTCCACAATCACAACAAATGCTCCTGAAACATCCACCACTAGTGCATCAGAAACAACTATAAAAACAGAACTTCCACAATACAATAACGGCCTCTGAAACATCTACAACAACGGCGGCATCACAACAACAACTGCCCCAGAAACATCCACCACTAGTGCAGCAGAAACATCTACAACAACACAGACTTCCACAATCACAACAACTGCCCCTGAAATATCTACAACAACGGAGGCTTCCACAATCACAACAACTGCTCCTGAAACATCCACCACTAATGCAGCAGAAACATCTACAGCAACAGAGACCTCCACAATCACAACAACTGCCCCTGAAATATATACAACAACAAAGACTTCCACAATCACAACAACTGCCCCTGAAACATCTACAACAACAGAGACTTCCACAATCACAACAACTGCTCCTGAAACATCAACCATTAGTGCAGCAGAAACACCTACAACAACAGCGACATCCACAATCACAACAACTGCCCCTGAAATATATACAACAACACAGACTTCCACAATCACAACAACTGACCCTGAAACATCTACAACAACAGAGACATCCACAATCACAACAACTGCTCCTGAAACATCTATAACAACAGAGACCTCCAAAATCACAACAACTGCTCCTGAAACATTCATCACTAGTGCAACAGAAACATCTACAACAACACAGACTTCCACAATCACAACAACTGCCCCTGAAATATCTACAACAACAGAGACTTCCAAAATCACAACAAATGCTCCTGAAACATCAACCATTAGTGCAGCAGAAACACCTACAACAACAGCGACATCCACAATCACAACAACTGCCCCTGAAATATATACAACAACACAGACTTCCACAATCACAACAACTGCCCCTGAAACATCCACCACAAGTGCAGCAGAAACTTCTACAACAACACAGACTTCCACAATCACAACATCTGGTCCTGAAACACCCACCACTAGTGCAGTAGAAACAGCTACATCAATAGAGACCTCAATAATCACAATGACAGCTCCTGAAACATCTACCACTAGTACAGCAGAAACATCTACAACAACACAGACTTCCACAATCACAACAACTGCTCAAGAAACATCCACCCCCCGTGCAGCAAAAACAACTACAACAACACAGACTTCCACAATCACAACAACTGCCCCTGAAACATCCACCACAAGTGCAGCAGAAACATCTACAATAACGGCGGCTTCCACAATCACAACAACTGACCCTGAAACATCTACAACAACACAGACTTCCAAAATCACAACAACTGCTCCTGAAATATCCACCACTAGTGCAGCAAAAACATTTTTAACAACAACGACCTCCTCAATCACAACAACTGCTGCTGAAACACCAACCACTAGTGCAGCAGAAACATCTACAACAAAAGAGACCTCCACAATCACAATGACAGCTCCTGAAACATCTACCACTAGTACAGCAGAAACATCTACAACAACACAGACTTCCACAATCACAACATCTGGTCCTGAAACACCCACCACTAGTGCAGTAGAAACAGCTACATCAATAGAGACCTCAATAATCACAAGTGCTCCTGAAACATCTACCTCTAGTGCAGCAGGAACATCTACAACAACAAAGACTTCCACAATTACAACAACTCCGGCCGAAACACCCACCACTAGTGTAACAGAAACATCTACATCAACAGAGACCTCAACAATCACAAGTCCTCCTGAAACATCCACCACTGGTGCAGCAGAAAAATCTACAACAACAGAGACATCCACAATCACAACAACTGCTCCTGAAACATTCACCGCTACTGTAGCAGAAAAATCTACAACAACAGAGACCTCCACATTCATGACTCCCGCTGAAACATCATCAACAGTATTCACAACTTTTGCTGGAACTACTACTGCAGGAGTTTCCACAACAGCCCCACAAACCATATCTACAGCAGAACCTATTGTGATTATCACTTCAACCACTTCTGAAATCACCACTGTTAGTACAGCCACAACACCCACAATACTAACATCTACAACAACAACAACAACAACAACATATCCTTCAACAGTCACAATAACTCCTGCTGGAAGTACTACTGCAGGAGTTTCCACAGCAGAACCACAAATCAGATCTACAGCAGAACCTATTGTGATTACCACTTCAACCACTATTGAGACCACCACTGGCAGTACAGCCACAACATCCACAACACCAACAGCTACAACTACAACAATAACACATCCTTCAACAATGGCATCATCTCATGCTGGAACTACAACTACAGGAGTTTCCACAACAGCACCACAAACAACATCTACAGCAGAACCAATTGTGATTACCGCATCAACCACCACTGAAAGCACCACTGTCAGTACAGCCACAACATCCACAACACCAACAGCTACAACAACACATCATTCAACAGTGACATCAACTCCTGCTGGAGCTACTACTGCAGGAGTTTCCACAACAGCACCACAAACAACATATACTGCTGTAACTTCAGTGATTCCCACTTTAACCACGTCTAAAAGCACCACTGTCAGTACACCCAGAACACCAACAGCTACAACAGCACATCCTTCAACGGTGACATCAGCTCCTGCTGGAAATACTACTGCAGGAGTTTCCACAACAGCACCACAAACAACATCTACAGCAGAACCTATTGTGAATACCACTTCAACCACTACTGAAACCACCACTGGCAGTACAGCCACAACATCCACAACACCAACAGCTACAACTTCAACAACAACAATAACACATCCTTCAACAATGGCACCATCTCATGCTGGAACTACAACTGCAGGAGTTTCCACAACAGCATCACAAACAACATCTGCTACTGTAACTTCAGTAATTCCCACTTCAACCACTTCTGAAAGCACCAATGTTAGTACAGCCACAACACCAACAGTTACAACAACACACTCTTCAACAGTGACATCAACTCCTGCTGGAAATACTACTGCAGGAGTTTCCACAACAGCACCACAAACAACATATACTGCTGTAACTTCAGTGATTCCCACTTTAACCACGTCTAAAAGCACCACTGTCAGTACACCCAGAACACCAACAGCTACAACAGCACATCCTTCAACGGTGACATCAGCTCCTGCTGGAAATACTACTGCAGGAGTTTCCACAACAGCACCACAAACAACATCTACAGCAGAACCTATTGTGAATACCACTTCAACCACTACTGAAACCACCACTGGCAGTACAGCCACAACATCCACAACACCAACAGCTACAACTTCAACAACAACAATAACACATCCTTCAACAATGGCACCATCTCATGCTGGAACTACAACTGCAGGAGTTTCCACAACAGCATCACAAACAACATCTGCTACTGTAACTTCAGTAATTCCCACTTCAACCACTTCTGAAAGCACCAATGTTAGTACAGCCACAACACCAACAGTTACAACAACACACTCTTCAACAGTGACATCAACTCCTGCTGGAAATACTACTGCAGGACTTTCCACAAAAGCACCACAAACAACATCTACTGCTGTAACTTCAGTAATTCCCACTTCAACCACTACTGAAAGCACCACTCTCAGTACAATCACAACATCAACAACACCGACATCTACAACAACACACCTTTCAACAGTGACATCAACTTATGCTGGAACTACTACTGCAGGAGTTCCCACAACAACAGGGCCCTCAGCTGCCACTATAACTACTGCTGGAACAGCCACGACCAGTGAAGCAGTTATCATAACAGTGCCACAAACAACAGCGTCTTATTCTGCCTCAGCCACTTCAACAAACTTTGAAATTACAACATCCATACCAGCTCCTGCTACTAGTGGGGCAGTTACCATGACAGCAGCACCGACATTTATGTCATTCTCTCCATCTTCAAATGTCTCGGAGAGCACAACTTTTAATACCATTCAAACATCCTCAACAACAACAGGATTCTCTGCACTAAAAACTGAAACTTCAGTTTTTACTTCAGCAACTCCCTTTTTAAGTATCTTTAACACTACGACTGGTAGCACAACTGGAACATCCAAAAATCAATTTGCCTCAACCACTAATAAAACCACTGTCTTCACCAATAATGCAACAACAACAACAACATCGAGACCCTTGACATCTACACCTAAAGTGCCTATGACTACAACTACAAAATCCGCACCCCTGTATCTAACAGATCTGGTGTTCCGCTCTTATGACAACTTTATAGCTCAACTCAGTGATCCAACTTCTCAGGCCTTCAGTTCAAGATCTGAGCTTGTCAGATTTCAGGTGAGTTACCATAAACTTACCAGATTCACAGTTGACAAACAGAAAATATCTTGTACTTATGCACTCTTGTACAGTGTTAATTTTGGCAGGCATTTTTGATTTAGTCTTAGTCTTGAGACGAACATGTTTAATAGTCTTAGTCACATTTTAGTCATTTGAGTCTTTCATAGTTTTAGTCTAGTTTTAGTCGATGAAAGTCATTACATTTTAGTCAACTTTTAGTCATTACTTTAAATCAAACTGCAGTTACCAGCATTTATTTTGGTAGCTATTTTATATGTCTTCAAACAAAAATAGTTATTAATTCTTCTATCTTTAGACCAAATCAATTAAGCTTATGATGAATTTGAATCAAGGATTGAATTTGGAAAAACAGGAATACATTAAAAAAAATTTGTAGAAATACAAATTAAACTCGTTTTTTTCAGATACAGTAGGTTTACTTCACAAGTACACATTTATTTAACATACTTTGTTGGTTATCATTGATGATGACAGATGTGTTTTTAATTAGAAATACTGCCCCTTTAAGATGGAAGGTATGCATGTAATACTGACACACATTCTGTTTTTAACCACCTGTTTACACTCACTTAAGCCATAACCGACTGTATTTACATGAGATACTGAGATATTGACGAATATTTTTAGTCGCCGTCTTAGTCGACAAAATTAACACTGCTCTTGTACATGTAGGGCCTACTCATAAATAAATAAAAAATCCTCAACAGGAATCAGTGTAATTTAACAAATGAAAAACGTAATTCTGACTATGGTTGTGATTGCCTGTTATTGTATGTTACAGCTTGAACAAATCTACAGGGCAAAATATCCTTCCTTTATCAGAGTGATGGTCATAAGTTTCAGGTGAATATGGAATTTATGTGTATTGTGTGTGTGTATGTGTGTGTGTGTGTGTGTGTGTGTGTGTGTGTGTGTGTGTGTGTGTGTGAGAGAGAGAGAGAGAGAGAGAGAGAGAGAGAGATGCAGTAAACTTATTGTGCAGTTAAGTTATTATATATTAGTAATATGCTCATATTAAGGAATCCTATTTTTTTTCCAGACCTGGGTCAATCATCACGGAAACACGGCTATTTTTCAACTACACACAGCCTGTTCCGACCGTACAGGAGATTTCAGACACCCTCTTTACTGCAGTGATAGTAGGAAGTGTCAACCCACTGAATATAACTCCTTACTCAATTTCGGTCAATGGTTCGAGTAAGTTTACTTGCATTTCAGAACACAATTAGCAAAAAAGACTGTTTGCACTGGCGCAAGCTGTTGGTAAATCTGGCCCTTGGTATTGTAATGAAACCTTGTATTTTGTTAATCTAATTTGTCAATCTTAATAATTAATCGTTTCCAGTGTTGGGGGTAATGCATTACAAGTAACGCGAGTTACGTAATAATATTACTTTTTTCAAGTAACTAGTAAAGTAACGCATTACTTTTTAATTTACTAGAAAATCACTTTTTTTCCATTTATTGACTGACAGTGCGCCGTGTGAACATGATCTTACTGTAGTTCTAATCTAGACTAAATGTGAATGTGTATTAATTCATCCCACTCGCAAAAAAACAGATTCAGTATTCATCAAAATGAATTAAAACAGTGAAATGCAAACTCAGAATATGATGCAAACCTGCAATAATTAAACATGTTAAACAACACAAATGTATCTAATCTTATTTTACTAACCAATGTGTTTGCTGTTGACCTTTGATGATCCAGTTCAACCATACTAATAAGCAAAAAATACTTATTTTTATTTTTTTTATTGCTGAAGAGTGTTGAATCTTCTCCTGTGTTCTTCTGTACAGACGTGATTTACTTTTCCTTCAGCCTGAAGGTTTATTCTTTACACTTTTTGGTGTGAAAGGGCTTTACATTTGCTATAAATATAACTTCTTGTATTAAAAACAAACAATCAAGCCCTGCTCATATTTAAAAAGTAACGCGAAAGTAACGCAAAAGTAATGTAACACATTACTTTCCATAAAAAGTAACTAAGTAACGTAATTAGTTACTTTTTTAGGGAGTAACGCAATATTGTAATGCATTACTTTTAAAAGTAACTTTCCCCAACACTGATCATTTCTTTCTTACAGTTATAAACATGACTACTTCAACTACGGCTTCAACAACAACAACAACAACAACAGCAGCAGCGATGTCACTGACAACAACAACAAAAACAAATACAACAAATACAACAACAACAACAATAACAAGACCCTTGACATCTACAACTAAAGTCCCTACAGCTACAACTACAAGAGTTGTCCCGATTTATCTAACAGTGCTGGTGTTTCGCTCTTTTGACATATTTATAGTTGAACTCAGTAATCCATCTTCTCAGGCCTTCAAGTCAAGAGCTCAGCTTGTCATAGCTCAGGTGAGGTTCACACGTGACACACAGAAAGTATGTTGCCTGTACTCAAGAGAACAGACAACAGATATTTTAGACTAAAGCCAAATATATTGTATGTAGGGATTTGTTATTATTTGTATTGCTTAGTAATAAATAACTGACACATTTTCCCCCTCACAAACTAAAAAAGTCCTCAACAGTTAGCAATGTAATTTAACAAATGAAAAAGTTAATTCTGACTGTGGTTGTGATTGCATGTTATTGTATGTTACAGCTTGAACCAATCTACAGAGCAAAATATCCTTCCTTTATCAGAGTGATTGTCATACGTTTCAGGTAAATATGGGAATTATAAATACATTATAACTTATTATACTGAAAATGTATTATATAATAGTAATATGCTCATATTAACAAATCCTATTTGACATTGTTTTTTTTTTTTTAGTTCCGGGTCAGTTATCACGGAAACACAACTAGCTTTCAATTCCACACAACCTGTTCCAACCGTTCAAGAGATTGCAGACTTCCTCCTGACAGCAGTGACAACAGGAGGTGTTGATCCACTGAAAATAATCCCTACATCGATTTCAGTCAATGGTTCAGGTACGTTTGCATATCCTGCAACATGTTCTGAAAGTTTTACAACAACTGCGCCTAGCAATTTTGCTCTATAGATCTTGTGGAATTTCTAGCCTATAGCTCTAGTCACTTGTTTATTATATATATATATATATATATATATATATATATATATATAAGAATAACACACAAAACATACAGTACATTTGTACTGTAATGACACAAAAAAAATGTTCTAATTCATTCATCTTTTTTTCACAGCTATAGCTACGACTGTAGCTGCAACTACAACTACAACTACAACTACAACTACAGCGTCAAGTGGATTGAAGATTGAATGCAGTCTTCTCCAAACAACATGGCTCATCATTATAGCAAAATTACTACAGCTTTTCCTGTAAAAACAATGATGTTGAGTTGTAAAAAGCACAAATCATATTAGCAAATTATATTATTACTTTTGTATGTATTAGTATGTATTAGTATGTGTGTTATGTGTTATTTAGTAGTGTAGCATACTCTCAAAATATGTCAATGGCAAAATATAAACGTAAGCTTAAAATTGCATTGATTCTCAGGAGCACAATTCGTGAAACAATAATACAAAATATAATCCTTTTTTATCAGTAGGTTGTAGTAATCAATCAAAAAAAAGGACAACTACTTTTCTCAGTATTTTAAATGTTATGCTTTTCAACTGTCTGCAGGTTACAGACTATGTATACTCTAATTCTCTTTTGTCTTTAAATTAAAGATCTTAATTTATCTTATTATAATCAATATCAAATAAACATATTTATTAAGTTCATATGGTCCAAAATGTTATGACTGTTTGTATTATTTACATTTATTGAAAATGTACATGGGTTGTAAATTAATTAAATTAAATAAAATCTTAATGCAACTTTAACTGGCGTAATTGTTTTATTGTAAGCTCTTTATAGCCCAATCATCAAAACTGGCAATCAAAAAAAAAAAAAAATTCATTCAGGATAGAAGATCAATTAGGCCTATTAGATAGTATACATTTGTCACGGTCGTGTAGCGGGAAGGACGCGGGAGACGAGAGGTAAGGTAAATAATGTTTTTAATGAAGGAACACAGGATACACAACTACATCAACGTACATAGACGAGTTGATGGACCAAGACTCAGGGAAAACTCAGGGCTTATGTACACATAACATAAATCAAGGGAAACAGCATCAGGTGAGGAGCAAATCAAACACAGATGGGGATGAATGAACTAATGACAGGAAACAGGAAGCACCATATATGGGTGTGGAAACACAAGGAAAAGGAAGACAAAGTCTGACATTACCCCGCCCCTCCCAATAGGCGCGTCCAGCACCATATAACATCGAAAGGGGAGGGGGGGTGGGCGCTCTGGAGGCCTCACGGGACCTTGAGCCCGGACAGGTGGCCTCCAGGGCGGTGTCCGTTCCGGGACCCACGGCGGAGCCGGGAGATCGGGCGGCCATGGCGGATCAGGTGCCTTAGGCGTCCATGGTGGATCAGGTGCCTCGGGCATCCATGGTGAATCCGGGGAGTCCGGCATCCCTGGCGGATCAGGCGGCCATGGCGGATCGGGGGACTTAGGTGGCCATGGCGGTCCAGGCGGCCATGGCGGATCAGGGGACTCGGGCGGCCATGGCAGATCGTTCGTGGGCCATGGCGTGTCTGGGGTCTCCATGTGTCAAGGTGGGTAGCCCCCCCCCCCAAAGTTTTCTTGGGGAAGCTCATCATCTCTGGGGGGCGCTCAGGAGGCGCGGACGCCGGGGGGCGCTCTGGAGGCATGGAAGGAGAGCTGGACGGGGCCAGCGGGGATGAAGGTGAGCTGGACGGGACCAACGGAGGCAAAGGTGAGCTGGACGGGACCAGCGTGGGCAAAGGTGAGCTGGACGGGACCAGCGGAGTAACAGGTGAGCTGGACGGGACCAGCGTGGGCCAAGGTGAGCTGGACGGGACCAGCGGAGGCAAAGGTGAGCTGGACGGGACCAGCGGAGGCAAAGGTGAGCTGGACGGGATCAGCGGGGGCCCAGGTGAGCTGGACGGGACCAGCGGGGGCCCAGGTGAGCTGGACGGGACCAGCGGGGGCCCAGGTGAGCTGGACGGGACCAGCGGAGGCAAAGGTGAGCTGGACGGGACCAACTCTTGGGGGCACTCTGGAGGCGCTGACTCTCGTGGGCGCTCGGGTGGCGCTGACTCTCTTGGGCGCTCGGGTGGCGCTGACTCTCGTGGGCGCTCGGGTGGCGCTGACTCTCGTGGGCGCTCTGGAGAGCTGTACAGAGCCAGTGGGGAAACTTGAGAGCACTTGCGAGGAGCAGGCACCGGAGGGCTCTGGCGAGGAGCGGGCACCGGAGGGCGCTGGCGAGGAGCGGGCACCGGAGGGCGCTGGCGAGGAGCGGGCACCGGAGGGCGCTGGCGAGGAGCTGGCACCGGAGGGCGCTGGCGAGGAGCAGGCACCGGAGGGCGCTGCCGAGGAGCAGGCACCGGAGGGCGCTGGCGAAGAGCAGGCTCTTGAGAGTGCCGGCAAGGAGACGCCGATCTGGATGGAACCAGCGGAGGTGAGGGAGATTCTGGGGTTGGGCTCCAACTCATCCCCTCATATGCCACCAACAAGCCCTGGGGCACATGAGCATTGGTAGGTGGGCTTGCGATGGCTGTCGGACTTACGTGAGCCGCGAACGGCCGCTGACTTCCCGCGAACGGCGGGCTTACGTGAGCCGCGAACGGCCGCTGACTTCCCGCGAACGGCGGGCTGGGCAAGCTGCGGGCGGCGTCGAAGGACCCCGCAAACGGCAGACCAAGATCAGCTGCGGGCGGCGGCGCTCCTCCATCTTTTTTGGGTCCGTCAATCTGTCACGGTCGTGTAACGGGAAGGACGCGGGAGACGAGAGGTAAGGTAAATAATGGGATTTAATGAAGGAACACAGGATACACAACTACATCAACGTACATAGACGAGTTGACGGACCAAGACTCAGGGAAAACTCAGGGCTTATGAACACATAACATAATCAAGGGAAACAGCATCAGGTGAGGAGCAAATCAAACACAGATGGGGATGAATGAACTAATGACAGGAAACAGGAAGCACCATATATGGGTGTGGAAACACAAGGAAAAGGAAGACAAAGTCTGACAACATTAATGAGGCCTATTTTATTATTTCTTTATAAGAATATGGCGACATCACTGGGTTTCACTAAATGCATTTTTTCTCTCTTTTTTACTGAAATTGAAATACTGCACATCTGTATTACTGTATTAATCAATCTTACTAGCAAGTACTGTATGTAAATGTATATTTAAAAAAAACTATTATAATACAATTACATCCAGAGCAGATTATGGCTAGGAAAAACAATGAAAGTGTCTTTAATACAAAATAACTTCAATAACCACCAACCAACCTGCAATGCAAACGTCTCAGGTTACGTATGTAACCATAGTTCCCTGAGAATGGGAACGAGACGCTACGTCCTCTAGACGCTACGTCCTCTAGACGCTACGTCCTAGACGCTACGTCCTCCTTCTACACTACGGGACGTAGCGTAGAAGTTCCCTTCGGAAGGGAACAGTGTTTTTGCACAGGTTTTCATTTTTCACTTCAGGGATGCACTGCTCGCAAACAATGCAAAGCATTAGAACGTTTTTTATTTTACTAGTCACAAAGCAAGTGTACTGAACACTTAATTTAATCTAATAATCATTTGTCAGATGTCCCTTAAAACTCTACAATGCCTTATGTATACATGCATATGGTATTTTAAAGAAATATTTTTGCTGAAAAGTGTACCGTTTCATCTGTACGATTACAGATTGACAAATTGCATGCAGTGGGAATATATCTCCTTCTCATGTCATGCAAAAGAAATGTCTCTGGATCTTTGCCAGGTTATATAATTACACCACATGAACTATTTTCTCTATGTAATTGTCTGTGTCCGTTCTGGTCTGCAAGGGATATTTGTCAGAATGTTTTAATGACCAAAAGTGCATTAACTGCAAGCACAATCTTCCTTATGGTTCAATGTCTTTTTTTTATCATACTGTGTGCCTGAAACAGACATCAGACACCTCTGACTTGACTAGTCTTGCTTGCTTGTTAGCATTACAGACTTAACTCAAAACTTATTTTGGTGACATGCTTGTGGTCTGTAACATGCATTTCACTCCCAGCTGTAGTAAACCAGTGCAAACATGGGTCATTAATAGATGGAACAAACTACTGAACATTACCTTTCATAATATAAAGATAAGTTGTAGTAGGCTTATGTTTTATCTGAAAGGAGCACAGCTTTACATCAGTCCTATTTTGCTAGATTTTTTACTCATCTTTGCTAATATAGAGAATTTGATGTTTGCTATTACCACAAGTAAACCCACATCTTCATGCGTGCATTCTGAGATGACTGGATCTTACTTTCTACGTCTGTTTGTCTTTTGTTTTCATTCATTCATTTGACAATAGACTTGTCTTACATAACAGTTTTACTTTTTCTAACTATGTATGTCATGTTATTTTGTGTAAAAAATTAAAATAAAGTCAATGCAAAACATTATTTAGGGTTAAACATATTTTTCATACGTCAGTAGGTCTTATGTCAGACAAGTCTTTTATAAAATGATCTGCAGAGTTTAGAAGTTATAATTAAGTTTTAATATAAGTTATAATTTTCAGAATGTGACACGGTCCCGTTCTTTGCTGTTGAATAACATTGCACAACCTACCGTGTTCACCCAAGATAATTCTAGGTTGCCTTTACCTCTCTGTGAAGACTGTGAAGTTTCCTGATTAAGGGGACTTCAACGTGAGAATCGTTGTGGTTATTTTTGCTGTACTGTGGTACTGGTGTCACAGGGGCTTTTTTTTTTTTTTTTTTTTTTTTGTGAGACTGCTAAAATGAACAATGAACTGACTATAAAATAACTGACTGAAAACTATATTACGGTACTTAATTGTGATCAGCCTGAATAGTTCAATTACACTATTGCAAAGTTTATTAATTTATTACAAAATAAAATAATTAGGTCATTGTTTATTTACCTTAGTTGTTAAACTAACTTTCAACTAACTTTCAAAATATATTCTTCTGTGTTTCACAGAAAAGGGAAATTCATAAAGATTCAGAATGCCATGGGGTGAGTAAATGACAGATTTTGGGGTGCACTATATCTTAAAGTGTTTCAGTGTCAGTATCACTTGTGTTAATAACAAACACATGGTTGAAGATGTAGTTTTAGACAGGAGTTCATCCACTAGTTTTATTTATAGCATTATTCACTAGCAAGTTCAAGCCTGCCCTCTGGTGGCCTTTTCTTTTTTTTTTTTTTTTATAAAACAGTGGGTCATATGAGGACAGAGAGTAACTGGGACACACTGGCACATCTCTACGATTTTGCTATCCCATGAACTTTAATACTTTCGGATTCCCAGTTTTTCTCCTTCTTGCTTGATAGTGTCCCAAATAATGTACCCAACCATGCTCTATCTTAAAAAAAAAGTTAAATTAGTTTATGAGAAATAATAAATATGAACAGTAACTGATACTAAACATACACAAGTACATGTAAGTGCATGGCATAACTAATAACACTGATTACAACCCTGGTTGTACAACCACAATTTTTATTTTCTACATTTGTTCTTTCTGTCTTCCAAGTCCACCTGCAATGTGCCGATTTCGCCAATAGATAGCGCATTTTCTCCCTTTTAATATCTTATAATCGAGCTGTGTGCATTGTTAGGTAAAGCAAAACATGACATTTGATCTAAAAAATGAGATGCAGATTAAATAAACGGGTATCCTGATCATTAAGTTTGATATTCTTCTTATCGTTTTTAAAGTGACAATACCTTTAATAGCAGTGTACCAATTTGAATTTGAGTTTCGCGAAGCAAACCAATAGTAGGCTATTTAATTGATTTAATCCAGGAAGAAGGAAGAAAGCCAGATGAAGACATTCGGTTTAAAAACTTGAAGAGAGGGATTTCAGTAAAGTTGTGCATTGGGATTACTGTAATAAATATAAATTAAACGCACAAACTCAGACTGAGAAAGAGAAAAGCTCTATAGCTATTGGATGATGGCTGCCATAGATGAAAGCAAATAACTGCGAATGAACAATCTTCATTTGCTGTTATGCAGAATCCACTGATTATTTAAATTCTTAATTATCTCTACAAGGCAAACTTGACCCCATATGGATTTCTCTGCTATTTACACTGGATACCCCTTTTGCTGTGACAATGCAATTCATAATACAATTTACTAAACAATGTGTAAACGTCACTTGACTTCCAACCAGTACAAGCATCACTGTACAGTTTACAGAAATAAATTGGTGTTCACCTGCACCACCCACCACACCCAACGATTCATTTCTCAGACTTGATTGTAATGCGAGGAATGACTACTTCACCTGACATGATTATCAAAGATGACACTTAAAATACAAAGAATGTGCTTATGCTATTATTATGGCCCACTTAGCCACTTAATTTTTATATATCTATAAACCTTGTTTTTTGTTTTGTTTTTTCTTTCCACTAAATAATTTATTGATTTTTCTATTATAGCCAAACACATTTCAAGAAGGTTTTTTTTTAAGGGTCTCTTCGATCAAGTTGTAATTATATGTAATTATATAATACTTATATAATATATTAAATAAGTGTAAAAAATAATAAACAATAATTTTGCTGAAATTTGTCTAATGATTAATAATGATTATAATGATTTTAATGAAATAAAACCATATAGTACACCAGTGAACTGATCAGTCATCAAAAATAAAAAACAGCAATTTAGAACGGGTTCTCTTTCTCTCTATTTAGGCTATAATTTGTAATGAGTAAGGAATAGCCTACCAGGTTTATTCTAAACATGCGCGTCTCGACATTACCAGTTCAACTGATTAGTAGGCCTACGTCGATATTGGGCTAGTGACGCATCATCAGAGAGGGGAAACTTTCAAAGAAAAAACAAGGAACCCAGTGACACTACGTTGTCAGTATGTGAAGAATGCA